>SWDT01000331.1:0-69605 GCA_009193035.1 Halicephalobus mephisto | reverse complement strand
AACAAGATTATAAGTCAATATTTAATTAAAATAACCTTACAATGTTCCAAATCCCTGAATATAGAATCGCATGATCTTCTTCAGAATTGACGTAATCGACAATTTGTACATGAATAAGATATGCAGCATAACTCAGTCTCCCAAGGGGAACCCAGATGTTCCAAGAAATGAATCTGTTGACGAATCCACCGTAACCGTAATAGCACGCAATGAGGATCCAGGACAACCCCAAACCCCAGGCTGGTTTGCTGAAAGCAGAGTACATAGCCCGTTCGAACAGCGTCAAATGAGTCGTTCCTTTGTTGAACCCGTACAGACCGAAGAGAGCAGTGCACATCAAGGCGACAGGAGAGAAACCAAGAAAATATACTGAATAGAAAACGGGGATCTTCAACTTCTTCCTTGTCTGTAACAACCATCCGACAATCAACCCCATTATGTAAACTTGACATCGGATCCACATTGCAGAATACATAATTCTATAGTACTCATTTCCGTTTTTTCTCTTCGGATCAGGGGCAACAATACTTGCGATAGTAGGAGGATAGTGGTTGACGTAAACAGTGATGATGTTCCCAGCTGTGGAACAAAACATCAAGGTGAATGCGACAATTACCCCCAAATATTGGCTTCATTGCTAGAGACACTAGAATCACTGGACTGAGAACAAACATCTGCATATCTGCCGCTAAATACCATGATTGACCGAAACACTAGAAATTCATAAATAAAAACCATATTTTTGAACCAAACTCACCTGTTCCTCTAAATTCCACAAATTATTGATGTAGAGAACATTTTTCAAAAAAAATACTTGTTACATGGATCTTCAACCTTTTCTTGAGCAAAATGGTAAACTCTCTCACTTAACCATGGCCCAACTACCCAAGTTACAAAAGCAACTGCCATGAAGTAAGAAGGAGACAACCTTTCAGTTCTATGAAAGAGTTTTCTCCGTTCTTTGTTTGACCTTCTTCCTGTCCCTCATCTGGAGCAGCTTGTTCGAGGTTCCGGTGGCCAAGATAGAGTCCATTCTCCTGAGACCTCAAAAGAGGAAAATTCAGTTAGAAGAAGAAAAGACAGAAAGAGATGGGATGACTTCGTACGAACTCGATCTTCCTCTCAGAAACAGCAAATTTAAAGAACTTGATCAATAATTGTACTGTATCGAACAAAAGTAATGGAAATTTTTCTATTTTTTAAATAAATTTGGAATTACTTACTTATCTGCTAGTTCAATGTCGATGTTGTGTAACTATTAACAATTGCTTTAACAGCTAGTTGTGAACATACCAAAAAGCTCTCACAAAAATGACGCAAGATTTTAATTTTTTGACGCGACAAAAGTAATGCAAGTTTCACATTTTTATCCAAAATAAATTAATTTGTATTATAAAGTGTTGTATCTACCACGCCGAGCGACCCACGTCTCGATGAAAAGGGAAAATAGTACAAAAAGAATTTATCAAATAAATGCTTTAGGCACAGTACAAAAAACACTATATTGAACTCGATATAAACAACTTAACTTCCCGCCGAGAGGAACTGTAGTAGAGTATAAAAGGGGTTTCTAGCGCACCCACCGTCCCTCCGCCCTAAACACGGATATTTCCGTATAATTTCAACAATTTTTTAATTTTTACTAAATGATACGCGTCCTCCAGTGTCACTCCAGGAGGGTGGTGTGATTTTTATGTAATCCAGTCAATTTTTTCTTGATTTAAATGTTTATTAAAACGTTAAAACCATTGACAAATCATGGTATTATAAATAGGTAAAATCATGCTCCGAAATAAAGCAGACATAAAGAGGAACGATACTGTATGAAAGATATGGTTAATTTAATATTTTCCATTACTCATTATATAATACATGTTTATAGCTGCCTTTTATTTGAATAATGATTCTAACACCTTTAACACATTGACTGCCGTGTGTACACGCGCGTGTACATCCATGTTTTTTGATTCCCATAGCCGCTTAATGTAACTTTTTACAAAGCCACCTTGACAAATTGAAAAATATGGGTATTCCGCTCTTCTATAAAAAAAATCAAAGTTAAATATAGTTTTTTGAAAATTTTATCAAATTTTAAATTTTTGATCAAAAAATTGTCATGCCCAAAGGATCGTGAAATCGAAAAAAAGTTGACTCCGATTTTGTTCAAAATTTGTCAAGATAAATGATTGGCACTACTGATCACAAATGCTACCTTGAATTTGGATAAATTAATTTATCTTTAAATTACAAGCCATCAAAAAAAATTAAACACGTATTGTCGTCAAAGGGTCAAAGTCTTTCCATGGCCTCTTGCAGATCTTCAAGGATTTTCAGAACTTTAGGATTTCTAGCATTTTTTAAATCCTGTTCTAAAAATTTCAATTCTTCTTGTGCTTCTTGGAATTTCTTCAGATCTTCAGCAATGTTCACAGCCGCTTGAAAAAGTTGTACTTTTAATTTTATTAATTCGAATTTCTCTTGAATTTCAGCACGTGTGGCACTATCTAGAGCCGTTCCTGAATTTCCAGCAGTTCCATTACTACTTGTAGCTGCTCCAGGGTCATTTGAACACCGGTTCACATCATTTCTTGCATTAATTATTAACTTAATTATTTCTGGTATCATCTTGGTGAAATTTTTAATTACGGCAATAACTACAGCTGGCGCCAAGAGTTTATTAAATGTGCTCTCACCTGCAGCTGCTCCAGAAGCTCCAACCGTAGCAGTACTTCCAGCTACTCCTGAAGATTCTCCAACCGTAGTAGTACTTCCAGCTACCCCTGAAGATTCTCCAACTGTAGTAATACTTCCAGTTACCCCTGAAGATTCTCCAACTGTAGTAATACTTCCAGCTACCCCTGAAGATTCTCCAACTGTAGTAGTACTTCCTGAACTGTTAGCTGCTACATTTCCTCCACCAATTCCAGAACTACTGGCAGTTACTTTGGTTTTTATAATGCCTGTTATCTTTGCTGCACTATACCCTGTAAGACCATCTCCAACAGGTATCATGACTGCATCGAAAATATTTCCTGGAGAAGGATTTTTGATGATATTATCCACTGCGGCCACGTATCCGGAAGGTTTAAATTTATGGTGAACGGCAGAATCAACACCAGTTGTTATCCCATCCATTGCAGCTCCTGCAGTGATTCCTCCAGAAACTCCCCCCACAATAGCACCTACAGGTCCACCAACAAGACCACCAACAAAGAAACCACCAACACTACCACCAATGACTCCAGCTGTTCTAGAAGCAGATTTCATTGCTTTATCTCCTCCTTCTCTATCTCCAACAGCGTAATGAATGCCTCCTTTAATGTGTCCAACAACAGGTATGCCATCAACCATATTAGACATTTCGTCAACGAATTCTAGTTGAACTTCTCTCGCTTCTTCTTCATTGCCCCCAATTGCATGCACGGCAGATCTCACCTACAATTAGTTAATTGATATTCAACATCAAGATCCATATTCTACCTGGGATACAACGGGACACCGTTTGCTGAAATTTTCTTGAGTTTCTCTTGCTCCTTCAGCATCTCCACTGATTACTTGAACCAGAGATTTAAGTTGAGAAATAACTGGAAGAGCATCTACCCCTACCATTTCTGAAAACAAATTATGAGTTGATTCGAGTGATTCTAGACGCTGATTATGTTTTTGAGAAAAACGGCCAAACGATAAAATCTTAAAGGAGAAAGGATAGGTAAACGTTCAAAGACCAGCTGATTTAGCAGCTAAAGTCGTCGGCTATTGGATAGTAGTACACTGAAAGTTAAAGCATATTCCTTACCTATATGCACCTTGTTTTATATTATTTCCCTTTATTGGCTGCAAAAAAGATAAAACGAGCCCTCTTTTCCCTTTTGATAAGACACATCAACACACTGAAAATCACTAGAAATTATTTCACATTTTACTGTAAAGAAAAAAATCATGAAATTTTTTAAACATTAAGTGGTTTACTTTATATTACAACTAACATCCAACAATTCAACTTTTGAATACCCTTTCCCTCAAGAGGTTTTGCGAAAGAAGTACGAGATAGGAGTTGTAAAATTGAATGGTTATTTAGAAATAAAAAGTGAAATAAATATAAATTATACAAAAAATAAAAATGATCAAAATAATAATGATGAGAAGAACAAAGATGTTACAAAACTTCATAAAGATAAACCGACTCCTCAAACGTTTTCTCAACTAATACCAATAAAATCGATGATATTTTTATAACATGTAATTTAATTGAAGATTATTATATTAATAAAAAGATGTTTAATTCAATTTATAGATTTAGACCTAATGATAAAATCGAAATAGAACCAAAAAATATTATTTATCATGAAGTAACTAACGGATCAAATAAAATAAATTTAAAATTAGTAGATATTAACAATGATTTAATTGATTTTAAGAACATTAATATTTTTATTGAATGGGATTTGAAAAAAGTATCATAAGGTAATTTTATTGTTAATATTGTTTTCGGTATATGGATGAATTGTCTCAAATCCAAAACCTATTACAATTTGAGTCGTCGAACTGTTGCTTTCGGTAATATATTTATCATTTTTCCCTACTAAATAATCGACAAATTCTTTATTTTTCTTTGTTAATTTCTTTTTTCTAGGCTTTTTTGATGAGACTTTATTTTCATCTTTATTCAATTTTTTAATTATTTCATCACCATTAATCGATTGCTTACTCTCCACATGATTCTTATCATCATCATGGACTTTGATCACCTCAATGTTATTAGCAGTACTTTCATTTATTAATTTATACTTTTCAGTCATTGAAAATACCAACACCATTTAATACTTTAAATTTTTAACTCTTATTTAATGAGAGAACAGATGGGAAGTTAGTTAAACTTGGCTTTCTTTCAACTTTAAGAGGTTTCATTTCAATGTTTTCAGTTGGAGTTGATTCTTCGTCTTCAATCGAAACTAATTTTCTTCTATTTTGTTTCCTTTTACTTAAAGAAAACTGTGGTGATACAATGTAAATCAAAGATCTAACAATAAATACATAAATTAGTGTCGAAGCAATTGTTACATAAACTCTCCAGTACTTCAACCAATACGATTCGAATAAACTATCCAAATCGTTTATAATTTCATGAGGAATCGCTGAATTCTGCTTATTTTCTTTTAATTCCACATCAGCATTTGACATCTCCCTCATCTCGTTTAGTAATTCTTTTTCAATGCCAGTTTTCGCATCATTGAAGATATGTTCTTTAAAAATCAATTTATTTTTCAAAAACCATAAGTTATAATTATTCTTTATTTCAACGTTTTTTAAACTAGAGATATTGCTCGTAACAGTTCGCAATAGCGAATTGTCATTAGTAATTACATTATCTTTCATATACCATATTTTATCGTTATACTTCTTAATTTTGATAGGTATATAACCTTTAATGTCGTTTAACTCAGTAAATTCAATCATGTCATCATCAATTTCTTTACAGAATTTAACTTCAATAATACTATTATTAATTACTTTAACATCAACCGTTGTGTAATTTAAAACTTTTTGAATAAATTTCTTTAGATTTTCCTTCAACAATATTTCTAAAATTTCACTATGATCATTGAACATTTGACAAAAAGTTTCTGTTAAATGTCTTAATTGATTCTTGATATTATTTTCTAGATATTGTAGTTATCCTGCTTCTTAAAAAGTTTTAACAGAATTCTGATCTGATCTTTTTTCTCTAACAGATTTTAACGCATAACCTTCTGAGGTTAATTGTAAATTATTTCCACAATCAGTCGTGAAGTTATCTATTAAATTTAAAGCTATTTGATAATCATTATTGATCCAAAAATTAGCATTAAAGTAGCCCTTAAGAACTCCAATAGAAACGAATTTACAGTTTTGTTTATCATTCACTTCCCAAACCATGAATTCATTGGGTTTAATTTTACATCTACTTTTTGAATATTCACACTTATTGATATCAACTAGAACATTAGTAGGACGTCTTTGGTTATAGTGAGAAAAAACTTTAGTCTCAATTAAAACACAATTCTCTTTCAAATAATGCTTAGCTTTGAATAAACTAGTAAACCTGTTTGGATATTCGATAGAAACTTTATTATTAGTGCGATATGAATGTTCCCCTTTTTTCAAAGTTCCAAATTCACAAAATTTATTTTTTATCATTTCTTCACACTCCTTTATACTAATTTCTTTATTATTAATTTCTTTCTCTACTAGGTGTTCATATCCAGAAAGATCTGTATGTAAGGAAACTTCACTAATGACTTTTTTGCATAAATGAGGATTTGAAATATATTCTATAGTATTAGGTTTAAAAACTTCATAACTTTTTATTTCTATATTGTCTTTGTAGTTAAAGTTATATTTTGGTAATTGAAGAAATTTAAAATATTGTTTTGGAGAATTATTAGTACTGTAGACATAAAGATCGAAGTTAAACCGCAAACGGCCTAGACAGGATGCCCAAAGCTCCGCCCAGTCAGCCGATGCCTGGGAGGTGAGACTAAAGTATTAGAGAGTTTTGAGAAAATCCAGCTTCAAACTGGTCTGAGTTTGACTTCGGTCAAACGAGGACCTTTCCTCTTTCGTTCTATGCTTATGTTGAGATAAACAGGCTTTAATTGCTAACAGTAGGAATCAACAGTTTTCCGCCTAATCATCGATTCCAAGGTGTCACTCCATCGACATCCTTCCTACAAATAACACCAATACTACACAACTTTAAATAAGCAGTTGTCTGTGAAAACAAATCCACTACTACCGGTTTTCTTGGAATCTAAGAATTTTTTCTTCGTCTTACTAATGATCCCTTAAACCATTGATTAAGATTACTGGAGATATTGATTTCCGCGAAATTACGTTGAATATCAGCTTCGATGTTCTTTCATTCACATCGGTACCTCTAGAACCGAATAATTCGTGGACTTTAAATTCGTCGAAGTACAGATATGCTACAGCATCAAATTTTCTTTCTGGTAACTATTGAGTCTCGGATTAGTCATCTTGGAAGTAGTCAACGTCTAGAAATCGGAAAATTGATATAAAATACGGGAAATAACGTGAAAAACAGAAGTTTCAAGATTAGTCGCCTAAAAAGAGGAATATCCAACTGAGGCTTAGCGACCAGCTTGCGCCTGCTACTGCGCGCATATTTCCACTTTTTTGTTTCGACCTCAATCGTTTTATAGACCTCACTCCTGATCTAAATTTTGTTATCTGTAAAGAGAGGAATAAAGGAATTTAAGGTAATTTCGTGATTCTTATTCTGTGAATGGGTACTGTTAAGTTTCGACGATGAACCGGAATGTAGGAACCACGAATAGAGTATAATAATAATACTTTACTATTAGAGACACGGAATAGACAATAGAAGAAGAACGACACTGGTGTCTGAGGTAGCCGTTCGCTTTTATACCCTTGCACTGAGAACTTGTGAAAGTGAGGTAACGCGCACTGGGAAACCATAAGAAATATGGACTAATTGGTCCCAACAATAACAAATCCTTGGAAAAAATATTTACGTATGGAAATTTTCTATTCTCCATGTTGTAATAAAGATGAGTTATGTATAATGTAGGTGACCACTAGTATATATAAATTATATAAAGAAATCAAAGAATAATTTCCAAAATTGGTGCGAGCGAAATTTCTCTTTATTATTGATATTATAGTTTAATCTGATTGAACTTTTTGAAAATTGTAAATCTAAAATCCTGTGTAAAAATATTAAACGCAACACTGATATATTTGTTTAATAAACCTTTAAACTTCATTTATAATCTTTCATTAAGAAAGAATTCCAAAATTTAAAACACTCGCCACAAGAGATCTTGAGCGGAATTCAATGTTTACCTCAAAATTGGGTAATTAAACCGAAGGGGGAGCATCACTTTCAGAGCTCCTACCTGATGGACCTTTTTGGTTAAATCGTTGTCAAGCATTAGAGCAATTGTTTGAGAAGAAAAGCGATTATGGAGAGAAAGGCAGACAGCACCACAGTAAAGGTCTCTTTCGAGTCGGAGATAAGCCAGTCAGTTGACCTGTTCTGTTTAGCTTTCTCCGACACTCATATCTACTTCTTGTGTTTCGCTGAGACGGCTGGATCAGCCAGCATTCATTTAACGAAAACTATTGGATCACTAGAGGAGTCGAAGCGACGACTTTCTCTTCGGTTTAATTACCCAAGTTTGAGGTAAACATTGAATTCCGCTCTTGAGCAATCTTGTGGCGAGAATAACCAGAAATTTTGGAATGCTCTGCTAAAGCTGAGCTTGTAAATACAGATTAAAGCAAATGTGTTAAGTTTCCGTTTTGGCAAAGTTGGAATCTGAACTTTTTGTTTTGAGACAAGTTTCAGGAATTTTTCAAAACCCAACATCATAATCGTAGGTTGAACGACTTTTCTAATTAAACATCGTCGAAAAAACCCTAAGATCAATGTGAATGTTTAAAACTTTTATTTTCCATTAAAATGCACATTTTCCAGTAAGTTTCAGTTCTCAATTGGATTTCCGTACCGGTAACTGGCTTCAATTTCGAATCAGAAGCGACTAGCAAGCTCAGACAAAAGTTCATATATCGAAAATCACAAAGTTCAAAATTCCTCAAGCCACTGGCTCATCTACGGTCCCGAAACCACCATCATTCTTCGGATGAAGACGAATATTCACAACTTCACACAAATTCGGCATTTTGATTGGTGGTCCCCAGTAATTAACACCAGATGATACATAAATTTGAGCTCCTGTCGATGGATGAGAGTATAATCCATAGAACCAAGTATTCGTTATGTAGCTTAACGGCCAAATAACAAACATCTGACCTGCATGTGTATGACCTAAATTTTAGAAAATTAAAAACTAAATCTAAAAATTTAAATTTAAATTATAAAAAACTAAAGTATAAAAAATTAAAAACTAAATTAATCCAAAAACTCGCCAGATAAGATTAGATCTATTCTTTTTTTACTTTTATGATTCTTTAGGATCTTCCCTGCACCATTTGGCTGATGAACAAGCAAAATTGTCGGCGTGTCATCAGGACAATCATTTAGTGCTTTTTCAGCGTCCATTTTATGTCCATTAACGTGGATCCTTTCTGTATACAGGTCATCCACACCAGCTAAACAAATTTCTTTTTCTTTTTTCCTCAAAACTACGCCGTCATTCCTCAATGCCGTTATGTTCAATTCCTCTTTGAAATACCTCAACCAATTGTTCACGTTTTCGTGCATGTATTCATGGTTTCCAGTCGAGAAAAAAGTTCCAAATTTCGATCTAATTCCACTCAAAGGTTCTGCTCTTACTTTCAAGTAATCCACATATCCATCCACCAAATCCCCAGATATAGCAACTACATCCGGCTGAACTTGATTAATCACCTGGACCGTTTCTTCCATTCTACTTCTCCCAACAGTCGGCCCAATATGGATGTCAGTAATAAGAGCGACCGAAAATCCATCAAGTTCTTGCGGAAGATCCCTTATCTGCACATTCACAGTCCTCAATGTGGGTCTTCTCGAAGTAACTGCATATCCGTGTCCAGATAGCAACAACGCAAAACACACTGCTATTACCGTATGGAGTGATTCAGATTTTAAAAGTACATTTTCAACTTTTGGGATGGCCAAATGAGAAATCCTTTCAACAAAGAAGAAAATAAACAACACAACAGCTCCATGAATGTATGCTCCTATCGCCAGGAAACTAAAACATGAAAATTACCAAAAAACACAATCAGGATTCTACAAATTAAATAACTACTATTACGAAATCATCTCGAGGGGAATTCCTAGAGGTTGTCAGAACCTAAAGTCATCTAAATTTTCAGCTTTGTCCAGTGATTATTTCGTAATCAGTCATATATTGTAAAAACCACATGCGAAACTTCTAAAAAATTATTTCAACACAAGTTTCTAGAAGTTTTTAGAATCAAGAGTAGTCTAAAATTTTACTTCCAAATAATAGTGCTTTCCTAATCAACCTTTTGCAACTATATTCTGCCTAATATTTAAAAACTTCGGATTATGATATGGAAATTACAAAACTGTCTACCCTCGAGGGTTAATTTTCATATATGAAATTACTAATAGATATCCTAAAAATTACAACACTAAATCATCAAAATTTGGCTATTTTCTTGTTTAAAAATATGTTTAAACAACTTTTGAAAGTATTTTAAGTACTTTTTTAAAAATTACTTTTAAATATCTTTAGAAAAGTTTTAAGAAATATTTGTTTCTAAAATTTAAAACCTACCATAAGACTGCTAAAAACAAATCTCCCGGTAGTGGAACATAGAACCATAGCCAACAGCAATGTGCCAAGAACGTCCAAAAAATAGCAAAAGTACATAAAGCTGTTCTTGTGGGTTTCTTCCATATATCATTTGATTTACCTCTAGGAATAATAGCGTTGATTCTTTTGTATAAAAATGTCGAAATCATCAACATTCCCAATTCAATGAAAAGCAATGTAAAAATCCTCGACAATTTTGGCTGTCCAAGACTTTCACAAGCAAATCTTGTGATTAAAAAAATAACATCTATTGTAATTAAAACAAATATCCACTTTTTAGGCATTCCGGCAAATAATTTTGAATGAATATATTCAATTGTATGCAAAATTCTTTCTTTGAGAGATGAATTTTTCCTTAATCTGAGCTTTTCAGGATTTGGTTCTCCTAGTTCGGGCCCGTCTTCAATTGTAAGAGGTTCCAAGCTGGATTCGGTACCTTTAGACGTCCCTTCCAGAAGCACCGAGGCTTCCAAAACCGGTGGCTTGGTCTCAGAAATCTGAAAAAACCAAAAAAATAAAATCAAAAAAACCAAAAATAACAATTCGGTCAAAAAACCGATTTTTTAAAATCCTCATTTCCATATTATTTATAAAAATCAATAAGTTACAAAATATATTAACGCAGGACACGAACAAGGTCCTAGCACGATAATCCCTGAAGGGTACGGTAGGAGTGCATTCGTTGTTTTATGAAACTTTTTGAATCACCTTTAGTGGTCATCGTTTTTCGGAATTTGATATCGTTTCAAAATAAAAAAATCCAATAAATGAACTTCCTCAAGAACCTGACCAGTACCACAGCATATATCAAACCCTTGATGAATCCAAATTATCGAAATCCCCTTCTTCTCCAATGTTCAAGCTTTGAATAGACAGCGCCATTGTCGTATGAAAAGTGTACATAGAATTTTTGAATTTTTCTTCATTTAATTTTTCCATTAATTTAGCTCTAATAGAACTAAAATCCTTTTTATTCTTTGTTTGAAGGAAGCATTTCAAGGCATCCTCCAATCCAGTCAGATCAATCACAACTTGAGTAGCTCCTGTTCTTCCTGATATCCTGATTTTCGACAATGTTTGAATTAATTTGTCAACTGTTGATTGAACAATGGTCGTAATCACGTCTTTCATCAACTGAGGTGCCAATTGATAAAGTTCCGCTTGAATAAAAACAATGCACATAATAAGTTCTTTAATAAAGTAAGAAACATCTAAAAACACCAATAATTATTTAACAGCAACATTATAAAAATTACAAATAAATGTACCATTGTGAAATCATCTCGAGAGAATTTTCTAGAACTTTTAGAAACTACAGTAGCCTAAATTCAGATTTCGCGCGATAATTATTTCGTAATCAATCAAAAAAAATTTAAAATTAACGATTTTTGCGAAATTACATTGAGAAAAGTTTCTGAAAATTATTACAAATTTAAATAGCTGAAAATTTAAATTCCAGATGATGATTTTATAATTTTATACTATTTTGCAATCATAAAAATCACCGCTTTTTACAAAATTGAGGAAAGTTTTTAGAAATTATTACAAATTAAAATAACTAAAAAATCCAGGTTTTGTCCGGTGATTATTTTGTAATCGATCGTAAAAAATAAAAAATTAACGATTTTTTACAAAATTGACGGAAGTTTGTGAAAATTATTACAAACTAAAATATTTAATTATTCAAAAAATGTTAATTATTTCATAAAATACTTAATTATTCAAAAAAGTACTCACCATCAAAATCAGGTAATCTTTCGTAATTCGCCGTTTCCACAAGGGATATCAATGGGGCTTGTTTTCTGTTTAAATATTTCGAAATCAGTACTTGTCTCAACGACGCCAATTTAAACTTCGTTTTTTCTAATATAACTTCCGCAAATTTCACTCCATTATCACTTAATTTTTTACAAATAACTGGTAACGAATGATTCAAAATATATTCCAAATTACATATCGAAACCAAAAATTTCCTACTCGAAGGAGGTTGAATATCTAGCGAAATTCTTTGTGATTTTTGATGTTCATCATTGTTACTAGAAATAGATGCCGAATCGTCCAAACTCGAGGCATTCAGGCTCTGATTCGGTCTCAAATGTGCCGGTCTAACAGGACTCAAATTCAGCAACTTATCAAAACATTCCTTAATAGAGGTAATCATGTCACAAAACAGTTCATGTGTCAATTGTCTGTACACATCTCTTGAAAACAAATCAGATTCACCTGGAAATCCATCATATGACAATACTTGTTTCAACGATGGTAACATTTCATTGATTTTTCCTTCATAAACATCTGGTAACGAAGTTTTTGACAAATTTCCAAACAAATCCGTTCTCCAATTTTCTTGTTCGGCCAATCCAACAATCGAATCCCCCGTTTGATTCGTCAATGATCCAACTGTAGACAATCTAATCGTCATACACAATTCAATAAGAGGTTGTACATGATCTTGAGTAAATTGATATCCCATGAGAGATTTGATACAATTCCTTAGGGCTTGAAGAGAAAACAATAAATGTCTCAATTGAATTTTCGGCGAAATCTCGGGCCATTTGACAAATCTATCTCCGTAAGTTTTCAGAACCCATTCAGGCAACGTTGTCGGAACCAAAGCATTCAACATCAACCACGAACTCACATTGATAGTGTTTGTCAACATTTGCTAAAGTAGTTCAATGACTCATCGAGAACGAAACTGTCAAGTTTTCGAAATTCGAGGAATCCACATCAAATTGTAAACAAATTCAAGTTCAAAAATCGAAAAATTCAAATCAATTTCAAACTAAATTCAAAAATCGAAGGATTCTAACTCGAATCAAACCGTCAAATTCGAAAATTTAGGAATAAGAAAAAATTTTAAACCAATTCAAGTCCAAAAATCGAAAAATCCAAACTGAATTCGAAAATTCTAGAATTTCAAACTAATTCAAATCCGAAAATTCAGGGATTTGAATAAAATTAATTCCATTCTAAAGTCCTCAAAATTTAAAAACCCGATAATTCTGATCAAAAATAAAAAACTAACTAAAAATTAAACTTACATTAACATCATTTTGTTTTTCTAAATATTTTTCATCACTAGCATTGGAATAACTTTGAGCCAATTTCCAAAATGATTGAAGTTTATCCGTCAAAATAGAAAGAAGTTCTGTCACAAACTGTTGTCTGTGAGCATTTGCACTTTCAACTAAAAATTTCAAAGATAAAATTCGTCATTAATCAAGTTTAATCATCGATATTACCACTCCCAATAAATCCTTATTCAAAAGGTTTTAAGTCCAAAATCCATTCATTTATAACATTCTTGGAATTTTTCAATTTCACAATTAGTTCAGAAATTACTTCGTAATTAAGTCGAAAAATTAAATATAAAAATATCGTTGAGATATAAATAAAAATCACTATATCTTAGTATATAGTAATTTAGAAAGAAAATAATTCATTTCAGTCAATATTTAAAAACTTGTTCTAAACACTAAAATTCTAATTCTCTAACTGCTAAAATTACAAAATTTAATAGCAAAACTACTAAAATATAAATAAAAATCACTACATATTAGTATGCAGTAATTTTAAAAAAATTCATTTCAATCAATATTTAAAAACTTGTTCTAATTCTTAAAAATATATCCACCTTTCTAGTCCCCAAAAACTACAAAATTTTCTCAAACCTGATTATAAAATCATTTTCAAACTAAACCTCAAGAAATTCCAATTACAATAAACACTAAAAACAACAAAACTTGCAGTCAATGTTAACATTAACGATTAAATTTAATGATCTATCATAAAAATGACAGTTTTTTTATTTGTTTTAAAGATGATTGATTTGTACACCATGACTTAACTCGTCAATCATCGACAGAAATTAAACCTACCGATAAACGATCCGTCTTTTTGCATTTTTTCTTCCTTCAAAGCAGCTTGGTAATGCTTATCTTGTAATTGCCAAAGGACGTCCTCAAGCCAGCAGTGATAGGCAGTAATACAGTCCCATGCCGGATCAGAATTAGGATCCAGAACCTTCAGATACCTGATCAGTTTCGATTGTTCTTCAAAAGTCGTCGGAATATCCATCAATTTCTGTCTTATTTCAAATTTAAATTTGTCCATTTTTCGATCTAAAACTTCCATGACTTCTTTAAAAAGAGATACTTCAGAATCCTTGAAGAGAGATTTCGCTCTAGTATAATCATTCAAAATCGTTGCATATTCACCCTAAAAAATTTAAAATAAAAAACCTAAAATTTTAAAAATTTGAATAAAACTTTAAAAATCCAAAATAAAAAACATCTAAAATTTCGAAAACTTAAAGAATTTAAATAAAAACATTTAAGCTTTAGAATTTTTTAAATTTAGATTTTAAAAAAACAGAAGAATTTGAATGGAAATTTTTTTTAATTTTTAAAATTACAAAACATATTCAAAAATGCATACTTTGGCCATGTTCTCATCTATAGACTCGGCCAAAAAGAATATGAACCGAAATCTCGTCAAAACGGACAATGCATTTCGAGTAGCATCTGCGCGATCTTTTCTACTCAAGACTTCTTTGAACAACCGATCAGCCGTCAATTTTGCTTCGTCTATCTGAAAAAATCCGTTGATAGAATAAAAATCTTTTTATGGAAATAAAGAAAAACCTTGACGTTGAGGGTCGTCGTCAAGGGCCAACCCCGAGTTTTCCTTTCTTGTTCGATTGTAGTATGGAGCTTATTTAAAGCATCAACACAGCTAATAAGGGCATAAAGGTTCGTTTTGTGTACATCCTTGCTCGATTTTTTCTCCTTTTCCGCTTCTTTTCGAAGATGGATCAGACCACGCCTCAGGTCATCTATTCTAAAAGCAAAAAATATAAAAACTATGAATAAAAATATTAAAAACCTAAGAAATCATTAAAAAACTAAAATTGCACATAAAAATATAAAAAATAAAGAAATTATATTAAGAAACTTAAAAATCACAGACAAAAATATTGAAAATTCAAGGATTTATATAGAAAAACTTAAAAGTTGTAAAAAGATTGAAGATTTAGAAAGTTATATATGAAAATCCGAAAAATTAAGAAATTATGAATGGAAGCTCTAAATTTATATATAAAAGTTTTGAAAACCACTAAAATTAATAAAAAATTAAACAAACCTAGTGTTTTTATGGTTTTCGAGTAAGTACCAGGCGGGAGTGAAGCTCTCCATCCTTCGGTTTCCACTGCCTTCTGGAAATAGTTTTAAAAGTAGAGCTTGATCCATCTTTTTGTGTCTGGAAATTAAATTAAAATGTTTTTTGATATATGGAAACTTACGGATCCACCTTCAATCCAAGCACGTCGTCAGTTTCGACGGCTTCTGGAATGTTTCTGACGACGTTCCTTCCGGGCACGGTGTGGGTTTCGTCCACCCAGATGGCGCTTTCCTGCAACGGCATGACTTCTTCTATGAAAACTCGGAATTTGACTTCAGATGTCCCTCTTCCTCCGGATTTCGTAACAATCACGACGTCCCCGACTCCTCGCTTCGCCGGACCCAGTCTCGCGATGATCTTCGTCGGGGATTTCCATTTCGCGGACACTAGACAGTCTGTTCCGCAGATGACCAGAAACTGCAAATCCGACGGATCTGTGCCTAGATTCTCTCCTCTGATCGTGATCTGCGTCCCCGGGATTCCCTCCTTGGGAGAAAGACCCGTCACGAGAGGCTTCCCACCTTGGACCGCTCCCGAAGCCATCAGGGACCTGGAAATTAATACTATTTCGAAATCCATATATGAATTTTTCACAAAATTGTCTCAAGACGAATTTCTAGAAGATTTCAAAAACCAACCTAGCCCAAAATTCTAATTTTATGCCACAGTGATTCTGTGATCTTGTACGATTTCGTAATCTATCTTTTCGATCTATATCTCACTTAAATAAATCCAGAACTCTCTAGATCGGAGTTGTATATCACAGAAAGCCCTCTATCCATCTCTGGGATTATCAATTACATATCAAAACACCAATAGAAATTCCAAAAAACCACAACCAACATCAAAAGAACTCGCCGAAATTGAGGTTGCTTCGTTTATATAAAAAATTTAAATTTCATGGAAAATACACCAGCGTCATAAAAAGGAAACAATGTGACTCACGTTTGAAAACACGTTGAAGTTTTTGTAGTGGAAAAACCCGGAAATGTGAAAAAGTCAAAGTAAATAAACCAGACTCGAAAGCCCTTCAATACGCAGATTCAAGCCCGGAAAACCAAAGACACAACCGGGAAATGCGTCGATTCCCCTTTGTTAGGTTTCAACGCGAAAGTTCCGACTTCCAACTTTGTTTTCCAAAGTCCCTCTTTTAAACTCTGTTCTAATTTCTTCACTTTTTTCTTCATCTGCTCTAAACTTTCATATATCAAACTCCTTCTTCTCTGTGTCCTTGATGAAATCAACTATAAAATTAATGTTTAAACTTATTTCTTAAATTAAATACTTCCATAAATTTCCTGAGTTGTTTATCCATTTTAAACTTTCATATATCAAACTCCTTCTACTTTGCATCTTTGATAAAATCAACTGTAAAATTAATGTTTAAGCTAATTTCCTTATGAAATATTTTTATAAATTTCTTATGTTTTAAAATTATTTTAAATTTTCAAATATCGAAATCCATTTTTTATTTTCAAAAAAATTAACTATGAAATCGTTCTTGAAATTCAATTCCGCATTTAATATTTCCCTACTTTTTTATTTTATTTCTTAAAATTACTTTAAATTCTCATGTATCGAAATCCGTGTTCTTTTTTTAATTGTAAATTGTTCGGAAATATTTGTCGTTTTTCGCCAAAAGACCAGAATCATTACCTTCTTTTTAGGCCATGTTTGTTTCTCGGGTTTCTCGTCTTCCTAGAAGACTGTACACTGAGCTGGACTATGCCAGACATATGCCGAAAGCGTACGTGGAGAGAATGAAGAGGACTGTTCCAAGGAAGGTCTACGATAACCGTTTCGGAGCTCCGCCAGTGATTCGCTACCAGTGAGGATTGCATAGTCCTGGGTTTTTATTATTAGTTAATTTCAGTATTCATCCGGATGACTACGTTCCTGATCCAGACGGTCGTCCATGGGAACAGAAAGTTCTTCAAAACACTATTCGACAAGAAAACGATTACCAAAACAGGCTTCTTCATAGCAAATATAACCATCCAAAAGTGTCCACTATCGAGAGAATCCCAGACAAGGACTGGACGATTTTCCCTGGAGACGTGGTCGAGGTTCAAGTCGGCAAGGACAAAGGAAAACAAGGCATCGTCGTCAGGGTTCTGAAGGAAACCAACAGCATCTTCGTCGACGGACTACACACTAAACTTAACGAAGAAATGGCCCAATTGGAGAAACTCGGGATTCCAAAGAACGTCAAGTGGGAAGAACAACGACTGGATCCGTCGAAAGGCGAAGTCAGACTTGTTGATCCTCATGACAAGTTTGTTTTGAACTTTCCCAAAATGTCCTCATTCATAATTCTTTCAGGAAACCTTGCGGAGCAACGTGGATGCTAAACGAGAAGAAAACAGACTGGATCAGAGTCAGCAATAGAACGGGCTTTGAAATCCCGTTGCCCAGCAATGCAAAAGTGACGTATGATTATATTTCTCCTGAAGAATACATTGGTGAGTGTTTTTCTACTTGACAAAACTGAGCATAACTATTCAGAAGTCGAAGGCAAAGATACTGTAGCTGTTGATGTTTTAAAAAGAACGTTTATGCCGAAACTTTGCCTCGTGGAAGACGAAATCGCAGAGGAAATGGGACTTAAACAGGATCCAAGGGAAAGGAAACCGACTTATTGGTACTGATGTTGTTGATTTTATTAGGTTAGTAAATTGGCATATAAAAATAATGGAAATCGCAAATTATGATGGAGCATTAGTTTTTGTGATTATGGAAATTTGTAATAACTGGAGTTCGTTATGTCATCAGGCAGTTTCCATCACGGGTGTTTTATGATTTCGGAGTCCTGAAAAGTATCGTTTGGTAAGTTATTTTTGGTAATTTTGGGGAACAGTCATCGATCTCGGTCAGTTCATGGTTTACCTAAAATCATCTGTTTCCTGATTTGTATCCAGTTCACCAGATATAGTTTTTTTTCTTTTCATCTGCATTTTCATATGAATCGAATAATATCAAGGGTTCTGGAACGACGATATTAAAGAGTTAAATACAAATAATGGGAAAATTAGAATAAATCGGATGATCGGGAATTTTATTTTTTTGTAGACCTCCAGTTTTCAGGGTTTCGCTTCAGGACTCCTGCACTCGCGCCCGACAGATAGAGGGAAATTTGGAAATCCAGCGTCTTGTTGGAGCGAGTTAATTTTTATTTGTCTGGCCTATTATTGTATAAAACGTTCAATTTCCCCTCAAATACCCTATTATTATTTTAAATTACGGTAGTGTTATTATTAATATTCTAATAAATAACATTGTTGTGATTTCATAAGTTTTTTGACGCGTTTTATTTTTTCATTAATTTTTAATTTTATTTTTATTAAATTTTATATATTATGTTATGTTTTTGTCATCATACAGACTGTCATTAAGATCGCCTTCATTTTCGTTGATATTGACGTGACTTTCGGTGTCGACATCGACTTGAACAGTCAAGTATTGTCTTTTGTATCTTTCAACTTCCAATTACGTTTTTTAAAGATATTTTCATCATTAATTTTAACAACTGTCTCTGGATAGTTCTATGTCAAATTCCTCTTCTACTCGTAAAAAAGCGGATTTTTCGTGGTAAGTAATCCTAGAGGTTAAAAACCTCAAAAAATATTTAGTGATTTTTTTTACGTTTTGTTCGATAACTTTGTTTAACTACTTATGATTCCTCTTGTGCGACGTAATTTCCACAAATCTAATCATCTGTGATGGAGAATATTTCGTGAAATTTCAGGAGATAATGACGTCCAGATGTGTCCTCTCGAACGACCCACGCAAGAAAGTTGACAAATACGGTAGGTTTTTTATATCGTCTAGTAATTAATCACGGTCCTTTTCAGCTCATCATTTCTCCAATGAAGCAAGCAACTTTCCTTTAATCAAACCAGATAAAATAAAATTCGAAACTGTTGATAGTAATGAAGATTCTCTTGTACAGAATCCAGAAGGACCGGAAAATTGTGCATGCCAAGAGAAAGCGCATGACGGGATACCATTCTATCACATGCAGTATTTGATGACAAGTCAAGGAAGAACGAGACATGAAGTGCCGGATGTCAGCACCTATTCCTGTCGAAGAAATTCCAACCTTGCTCGACGACCCCCGTCGGTGGAACCCTGTATTTTTGAAGTACCCAGTAAAGTCCAGAAGATGGAGAACCCGTTCATTGTTCCACAAACTCCGGAAAGAGGGCAAACGTTTCTTAATCCTATTCCGAGCCAATGTTTCAGCGACTTTGACGAGATTCAGAACCTGAAGATTAGGATTCGGAAATTGAACGAAGAAGTAAATGATTAAAAATTAAACGTCTTTTAAATTTCGACTTTTTAGAATTATGCAGCCACGAGAGCGAAAGTGAGGTTCGAAAATGAGTGTCAAAAACTCCTGCAAGAAAACAAGGAACTCCGTCTGGAAGCCAAAAGGAAGGACACCGAATTACATGAAGTCCGATTGTCCAGAGATGACTATATTAGACAAATGCTGATGGTGAAGACAGAAAACAACAAAATTATCGAAGAGAAAATCCAGCAATGGAAGCGACATGTTCATGACATTCAACAAAATCTTCAGAAAAGAATCGTTGTAGAAGGAATTCTGAAAAAAGAGAAAGAAAAATTGGAAAAACAGGTCCACGATATGGCAAAAAAAGTACATGAAGAAAAAAGGAACAACATGATGGAGAAGAAGGATTTGAACTCTTTGAAATCAAAGCTCACTGATCTCAAGAAACAAATGGTCGAGAAGGAAAAAGAACTTTTCCAAAAATCCACCGAAATTACAAAGTTAACGAAGACTCTGGCTCGAACGAAAGGAAATCTAAGAATCGAACGGAAGAACAACGAATGCCTTATTCATGATCTGAATGAATGCCGGACTACGATGACTGAACTACTCCATAACTTTGGCAAATCCAACAGCTGTCTCAACAAGATGATGGAGATGAACAGGAATCTCATGAATAAAATGAAAGTGCTCAAACAAACGGGATTTCTTCAGGAAGATGATCTGGGAAATTTGCAGGATAGTTTTTCTCGAGGAATCACGACGGACGAACAAGGAAATCAGAATGAAGCTGACGTAGAGAATACAGAAGATTACTCGGTTATTGCTGCTTTGGACATGATAGATGAGCCATTGGAACCTTCTGAGACTGAGAGAAACATTATCGATGAAAATATAGATTACTTGGAGGGGTATATTAGGGAAGAAAGACAGAAAACTAAGGAAGATTTGTTGACTAGCTTGGGATTTTGAAAACATATTGTTTGTAAATACTCAGTAATTAGTTTTGCATATTTTACAATGATGAAAGTTGTTAAAAATCTAATTGTGGAATCCTAAAATGTGATTTGGGTTGCACTCCCAGTATTTCTCGCCGCGAAAAGAAAACCGACTTTCTTGAATCCGGTTGTCCAGAGTAGTGGTCATTGCAGAGTTCTCTTTACTGTTTTAGGTTTCTGTTTGATATGGCTGACGGTGATTATTTGTTGACGGAGTCAGAACGGGATGAATTGATAAGACTTAGGAGTGAAGTGGCAAATTTGGCAGCGACAAATGATGTACTGGTTCAGGTTTGGATTTTTTAAATTTTTATATCGATTGTTAATTTAGTTTGTTTTTAGTCTATTCATACTCTTAGTGGAGACTTGATGAAAAGGAAAAATAACGGGTATGTGTATAATAGCAATATTCAACCTCCACAAACGACGAAGAGGCTGAGGATGTCGGATTCGCTTCCGAGTTTGATCTCGACTTCACAGTTGTCACTGTTGAATAGTCCTAATAGAACAGAAGATGTAGGATTGCCGAATGAGATTATGCTGCACCTTTTTAAGTTCTTAAGTAGAGAGGATTTGGATAATTGTCGACTTGTATGTCGTCGATGGAACAAAATCATCGACAAACATGAAACTAAACTTGCAAGAAGGAATATCCGACTAGTGAAAATCATCGAAGCTGGAGCGAATTCAGGTACAGTCGCGGTTTCAGCCGCTACTGCTTCGAGGAATTTGAAGTTTAGTTTCTCCATTACTTCACAACAACAGCAACTTGCGTATGTTTCATATATCGGTTTTTATTTTTTGCTATGTAGTGGGTAATTTTGGAACTTGGCAGTAATAGGAAAGTATTGTACAAGTTAGGATCATTTTAGTAGGGTCTAGAATGTGAAACATTGATGATAGTTCTAAAAGTATTGTTTCAGGCATTATAGTTTTTGGATTATATATATTGCAGCCAATAGTTTTGAAATTATCCACTATACTGGATCTTCGAGAAAGGACCAGGATTAGACATAGGTTGGAAGTACACTTGACTTAGCACAAATATTCTGTAATTGCATCTAACCAAACGTTATTAAACCGTAAGAATCTGATTGTATTCATTATATTATTGAATTCTAACTCAGTGTAATCCTAAGAAGGTTGATTCTAATTGAGTATAATCAATGTGTTTAGGCCGTGTTTTCCTGCACTTTAGCAAGCAGAAACACATTGGTTGTGCTCAATTACAGTCAACTTTCTTTGGATTGCACTTCTGCCGCCTATTGGACTCAGGATCCAATGATATGAAGAATATAATCGGGAATTCTTACGCGTTGATTACTTTTGATTAGGTGCGATTGCAGAACACTTGTGAAAGTAGATGTTCTTCTGAAATTCATAAACTACAATACAAGTCGTTATTTCGGAACTATTAGTAGTAATTTTCTTTATTATATAGTAATCAGAAAGTGCTGTATATATTAGGATGTCTAGAACATGTTCTACAATCTCAATTACTGACAATACTGCTAAATGGTTTATTTTTGAAGTCATGCTGTCTGGAACAGATTATGACTAATGACTTTAAAATTATCCATTTTACTGTATTTTTAAAGTTGTTTATTATGTTTGCTTTTTAGGAACTCGGATGTTATGAGGAAGATTACATCTATGCTTACTTATTCGAGAGTTAGACGCTGTGTTATGTGTGGTTTTGAATTGAAGGGAATGCTTGCTCATGATTTGGTGTCTATATTCAGAAAGGCTAACATTAAATTCTGCCGTTTGGAGCTTATTGGGCTTAGTTTGAGATATATAACTGCTGAGACATTCCATAGACTTATTGGAGAACAGATTCATGCAGATCAATATTTTATTGATGGAATTCGGGATGCAGATCCGGAACATTTTAATAGTAAATTATTCGAAAAACCTGCCATAGGTGCTGCTGAAGACATTACTGGTGAGGTTTTTAAAATATAGTTTAGTTTTTAGTTTAGTTTATATTTTTAAGTTGGTTTTTAAAATTTAGTTTAGTTTTTAGTTTAGTTTATATTTTTAAATTGGTTTTTTATTTTAGTTTGTAAATTGAAATAATTTTAAATGTAGTTTTTAGTTTATTTTATATATCTACTTATTTTTTACTTTATGTTTTAAGAAAGTTTTAATTTAAAGTAGTTTTTGTTTAATTTATGTTTTAAAAATGATTTTTATTTAAATTATATTTTTCAATTATTTATTTTAGTTTATGATGTAACATCTATTAATGATGATGAAGTTGTTTTGGATGTTGGTGATGATGTGCTTTTGGACTTTATCCTGGGAAAGAATAGAACATCAGCAGATAGGGCTAGTATGTACTTGGACTCTCCGGCGGTTTCTCAAAGTTTTGTCTACAATGCTCTTTTGGTTTGTTTTTATTTATAAAATTAATTTTGCGCGGTTTTTGGTTTTTATTGAAATATTTTTTAAAAATATTCATAGAGGTTTTTATGGTTTTGATATTCTTATCACCTATGTGTTTGTTGGCTTATGTCTTTATGGACATTTTTGTGGATGTAAGAAATTTAAATATTTATATAAATTATTTAAAATTTTTCGAATAACTATGGATTTCTGAAGCTTCTGGGAATGAATCCTTTGTGAATAAATTTCTAAATTCTGAAATCTTTTTTGTAAATGAATTTCTAAATTATGAAATCTTTTTTGTAAATGAATTTATTAAATTTTTGGAAATTTAGTTTTTTGTTATTTTTTTGACTAGGTTTTGAATGAGAATAATCTTAAAAATTGGTGAATTTTTGTGTATTGGAAATTAGAATGGTTTTTTAATGTTAATTTTTAGAGATTTTCACAAGAACAGGACTTGACTCATTGTCTTCCGCATTCGGAATTTTCTCATTGTCGAGCTCAAACGGTAAATGCTAATAGGTGTATTAGAGTGGAATACGATACAGATGTCCAGTCTGAATGGTCAACTGTCAATAGAAGAAATGGAGCTGTTTTGGAAGCTAAAGTTGCAAGAGCTGGTGAAGACGATGAATTTGTGCATATTACGTTGGTTATTATTACTCCACATCCTTCGAAATCCAGGTGAATTTTTACAAAGAAAATGTTTTTTTTCTTGTTAATTTATGATTTTGAATTTTTTTGGGTTGAAATATTCGTGTAAAAAAGTTTTGTGACGTTATTTAGTTTGAAATTTTGTCATAAATTTTAAATATATGACGTTTAAAATCCAAGTTGAACAATTGTGGTTTGAATAGGCCAAACTACAGAAGGAATAAATGGCAATGAATCGGTTTCTCGTGACGTTAGAAGAATGACTAATGGTTTTTCTGAAGTGAATGACATAATAGTAAGGTAAAAAAATTACTTTTAATGTTTTGACTTTATTTAAAATTTTCAAAGATTTTGGATAATTTTGTTTTTATAAAAATATAATTTTGGAAAATTCTATAATACGGAATTTTAAAAATTGAAGTTTTTTGTTTTTTTAAAAATTTTTTATTAATTAACAAAAACTTAAAAAATTGAAGGTTTTTAATTTTGTAGAAAATTATGAAATTTTGAGAATGTAAATGGGACTTCTGAAATCTCTTGAAATTTTCTAAGAAATCTAAAATTGAAAATTTTAAAAGTTAAAAATTCATGTTGAGATAATTTTTAAAAAGTTCATATATGAACTTTACAGTATATGAATTATTACGAAATCGTATAACATCACGAACCCACTGTTGTTTGAAATCGAAATTTCAGACTACTTTGGATTCTGAAAAGTTCTAGAAATTCATATTGAAATAATTTTTAAAAAGTTCATATATGAACTTTACAGTATACGAATTATTACGAAATCGTATAAGATCACCAACTCATTGTTGTTTGAAATCGAAATTTCAGACTACTTTGGTTTCTGAAAAGTTCTAGAAATTCATATTGAGATAATTTTTAAAAAGTTCATATATGAACTTCACAATGCATGAATTATTACGAAACCACTGTTGCTTAACCTTTAAATTGTCACGTAGACTAATTTTGTTTTCAGTAAGTTTTAAGATATCGTGTGAAGATGATTTCGTAATTATATGCATTTTTAATTTTTATAATGATAAAGTAATTAAGACTCGCCTCTATTTGTTTTCACCAGGATTTAAACCTAGCAGCATTCGTACTCTCGTTGATTGATGTTTTCAACTAGTCTTCCAGAATCCAGTGGAAATAGGATAAATGAAATGGAAAATTCAAAAAGTCTGAAAAGTCGTTGAGACAGTTCTATAGTGAGATTTGCTTTTATTTTTATCCATTCAGAAGTCCACCGAAGCTTCTGAAGTTTTCTAGAATCCAGTGGAAGTTTCTGAAGTCTTCTAGAATCCAGTGGAAGCTTTTCGAAGTCTTCCAGAATCCAGTGAAAATAGGATAAATGAAATGAAAAATTCTAAGTCTGAAAAGTCGTTGAGACAGTTCTATAGTGAAATTTACTTTTATTGTTATCCATTCAGGAGTCCACCGAAACTTCTGAAGTCTTCTAGAATCCAGTGGAAATTTCTCGAAGTTTTCTATCATTTTATACAAATTCCAAAACCCTTCAGAATCTGATGTAGACGAAACTAAAATTTGAAATCCGACACTCTAAAAAGTTCAAAAAGTTCTCGTTTTTCTAGACAATTCCGTGATAGAATCTATTTTTAATTTTTATTATAACTTAAAAAACCTAACATCTTTTTTTTTTGAAAATATAAAAAAACTTATTTTTTATCGTTAAAAGTCAAAGATTGTCATTTTTTTTTCATATTAAAAAAAATAAGAATATTTTATTTTTTAACGTCAAAAGTCGGAATTTTTTATTTTTTTATTAAAAATAAAATTTTTTACTTTTTTAAAATAAAAAATAAAAATTTTTTTAAATTAAAATTCAAAATTTTTTTACTTTTTTATTAAAAATAAAATTTTTTATTAATAAAAATGTAAAATTTTCTTACTTTTTTAAATTAAAATTAAGAATTTTTATCTTTTTTTTTAAAAATAAAAATTTTTTTAAATTAAAATTTAAAATTTTTTATTTTTTTAATTTAAATTTTTTTATTTTTTTTTAAAATTTTTTGCTTTTTTTACTATTAAAAATTATATTTTTATTTTTTTATAGTTAGAAGGAAAAATATATTTTTTATTATTATTAAAAATGAGAAATTTATACTTTTTTAAAATTATTAGAGATCAAGGTAGAAACGTTGCCAGTCACCTGTGTCAGATTTTCTTTTTTTGTTCATTTCTGGTCTACGTGTTTTGGAAAGCCGCGTCCGTCGGTCCCTGCGTTTGCTCAAAAGTGTCTCCAGAGTTCAACTGTTCAACAAACGGAAAAGAAAATTGTTCTTGTTTGTGACAGAGAGGGGCTGTCCGGGGGGCAGGGTCTTCGTGAACTTGTTGCTGCTTTCAACAACACAGAATTCCGTGTTTTTTAAATTTGAATTTTTTTAAAAAGTGAAATTTTATTGAAAAGTAAGTTTCTATAAAAAATCTAAAAATATAAAAAATTAAAACTTCTATAAAAAAAAGTTAAAAAAAAATGAAATTCTTCTATAAAAAAATTTAAAATTTTGTAAAAAATCTAAAAAAAATAAATTTTATGTAAAAAATAAAAATTTTTTATAAAAATTAAAAAATTAAATTTTATATAAAAATTAAAAAATAAAAAATTTTTATAAAAAGTTTTTAAAAATTGGAAATTATTTAAAAATAAAAAAATTGACCATGGGATAGGGGTACTTTTGAGAATGTGACTTTTTTGTAGAAAATGTTTGACATCGAAACACAAATTTTTTTTGGAAAATATCAAAAAAAAAATTAGATTTTTCGAAGTTAATTAGTCTTTTTGGATGAGATTACGAAAACTGTAGATGTAGAAAGTTATTTTACTGTAGAAATTAAAAAAGGAAATTGTTACGAAGTGGATTTATAAAATCTTCTATGAATTTTCAGACTTTTAAATTTGGATAATTTTGACATTTTTATTGGATTCTGAAGGATTTTGAAATTTATATAAAATGCTAGAAAATTTCAGAAGCTTCGGTGGACTTCTGAATGAATAAAAATAAAAGTAAATCTCACTATAGAACTGTCTCAACGACTTTTTATACTTTTAGAATTTTCCATTTCATTTATCCTATTTCCACTGGATTCTGGAAGACTTCAGAAGCTTCCACTGGATTCTAGAATACTTCAGAAGCTTCGGTGGACTTCTGAATGGATAAAAATAAAAGCAAATCTCACTATAGAACTGTCTCAATGACTTTTCAGACTTTTTGAACTTTCCATTTCATTTATCCTATTTCTACTGAATTCTGGAAGGATTCCAAAAATCCTATAAATCCAAAAAGCTCCAGAAGCTTTCGTGGACTTCTGACTTGAAAAAAAATTAATTTTATCACGAAATCGTTCCAATATAACTCTCTCGAATCTTGGAAACTTCCGGAACTCTGGATTTCATATTCTATTTCCTCTGAATTCTAGAAGATTCCAAAATGTAAAAAAATCCTCGAAATTTCCATGTAATTATAGCTCGCATAAGTTTATAATTTTCGAGATTGACCGTTGACCCTAACTTTGTTTACAGCGAAAAAGGATTTGTTTCATCTTTTTGAATTTCCCCGGAACCACTTCCAACCTTTTCATTGGTATTGACTTTCGTTAAGTGCAAGTTGCATAATTGGATCGTGTTTAACTTTTCAGTGCTCATAGTACTCTGAAAAGTAGAAATGAGCATTGTTACGGAGCGGTCTCGAGAAGAATTGGTCGGAGGTTTTAGACATTACAGTAGGCTACAATCCTGGTTTTAAATAAAAGCGATTTCGTAATAATTCATATACTGTAAAGTTCATATATGAACTTTTTAAAAATGATCTCAACATGAATTTCTAGAACTTTTCAAAAACCAAAGTAGTCTGAAATTTCGATTTCAAACAACAGTGGGTTCGTGATCTTATACGATTTCGTAATAATCCATATACTGTAAAGTTCATATATGAACTTTTTAAAAATGATCTTAATATGAATTTCTAGAACTTTTCAGAATCCAAAGTAGTCTGAAATTTTGATTTCAAACAACAGTGGATTCGTGATGTTACACGATTTCGTAATAATCCATATACTGTAAAGTTCATATATCAACTTTTTTATGGTTATTTCGACGCGAATTTTTAGAACTTTTCAAAAACTAAAGAGGACCACTTCGGGTGTTGTCGGTGATTGGTTCCTAATCGATCACATATTGTGAAAGTAAGGAATTTTTTTAGAAAATTACCTTGAAACAAATTTTTAGAAGTTTCTAGAAATCGAAGTAGTTTGAAATTTCGGTTTTTTGTGATTATTATTTCGTAATTTGTGAAATTTCGAAATTATATATAAAAATTCATATATGAACTTTTTTGAAATCGTCTTGGGAGGAATTTTTAGAAGTTTTCAAAGTGTAAAATAGCCTACGTGAAGATTTAAATTTTGCGTGACAGTGATTTCGTAATTTTATGATTGCATAATTAATTTTCGGAACTATATTTTTCACAAATATATTTAGAAGATTTTGAATTAGAGTTTTATAAACTACGAAAGTCTCTGTCTAGTTTCTAAAGTTGAATAACATATATAAAAACTACGATTGGATTCCGAAAAATCACACCTAAGATTTGTCAGAAACGAGTTAGGGACAAATTGCACACAAAACATAATCTTTATTTATCCGTTCTGAAGTTTAAATATTCAATTTTTACGTTTTATACAATACCGCAATTTTAAAGTTAAAAAAAAATAAAATTTTTTCGATATATGGATGTTTAAAACATCAAAGCCTATGCCGAAACCGTGTTTTCCCATTTTCCAATGTTTTTTTTGATTTATAAAATCGCACGTATCTTTTGAAGTGGAAAAATTGTTCTTCCCGTTTGTTTCTTTTTATTCTTATTTGGTTTCTTTTTAACGTGTTCCGACGTGAGTTGTATCGATTATTTTCGGTGAATGGATCGATCCGACTTTGTTATCTCTTCGGCGTTATAAGAGGAATCTAGTGAATGTCGTAAATATGTAAAAATTATTTTTAATTTTTCCGTGCGTGATTGAATTGAATAATTTTATCCTGAAGTTAATTAGTTCATATATAAACATCCAATTAAAATCCACCTAGGGATAGGATTCTGAATTGAGGATGATTTTGAGATGTTTAGAAAATAATGGTTATATTTTCTTTGATATATAAAAATATAAATAGGTCCATTTAGGGATAGGATTCTGAATTAGGAATGACTTCAACTTTTTAGGAAATTATTTCTTTGATATATAAAAACATAAATGGGTCCATTTAGGGATAAGATTCTGAATTAGGAATGACTTCAACTTTTTAGGAAATTATTTCTTTGATATATAAAAACATAAGTAGATCTATTTGGAGATAAGATTCCGAATTAGGGATAACTTCAAAGTTTTGGGAAGTTATTTATTTGATATATAAAGACATAAATAGGTCCATTTAGGGATAGAATTTCAAATTAGGGATAATGTTCGGGATATTTGATAACATATACTTTTTTGACATATAAAAACAAATAGATCTATTTAAAAATAAGATTCTGAACTGAGGATAACTTTTTTGGAGATTATTATTTTACTTTTTTTCAATTGATATATAGAAGTATGAGTAAATTTATTTAAAAATAGGATTCTGACCCACGGATGACGTTCGAAATATTTAGAAATTATTTTAACTTTTTGTGCTTTGGTTGATATGAAAAAACATAATTTAATCTATTTAAGGACAGGATTCTGAATTGGGGATAACTTTTGGACTTTTTAGGAGATTATTATTTTACTTTTTCGGTATATAAAAACGTAAATAGACCTGTTTAAAGATAGGGTTCGAAACTAGGGTGATGTTTGATATGTTTACAGAAAATTTTTTTATTTTGATTGCTATATAGGAACGCGAATAAATTTATTTAAAAATGAGATTCTGGCCCACGGTTGACGTTCGAAATATTTAAGAATAATTACTTTTTTGTTCCGATTGATATAAAAACAAGAGTAAATCCATTTAGAACTAAAAACTAAAATAAAAAATTATTTTTTTAATATTTTTAAAATAATTTTTTTTAATATTTTTAAAATAATTTTTTTTAATATTTTTAAAATTATTTTTTTTAATATTTTTAAAATTATTTTTAAAATTTTTATATAAAGTAGTTGAAATTTATTTAGATATATAATTTTGAATAAAAATAACTGATAATTATTCCTCTATTTTCTGTTTTGGTTGATGTATAAAAACACAGATAGGTCTATTGAGAGATAGGATTTAGAATTAAGAACTTTTTGGACTTTTTGAAAAATATCTTCGTGGTCTTTTTTAAATCTATTTTTCTTAAATAAAAACAATTAAAATTTACTTAAAAATAAAGTTTCAAAAATTAAATTTTAAAAACATTTAAATTTTTATTAAAAAAAAATAAAATAAATTTTTGAAAACAGTAATTTTTAAAATATTTGGAAAATTTTATTCAAAAAAATAATTAGTTTTTAAATATTCAGCAATTTTAAAAATGTTTAAGTTTTTATTAAAAAAAATTAATTTTTGAAAATTTAATAATTTTAAAAATATTTGAATTTTTTTAAAAAATAAAATTAATTTTTGAAAATTAAATAATTTTAAAAATATTTGCAAAAATACGTTTGTTCTTTGTGTTGATTGACGTGTAAACAACGAGATTAAAAGTCGGTTAGGGACTAAAGTCTAAACATGAAACTTTGGAATAATTAATATTTATTTTTCTAACTTTGTTCCAACCAATGTACAAAATATGATTAAAGTTTATCCAGAACAGAATTTTAAATATAATTTTTAATCTGTTTGTGAAATTTTTTTGTTCGTTTTTGATTAACATACGTCACTATTGTTAAAATTAATTTAAAAACAGGAATTCGAACAAAGGCCGATTTTTTAAACTGTTTATAAATTTTTTGCATTTTTTTAGTTAACACCCAGATTGCATTTTTAAAATCAATTTAGAAGACTTGATTTTAAATAAAAATTACTTTTAACGTAGATGGTAATTATTTCTTGTTTCGATTAGTATATAGAAACATGGATAACTTTATTTAAAATAGGATTCTGAATTGAGGATGATTTTTGAGATGCTTAGAAAATAATGGTTATATTTTCTTTGATATATGAAAACATAAATAGGTCCATTTAGGGATAGGATTCTGAATTAGGAATGACTTCAACTTTTTAGGAAATTATTTCTTTGATATATAAAAACATAAATAGGTCTATTTGGAGATAGGATTCTGAATTAGGAATGACTTCAAATTTTTGGGAAGTTATTTATTTGATATATAAAAACATAAATGGGTCCATTTAGGGATAGGATTCTGAATTAGGAATGACTTCAACTTTTTAGGAAATTATTTCTTTGATATATAAAAACATAAATAGGTCTATTTAGGGATAGGATTCCGAATTAGGGATAATATTCGGGATATTTGATAACATATACTTTTTTGACATATAAAAACAAATAAATTTATTTAAAAATAAGATTCTGAACTGTTGGTGATATTCGAGATGTTTGGTAAAATATACTTTTTTGATACATAAAAATACAAGTAAATCCATTTAAAAATGATTCTGAATTGTTGATGATGTTCGGGATGTCTTAGGGAGAACTATTTTTATTTTTTGTTTCGATTGATATTCCAAAATATGAATAAATTTATGTAAAAATAAAACCTAGAATAAAGGATAACTTTTAAAACTGAAAAAATTACTTTTTATTGATTTATATAAAAACGTGGCTAAAATTCATTTACGAATATAATTCCAGATAACCCATGACTTTGGGTTGTTTGAAAATTTTTTCTTTTTTCCAACTGACATTTAGAAACGTAACTAAAAACTTTAGAAATTAAATTTAAAAAAATATTTACATCACAAATTATTTTTTTATTTTTAATAATAAGAATTTTAAAATATTTCAAATAAGAAATAATTTTAAAGATTCATGAAAATATTTTTTATTTTTTAATTGAACCATAGAAATACAATTGAAATTTATTTAAAAATAAAAATTTTGAATAATGTAATTTTTAAAACGGCTGAAAATTATTTTTTTTAGTTTTTATTTAAAAATGAAATATTTTAAATTATTTTTCATTTTTATTTAAAAATAAAAATTTCTAGAATTATTTTTCATTTTTATTTAAAAATAAAAATTTCTAGAATTATTTTTCATATTTATCTAAAAATAAAAATTTCAATGACAAATTGCATTTGAAATTTCCTAAAATTATTAATCTCTGATCTTTATGCAGTTGACTTTCAGCTTTGTGTATTGCAAAGAGGAATATCCTCATTTCAACCGTTAGATACAGAAAAGCAAAATAACGGACACCTGTTTAAATTTCCTAGGATAATTTCTGAATGTATTTGCTTAAATATTTGTTTTTACCGGTATATAAACGGAGGAAATTTAAAATATAGTTTGAAATTAAGAATTTCTTAAAAATTGAACCCGTTGATTCTTTTATTTGGTGTATCTAGTGTAATCTACGCTCCGTTTTTATCGAAATTGACAATCAAATATCGACGTGGAAATCTGGACTCTTCACGTTGAGATATGATTTTCGAGGTCATATTCTGATGTGGGAAATCTCAAATTCTAATTATTGAATCTCTATGAACCGGTGTGGTTGCGTGAGAAATATAGGATATGAATTTTTTGTTTATTCCAAAAATAGTAAAATTAAACAATAAATATTACTAGTTAACTAGTCAACACTTAATATGCCATGTACAGTATGCTCACTGTATAGGACGTAAGATATTTTCCCTCGGGAACTGGCTTGCTTACACAATACACAGGTTTTCTGAAACCATGCTTAACTGAACACAATGAACACGTAAGAATTCCTGACCGCGGTTTTCACATTATTTGATTCTCAGTCCAATCGATGACAGAATTGCAATTCAACAAAAGACTGATTTTAACTGAATGTAATCAAAGCGTTTGGACTGTTTGTTTCCGGTTAAAAAAATATTAGTATATTAATTTCATTCAGTTACAATCAATCTTTTGTTAAAATGCAATTCTGCCATTGATTGGACTGAGAATCATGAATGTGAAACCCTGGTCAGGGGCTGTTACTTGTTGGTTGAATTCAGTTAAGCATGGTTTCAGAAAACCTGTGTAATTAGTTAATACACTGATGTAACAAAAATTGTAAGAAAATTTGACTTATTTCTTTAATTGGCTGGTCTTGTCTGAATTATAACTCCCCTGTTTACTCGAGCCATCAAACAATACAAAACTAATTAACTATAACTTCTGGTAATTCAACATCGTCGTTCTTTCTTCTAATTTCTAAATGACATCATTGTTGTTACGAATTAACGCGCAAGTTGGGTCCTTGTGCCTCAGAGATTTTCGTTCTGAGTGTCTTCTTGTTTTCTGTGACACAAGTTACTAATTTAAATAATAAAGTATTTTAAAAAATTATGGATGTTATCCTAGAACGAAAAATTAAAATTTTGGTTGTACGATAGTCGTTTTCTTCGATGCATGTTGATTTTGAATTTTTTTAGATAAACTTTGGTACTTATAATTTAGTGTCTAGATAGGTGTCAAAATCAAAGTGGAATCTGCACTTTGCTTGCAACGTTCAGCCACATTGGTCGAGATTTATATCTATTAATATTTATAAAAATTTTGAAAATTTTGCACTTGCAATATTTTGGTAGATCAATCAGTATCGAAATTTTGAAAAATTTGCAATTGCAACATTTAGTATTAAAATCAAAATAAAATTTGCACTTTGCTTGCAACATCCGGCCAGATCGGTCGAGATTTACGAAATTTTAGGTATCAAAGTAAAACTTCTAATTTTTTCGCAACATTTAAACATGCTGGTTTACCTAATCGTTATGTAAAAATTAAATTTGCTTCGATGTCAATTACTTTATAAATCTTAGTATTGGTCTAAAAACATTAACTTTACGAAATATGGGAGGAAAACACTGCAAAAGAACAACTATTCCTCAACTCAGATTTTTGATTTCCAATTTTGACAATCATCTTCGGTAAAAATGGAACACTGAAAGTGTAGAATCTGAACTCAAGGTAAACTAGAAGAGCAGTCGGAGATTGCCGTTTTTGATTTCGCCTTATGATTATTTGTTTTCCTGTCCAGCGTTTACTTCGCACTGGCCAGTTGAATGGGTTGTAACGCATTTTCTCCCGCCACCAGTTTGCCTTATTTGTCCGAAGTCAGCTTTTCTGCCGGGAATCGAACTCTGGTTTTGCGGGTAACAATCGCGTTTCTCAACCGCCGAACCATTTCGAAAATCGTCCGTTTTTTTTTGATTGCTTTATATTCCATGCCACTAAATTTGTGTTTTTTGTGTTTTTTGGCCTTTTCTATTATGAATTGGATTATTCAATTTTGACGGGAACTCCGATTTGTTTGCTTAAATGTTAACCAAATCTCATTGAATTAATTTTAAGTGAGTCAAATTGACTACCATGGAGATGACCTCTTTCGGTTCGGATCAATTGGAATCCGTTTCAAAAACCCTAAGGGTACCTGATGACTTGCCGATTTCGTTGGATTTCCCACAAACTTCAGCCACATTTAGTAATCTTCTTCTTTTGGCCAATTCATATTTAAATCGGGCCAGTCCAAGACAACCTACAGGGCTTACTGTAGATACCGATGAATCAAGCGAAAGTCCGGATAATGAAGTTGAAAAAGAACAAATTCCAATTATTTCGAACAAATATTCCAATGAAATTACTGAAACTATTTGTACCATATGCAGAATGGAAGAAGCTACAGTATCCCACTTCGGTGTCGATGTTTGTACCGGATGTCGTGCATTTTTCAGAAGATCCGTAGCCAGACAAAAGACATACCGTTGTCTTAACAGTAAACTTTGCGGAAAAAACAACAGTAAGTTCTTCAATTATATAGTAATTAAGTAAAAATTTTAAATCCCCTGAGGCATGTAGTCTGATTTCGTAAATTTTACTTTTTTAAAAATCTTAGGTAAAAATTTCTTTGTTTTTAGATTATATAGTAATTAAGTGAAATTTTAAAAATCCCCTGAGGCATGTAGTCTGATTTCGTAATTTTTCTCAAATCTTAAGTAAAAATTTCTTTGTTTTTAGAGTTCATAGTAATTAGTTAAGTAAAATTTTAAATACCCTAAGGCATGTAGTCTGATTTCGTAATTTTGATTTTTTTTAATTTTAAGGTTTTTTTGTTTTTAAAATACCTCTATATGTCAATTAAGACATCGAAAAAAGATACTGTAAGATATTTAGTTTTTTAATTTTGTAAAATTAGTTTTATTTTTCAGACCACTTTTTAGAATTTTTTACTGGAATAATTTAATAAAAAAATTTATTTAAAAAAATTAATATTTCGAATTTAGGAAATAAATGCCATACTGTAACTTTTGGACTATTTTTTTTGGTTTTTTTGTTGAAGTAATTTAATAATAAAAATTTATTTAAAAAAGAAGAAAATTAATATTACGAAATCATGGACTAAATGTCACGCTGTATTTTTTTTTGTTTTTAGATCATTTTAAATTTTTCGATTAATGTGGGATAATCTAATAACGAACAAAGGTTAATCGGGAAATAAGAAAATTAAATCAATATTATAAAATCAGGGAAAAAATGCCATGAGGGCTTGAGTGCCTTAGGGGGGTTAAATAACCTCAAGAATAAAATTTATCAAGAAATCGAGTGTCTTAAGGGACTAAATATCTCAAGGGAATAACTACTCTGGAAAATAAAATTCTTCAAAAAGTCAAATCCCCTGAGGGCCTGGGTGCCTTAGAGGGTTAAATAACCTTAAGAATCAAATTTATCAAGAAATCGAGCGTCTTAAGGGACTAAATATCTCAAGGGAATAACTACTCTGAAAAACAAAATTCCTCAAAAAGTCAAATACCCTGAGGGCTTGAGTGCCTTAGGGGGGTTAAATGTTCCGAAAGAAAAACTTTCGTGAACCCGTTTGTGACTTTTTTAAATCCAAAATTAAGCCTAAAAATCCAACGTGGAAAACACAATTATCCGTCTGAGAAAAGTTTTAAAATAATTTTTAAAAATGAATGTTTTATAAAAAATCAATTTTTAATCGACTTTTTTGTGCTTTTGACCTTTCTCAATTTTGATTTTAAAAATTTCATCCATGGTTGTCTTTGTAGCTATACAAACTCCAATGGCAACCGAAACAAGATTAACTAGCTTTATTCCATTTTTGGAACGAAAGTTGAAATTTTAAAAATTCTCGAAACGAAAATTAAATTTTTAAAAGTTCTCAGAACGAAAATTTTAATTTTAAGAATTTTCGAAATGAAAATTAAAATTTTTTAAGATTCTCAGAACGAAAATTTTAATTTTCGAAATTAAAATTCCACTTTTAGGACTTTTCTGAACTACTTTGAAAACAAAAAATTATATTATGATCAAATTAAATATGGAATATTTAAGAAATTCCAAGTTATAAATTTAATCAAAGATTTTCACAGAAGAGATTTTGGATGATAAACAAGGTCTAAGGTCGAAAATGGACCTGAGTCGGAAAACGGAGATTATTTTTGAAGATAAAAATATTTGCAATTTGAGTCTAATTTTTAAAAGTAATTTTTTGTTAATTTATGAACTCTTACGCAAAATTGAAAAATTTGCAATTTAAAAAATAAAAAATTTGATAATTATTGAAATTAATTTTTTAAATTTTAATTAAAATTATAGTTTTTTGGAGTTTTATAATTTTTGAAATTATTTAAAATTGAAAATTTTTTATAATTTTATGATTTTTGAAATTATTTAAAATTTCATTCTTTTTATAATTTTAAAAATTTTAGTATTTTAGAAATTTTATAATTTTATGATTTTTGAAATTTTATAATTTTATAATTTTTATAATTTTTATAATTTTTGAAATTTTTATAATTTTTATAATTTTTATAATTTTTGAAATTTTATAATTTTAGTATTTTAGAAATTTTATAATTTTATTATTTTTATAATTTTAGGAATCAATACAAGAAGGATGTGCAAATACTGTCGTTTTGCCCGTTGTTTGGAAGCCGGAATGTTGAAATCAAGTGAGTTTTTTTCGATTGATCATTTTTGACAGGTATTCGTTTTTTAGAAGAGCAACTTTACAATCAGAAACTTGACAATAACAAAAACACAACCTTAATAGAAACTAGACAATCTACCGTAACCTCAATGGCTTCTCCTTCGATTACTGTAGCCGATTCTGTTTTGGATCATTTTTTGCATTTTCGAAGAAAAATCACTTACGAAAGACTTCAAAAATATTACAAAAAACCAAAAAACGAAGACGAATTTGTGGATTGCATGCATACGGTAGAATTGGGACTGAATGAAACAAGACTGATTGTGGAGATTCTGTCCAGAACCCCCATATTCGACGACATTCCGGATGTAGATAAAAAGTTTTTATTTGGAGATTATTCCGTCGTTTGGACTGTCCAGGAACAAGTATTTGCAACAATCAGAAACGGCGGACATTTGATCAAAAAAATGTACCATCAAGATGGCACTACAGTAAGAGTATGTTTTTTTTTTATTAAATTAATTTTTTAAGAATTTTTTTATTAAATTAATTTTTTAAGAATTTTTTCATTAAATTTATTTTTTTAAATTTTTCTATTTTTTTAAAGTTTTTTATCAAATTATTTTTTATTTTAAATTAAATTAAATTTTTATTTTTTTAATTTTTAATTTTTTATTTTAAATTAAATTAAATTTTTATTTTTTTAATTTTTAATTTTTTATTTTAAATTAAATTTAAATTTTTATTTTTTTAATTTTTAATTTTTTATTTTAAATTAAATTTATTTTTAGTTAACTGAAGATGTTGCTTTCAAACATTGGAAGCCGATATTCCATTCCATCAAGGACAACAGACCAGTGGTTTTCGAAATGGTCGGGAGATTTCTTTTATCTCTCGCAACTTACACCACAATTGAACTTTCAAAATTCATGTTAGATGCGAATATGAATGACGACGAAATGGCAGCATTTACTGCTCTCATGTTCCTCAGACCAGGTTTGTTAATTTTATTTAATTTTCAACATCTAGAAAGTTCGAAAATTTACGTTACTGTAACTTCATAAAAAAATTACTTTTAATTTTTAAAATAAATAAAATTTTTAATTTCTACAAAAATTCAAAAAATAAAAATATTTCGTAATTATTTTAATTTTTAATTTCTGCAAAATTTAAAAAATAAAAATATTTTGTAATTTTTTTAATTTTTAATTTTCACAAAAATTTAAAAAATTATTTTTTTCTAAAATACTTCAAAATATTTCATAATTATTTTAATTTTTAAAATAAATAAAATTTTTAATTTTTGCAAAAAATAAATTTGATAATTTTTCTTTAAAATTCTAAAAATTGGTTTTTAATTTTTTTTGTAACAATGACCATTTTGAAATTGCCTAATAGTACACTGTGATGACGTCAGAGTAAACAACAAAGAAAAGTTTTAAAATTTTTTATAATTGTCCAAAAAAATTTTAAAAACATTTTTGAATTTAAAAAAAATTGTTTCAAAATTTTTAGATTTTTTATAATTGTCCAAAAAATTTTAAAAACATTTTTGATTTAAAAAAAAATTATTTTTAGATTTTTTATAATTATTTAAAAAATTATTTTTAAATTTTTAGATTTTTTATAATTATTCAAAAAATTTTAAAAAGATCTTTGATTTTAAAAAAAATTATTTTTAAATTTTTTATAGTTATTTTAAAAAATTTTAAAAGAATCTTTAAAAAAATTATTTTTAAATTTTTAGATTTTTTATAATTCAAAAAATTTTAAAAAGATCTTTGATTTTTAAAAAATTATCTCCGAATTTTTGGAATTTAAAAAAAATTGGGGCAATTCAGTGAAATAAAAAATTTCAGAAGTTTTGAGTCAGGTTACTCCAGAAACAAGAAAAAAATTACTTTTACGAAGACAACAGTTGATGAGGAATTTGGGCAATTATCTCCAAAGTACGGGACAGAACGTGGAAGAAAGAATGTCGAAAATTATCCTATTAATCTCAGAAATGCAAGTAAGTGAATTTACAAATTTATCCGACCTTGAAATTTGTGAAAAAATCGACAGAAAGAAAATTGAAAAAAATTTGTAATTTTCTTGCAAGTTTTAGAGGGATTGGATAAAATTTATAAATTTTTTATAAAAATTTCGAAAATTAAAAAATTATTTTTTGACAATATTCGACTAAATCGGCTGAAATTTACATATAAAAATTTCGAAAATTATTTTTTCATAAGATTCGACTAAATCGGCTGAAATTTACATATATAAGTATTTATCAAAATTTCGAAATCAAAAAAATCTGCACTTTGCTCGCAAGGTTTAGGTAAATCAGTCGACATCAAAATTCGTAATTTTTCGCAGCATTTGAGCAGTTAAGTCAGGATTCACATATGTAAACATTTATGAAAATTTCGAAGTTTAAAAAATTATTTTTTCGCAACATTCGACTAAATCGACTGAAATTTACATTTATAAACATTTATGAAAATTTCAAAATTAAGAAAATTACATTTTTTGTGCGTAGGAATGGTAGAAACCACTGATGATAGTAAGCTTTATATAAAGAAAGCTAAAAGCAATAACAATAACGAAACGTCGTTTTCTTACTGTACATCCCGTACCTGGAAGTCTTGCAATCAGTCGTGTCGGGACCAATTTGTACTTTAACAACGCCGCGATATCATGAATAATTATTAAATACAATTATGATGATTATTGTAATTATTGTAATTATGGTAATTTTTAGACTGCGGTGAGAATGCTGAAACACGGAATAGCGATCATCAGAGTCACGACGACGGCCAACTCGCTGCTGCCGGAGTCCTACTTTGAGTACTTCCAGGAGGGGGCCAAGGACATCTCGAACCTCATCAACTCCGCGTTACCTATGAACTTCAACGAACAACAGGATTAATCTGATCTCGAGTGATTAGGTTCATTTCGGAAATAATGGAGTATTTCCTATTGTGATTTTCCCACGGTTTTATGGATTTTTAATTAATAAAAGTAATTTTAGAAATACTAAATTCGAAGACATTAGAATTCTGAAAGTTCGTGCCGGGACCATTTTGTGAAGGAAAATTATTTTTATAATTACTAAATTAGGATTTTATAGATTTTAGAACATTCCAGAATCCATAGAAAACTTTTAAAATTATTAAAAATCAGAAATTTTGTAATTTTCTAAGAAGTTTGAAAAATTCGTGTCGGGATCATTTTGTAGGAAATTCATTTTTATTATTTTTATAATTACTAAATTAGGATTTTATATTGATTTTAGAACATTCCAGAATCCATAGAAAATTTTTGAAATTATTAAAAATCAAAAATTAAACAATTTAAAAAAATTCGCATCGGGACCATTTTGTAGGAAATTAACTTTTAACTTTTTACAGTAACCAGTTTATTGTTAGTCTCTACTGTTGCAGAGATCGGTGCTGCAGCAACAGAAGCTCACCGGAACGCCGTTCAGGTCCATGCTTCGACAGGTATCTCTGGAGAAGAAACAACGGTAGGTAGAACATCCGGCTTTCATCGCCGAGATCAGGATTCCAGTTTCGGCAGTCATGTTGTAACAGTAATCCCCAGAACTTTCACATTCCATCGAATCTCCCCCGAGGGTCTGTCCGGCGATCAACTTGTAACCCTAGAAACGCTAATAATCAAAAAATAAAAAAAAGAAAATTTAAAATAAAAATTAAAATTAAAAAAAAAATTAATTTAAAATAAAATTTAAAAAAAAAATTTAATTTAAAATAAAATAAAAAACTTCTTCCAAAAATTGTCTCGAAAGGAATTTTCAAATTTTCCACGTAAGACCGAAAAATTAAAAATTAAATATTTGTAATTCAGAGAAATTCCAAAATTGTTATTTTTAAAATTAGTAATTTATTATAAATTTTCGAATTTTCCAGTTGAGACCAAAAAATTAAAAATTAAATATTTTCATACTTTTTAAAAATTTTTAAAATGTCTAATTTTAAAAATTATAATTTTCTGTAATTTTTCCAAATACAGTAATCTTAAAAAAATTCCGTATTTTAGAAAATTAAGTTTTTTTTCGAAATAAAGTAATTAATTAATTTGTTATTTTATTTCTTCGTTTTGTGAAAAGTCTGAATTCATCTTTATATGGTCGTTAAACTATTTTTCGAACAACATTTTTGTAGTCAGATAATTAAAAACCTGAGGCCAGAAATGTACTCGGAAATAATTCGTGGAACCGAGGGATTTTTTTATTGAAAACGGAACTGAATAGGAACTCCTACCACGAAAGTTCCTGTTACTTTTGGAATCAAGGCTTGCAATGTTGTTTATATAATAGTTATCATTGAGTAAAAACATTAAAAAGTTGTTTCTATCTTGTTAGAGAAAGTTTATATCACTTCGGTCTCAAAGCGAAAATTTGAAAATAGAATTTTTAAGATTTCTGAGATGGAACTGAATAGAAACTCCTACCACGAAAATACCTACTAAGGCAGTAGAAGTTCCTATTATTTTGGAATCAGACTTGCACAGTTGTTGTTTATATAATAGTTATCATTGAGTAAAAACATTAAAAAGTTGTTTCTATCTTGTTAGAGAAAGTTTATATCACTTCGGTCTCAAAGCGAAAATTTGAAAATAGAATTTCTAAGATTTCTGAGATGGAACTGAATAGAAATTCCTACCACGAAAGTCCCTGAGGAACTCGGTAGTTATTTCATGTTGTATTTTTAGCAAGACAAAAAACTTTTGATATATAACAAACAATCTTGATATTTTGTATTCTAATTCTATTTCTAGTACTACGTCACATCCTTGGAAAAAGTAAAAATTTACTTCAAAGAATACTGTAAAATTTTAAAATTTCATTCTTTGGCAATTTTCTGAATTTTAGGACGGATTATTCCAAATATTTTTAAAAATATAATTGTTTTTTTAAATATAAAATTTACATCGGAGAACAATTGCGAAATTTTCGAAAATTTTTGGAATTTAAAAAAAATAAATTTCAAAATTAAAAAAATTAAATTGTAAACTTATTTTTCGAAATTTTAGAAAAAATGCATTTTAAAATTTTTAGTTTTTTTTGAATTTAAAAATTATTAAAAATTTTTATTTTTTTTTTGAATTTAAAAATTATTAAAAATTTTTATTTTTTTTTTGAATTTAAAAATTATTAAAAATTTTTATTTTTTTTTGAATTTAAAATTAAAAAAAAAATTATTTAATTTTATTGATTTTCTAAACTTTAAACAAAAGGATACTAAAATCCAAATATCCGAATCCATTTCTGTTTAAATTTTTTCATATTTTTCCAGATTAAATCAAATATCAAAGGAAAAACATTAAAAAACCGATTTTATTTATCTTTATCCTTATATTTCGCTATGTCAACATGATCTTTTGGACTCATGATACAACAACTAAAGGTCCAAAGAGAATCAAAAAATTTTTAAAAATATTTAAATTTAGGAAATTTGGGAAATTTAAAAAAATTTTTAAAATTTTAAATTTAGGAAATTTGGAAAATTAAAAAAAAATTTAAAAAATATTTAAATTTAGGAAATTTGGGAAATTTAAAAAAATATTCAAAATTTTAAATTTAGGAAATTTGAAAAATTTAAAAAAATTTTAAAAATTTTAAATTTAGGAAATTTGGAAAATTTAGAAAACATTTAAAGTTAGAAAATTTATTAAATTTAAAAATATTCAAAATTAAAAAAATTTTAATTTGAAAATATTTGAAATTTTAAAAATTGAAATTAATTTATTTTGATTTTTATGTTTAATAATGTGAATTTGGTCTTCTAGACTTACCGTATAGCATCTGAGGGCCGAAACTGACAAGAAAAATAAAAAAATAAAACAAAAAACTTTTTCAATAACGACAACTTTGAACATGATGTGGTTTTATTGAGGATTGAGGACTAGCTTGGGAGGCAAATCAAAGAGCAGCTGATCCAGGACCAGAAGTCAGAAACGAGTAAACTTTTCTTTTTTGGTCCAATTGCCAGAGGCAAAACGGTCATCAATCAAGACGTGATGGACGGTTCTTGATTGGGAAAATTCGATTGATTATGCAATTTTCGTTTTTGTCTTCACCGTTTAGTGACTGATTAATTTCGGTTTTTGCGGTTAAAAACGTCATTCGACTTGAAACAATAAAAATGATCAAAAACTTTTTTTAAATTGTAAAATTAAAAAACTTTAAAAATAAACAAAATTTTAAAATTAAAAAATTGTAAAATTAAAAAACTTTAAAAATAAACAAAACTTAAAAATTAAAAATATTTTAAAATTAAAAACTTTAAAAATAAACAAAAATTTAAAATTTAAAATAAATAAAAATTAAAAAATTAAAAAATTAAAGAAACTTTAAAAATTTTAAATTTAAAATATTTTAAAAATTATTAAAATAAATAAAAAATTTTAAATTAGAGAAATTTTAAAATCTGATTTAAAATTTCGGAAATTTATAATTTTTTTCCTGATTTTTAAATAAAAATATGCATTTATTTAATCAATGATTTCCTGATGACAGATTTTTGAAGTTTTTCTGACACAGATTCGGCATTAACAAAGATCTTTATGGTTTTCTAGATCCGGATTATTTTATAAAACATGTTTTTGTTTATTTTTGAAAATCCGAAAAATTAAATTTTATCGTTTTTTAATTATATAAACATGGAATAAAAAACATCAGCACCTGCCTCGGGCAATGTGAGAAAAATAATTTCAAAATACTTTAGTCATAAAAACAGAAAAATAAATTACTTTTTATCGATTTTCGGAAGCCCCAAGGACCTGTTCACGATCGAAAATTTACTATTTTTGAATTTCCAAATTCTGGGAATCTTGAAAATCATCCTACAGTAACTTTGACATTTTCGATTCAAAATTTAGAGATTAATAAATGTTTTAAAATCAGCATACTGTAACCAAGGCCGCAGATTCTGAATCTGAAGTTAGAAATGAAAATTGATTTTCAAAATTTCGAAATTCAGAATCTATGGAATGGATTACTGTATTTAGAAGATTTTTGAAGTTTAAAGTTAAAATTGGATATTAGTTTTCAGAATCTACCGTACTGATTACTGTACTTAAATAACTTTTTAAAATTTCAAATTGGTTTTCAGAATTTCGAAATTAGATTACTGTATTTAGAAAGTTTTTTTAATTTGAAATTGGTTTTCAGAATCTACCGTACTGATTACTGTATTTAATTTATTAAATTTCAAATTGGTTTTCAGAATTTCGAAATTAGATTACTGTATTTAGAAAGTTTTTTTAATTTGAAATTGATTTTCAGAATCTACCGTACTGATTACTGTATTTAATTTTTTAAATTTCAAATTGGTTTTCAGAATTTCGAAATTAGATTACTGTACTTCAATTTGAAATTTAAAAAATTATTTAAGTACAGTAATCTAATTTCGAAATTCTGAAAACCAATTTCAAATTTAAAAAATTATTTGTTTTCAGAATTTCGAAATTAGATTATCGTACTTAAATAACTTTTCGAAATTTAAAATTGGTTTTCAGAATCTACGTGTCTGATTACTGTATTTTAGATAATTTTTAAAATTTTCAAAATTTAAATTTTTCGTCAAAAAAGTGCGAAAATACGTAAAATAATTCAGAAATTACAAATAATAAAAAATATTCTAGAATTATATATCCCCTAATTGTGGAAACCCGTGAAGTTGCCTTGAGGAAGACCCTCAAGTCCACCAGACTTCCAATGTAGATCCTCCAGAAAATTCCGAAATCGGTCGACATGACAGAGGCATCCTTATTTTTCGTTTTTTCTGAATTCTTAATAAAAAAAATTAATCGATTTTTGGAATTAGAATCTTCCAAAATTTAATGGAATATTCTGGAGCCAAAATCAAAAATTAATAATTTAAAATTTTTTAGAAACATAAAATTTAATGAAACATTTTAAAATTATTCAAAATTTTTTTAATTTTTTTTAATTTTTTTAATTTTTTTAATTTTTTTAATTTAATAGAAAATTTCAAAAATATCTAAAATTAATAAAATATTTCGAAATTTATATCTAATTTTAAAAAAATCACAAATTTCTAAAATTCTCTAAATTTTTTCAAATTTCATTAATTTTGTAAAACTTCGAAAATACAAAAAATTAAAATTGAAAACTTTTGATTTTCTGTAAAATTCTGAAAATTCGTGTCGAGACCATTTTGTGAAATTTTTTTAATTTTTAGAACAATGTGAATATCCCCTTTGCCACAGGCGAACAGGAGAGAATTTTGAAAAAAGACCTAATTTGGACGAAAAATAGCCTATTTTAGGATTTCTTTGGCGAATTTCGAGTAGTTTGATGGTCTTCTGGTCAAGATGAGGCCTTATTTTCGTGATCATTTTACAACGTAAAAATAGGATATTCGTAAATCAGAACTACCGCATGATTCCCTCAGGGGATGTCCGTCACATCATCCGACGTCTCCGGAGCGCAATATAAGGTCGGGAAGGTGAATCTGCGGATGTCAGAGACAGCTTTGTCACCGAACCTACCGAGCTGTCTGGAAAGCCCAGCCGATTCAGCCTGAAAAAACATTTTTTTATTTTTCGTTTTTTTCTGTAAAAATCCACTTTTTAGCACAATATCATACGGTAGAAAAAAGGCATTTAGACAGAACAAACACTTAAATTTGTAATTTTGGTTGCAGATACGTTTTGATAAGATTTGCTTTCCAGTGATCGGCTCGTGGAAAGCCCGGAATCAGGATCGATACTAGTTCTTGAGGCATTTTGTAAGACTTCTTCTTCAAGTAGGCATCTTCGACCAGGAATCGAACTTGGTTTTTTAACTTTACAGTCATATATACTAACAATTATGCTACCGTAATCTGAGGAGACATTTCTTCTTCTATTTCCTCGATAATGTTAAGCGAACTTATTTGAGAATCTGTCTATGTTCACAAAAAACGTAATTTTTGGCTTAGTAACTGTTAGATCGTAGTTAGTGGTTCCTGATCCGCGTGTAGACGAGAAATACGTAAAATAACTTTATGGAACAAAAGGACACGAGATAAATCACAACTCTACAAAAATTATTTCGTAATCTTAAAATTACCACCAACTCGCAATCGTACGTCTTCCGTTGGTCCTCAGGGCATTTCCCTTCGGGACCAAAGTTATACAAGTTTCCACTCGAATAGATAGTGTCCGATCCAACAGTAGCAAATATAAATCGTCACTATTAAGTTACATTTTCGTCATAAATGCCAAATATTCACGGAAAATGTGACGATTATATTCATTTTTATTAAATTTCGCAATTTATTACAGAATCGAAAACCACTCTTTTCGTGGTAGGAATCAGTCTTCCGTATTTCCTTGGAGCTGTGCAATAGATCAGGAGAACTTTCATAAATTAACAGTCCTCGACGACAGGATCAACCATATTTACTTTTTTACTTCACTTTGTTCTTGACCAAGGACATTTAATTAGGTTTTTTATTTTTTAGGAAAAATTATCTTTTTATTCGAATAGGATTTTAAATATTAAAAATAAATTTCTCTACAAAATTGTTTCAACTCGAATTTTTAGAATTTTTGAAAATTTTAAAATTTGAGATTTTTAAAGATTTTTTAAAATTTATGAAAAGTTTTGAGATTTTCAAAATTTTAGAATTTTTGAGATTTTTAAAGATTTTCTAAAATTTATGAAAATTTTTTAATTTTCAAATTTTTGAAACTTTGTGATTTTTAAAGATTTTCTAAAATTTATGAAAAGTTTTTAATTTTCGAATTTTTGAATATTTGAGATTTTTAATACTGTAGTTTATTTGTGGTAGAAGGATCTTTTTCGATACACTTGACATCACCGACGAATGGGGAATCAGTAATCGATCAAAGACACAATCGACGACATCTCCCGATCACGTCTCTGTCGAAATCAAAGTTTTCTTCGTTTCCGGCGGTGTTAAACTTCTTTATTTTTATTTTTATTCAATTTCAGAAATATGATCAGAAAAATTTTATTATTGTTAATTTTCGGAGTTGTTTGGGCTGTCCCGTTTATTTACGACAAAACTGACCAGGATCTGCTGATTCAAGCCCGAAAAATCGGAGAAGAAGGTGAAAAATTACTGTATTTTTTTATAAATTTCGAAAATTTCAGCAAAAATACGGTATTATCAAAGTGTCCTGGGGGTTCTGGACGAGAAAAAAAGGTTAAAAATTTAACTTATTTTTTTAATTTTAAAATTTCTATTTTTCTTAATTTTTAAAAATTTTTATTTTTTTTCAAGATTTTTAAAATTCTGATTTTTTCTAATTTTTTAAATTTTAACTTTTTTGAAATTATTTTTTTAAATTTTATTTTTTGAAGTTATTTTTTTTAATTTTATTTTTTTTAAATAAAAATTTTTGTTGTTATTTTGAATAGTGTTTGTATTTGATGATTAACGGTCTTTCGTTAGTCACTGTTTAAATTATTTTTAAGACCAATTTTGAATAGTCTGGTCTTTATAATTATCAATTTTGTCAGTCAACATTTGTATAATTTTTAAAGACCAGTTTTGAATAGTGTTCATTTTTGAATGACTAGTAATTTTCTTAGTCACTGTAGTTTTTTGAATAGCAATTTTGAATAGTGTCTAATTTCAACAGTGAACTTTTTGGTCACTATCCAAACAATTTTAAGAAAACCAATTTTGGATAGTGTTTAATTTTTATAATTAATAATTTTCCCAATCTCTATTCAAACAATTCTAATAAGACCAATCTTGGATAGTGTCTATTTTTTATAATTAATAATTTTCCTATCCTCTATCCAAACAATTCTAAGAAAACCAATCTTAGATAGTGTTCATTTGATTACGTTTTTTGTAGTCACTATCCAAAGAATTTTATAAGGAATAAATCTCGGAAAATGTCCAATTTTGTAATTAATAACTTTCTCCAGTCATTATCCATGTTATTATAAAAAGACCAATCTTGGATAGTGTCCATTTTCGATGATTAATTTTTTGCTCTAGACACTATCCAAACAATTCTAAGAAAACCAATCTTGGATAGTGTTTAATTTTAGCAGTGAACTTTTCAGTTACTATCCAATTGATTTTTTACAGACCAATCTTGGATAGTGTCCATTTTTGATGATTAATTTTTCTTCTTAGTCACTATTTTTTCTGGCAAAAATAATCATAATAGTGTCTAATTTTGATGATTAATCATTTTTCTTAGTCACTATCAAAAAATTTTGAGAACCATTTTGGGTAGTGTCCAATTTTGATGACTAATTATTTTTCCAGTCACTATCCAGAAATTTCAACAAGGATTGTTTGGATAGTGTCCAATTTTGATGATTAATAATCTTTTCCGGTCACTATCCAAAAAATTTCAAGAACTATTTTGGATAGTGTCTATTTTTGAAGATTAATCATCTTTCTTAGTCACTATCCAGAAATTTCAACTAGGACTATGGATAGTGTCCAATTTCCAGATAAACCATCTTCGATTACTATTCACATTTATTTTTTACCATCAATGGAGCCGATTTGGAATAGTGACTGGTTTAACTGTTTACTTTCCATATCAGTCACTATTCATTTTTTACTTTTTTATTAAAGTAAAATCGGACAGTATCCATTTTCGAAAATAACCATTTCAAGCACTTTTTTTATTACTAAAATTGAATTTTTTATTTTTCGGAGATGATTCAAAGTTAGTTTTTTCGCATCGATCTCTTTCAACTCAACTCTGAATCTTGTTTCCGAACAAATTCGAAAAATGATTGATTCTCTCACGATTTCTCAAATTTTCTCGAAAAAAAAAATACAAAATTCAATTTTTTTTTGAAATTAAAAAAAATTCTTCCAAAAGTTTTTTAAAATTTTTTTTCAAAGTTTTTTAAAAATTTTTTTTCAAAGTTTTTTTCAGACATGATTTGTACCTTGAGGGCCTTGAGAAATGCGACAAAATTGGCAGTGAACAATCAGAGAGACTGCAGATAAGAGCCGTAAAGGAATCCAGGAAATCGGACGCCCTGGAGCTCCAGAAAATCGGTCTTCGTAGGTTCCAGGCCCAGTTTGCGACTTTGCCTGTTTCGTTGATGAAAGAAGTCGTCCATATGGCCTGCAGCAAACACGAACAGCAACTTCAATGTGGAGCTGTTTACGAAGGAAATTCAGAAATCCAAAACAGAATAGAAGATCTGAAATCCATCGGGAACCATCTGCTGATGTTCGAACACGAGTGTAAAAATCCGGAATTTGCTCCTGCAGTGTATCCCTGCGTTGCCAGTTCTGTAAATGCCCTGAGGGCTTCTTGTGGGAGTGTTATGGACGCTTACGGCGAAAACCGGAGCCAAGCAAATGACGAGATTAGTCGGATTTACGAAACTTCCCTGAGCTCCGTGAAGAGACTGAAGGCGGTGGAGAACTCTCATCAGGACATTTTGAATACATTTATTTTCAACAACGCCATGAAAAACATCGTCCAGATTGAAGGCAAGAAATGCCATTTGTTCAATAAAGTAAGAATTTTAAAAAATACAAAATTATAAATTCAATTATATAATCATCAAAAATTTAACTTGTTTTTTTAAAAGTAAATTTTCAAATTTCTCTAAAAAAGTATTATTTTCAAATTTAAAAAAAATAAATTTTCAAATTTCTCTAAAAAAATAAATTTCTAAATTTTAAAAAAAATAATTTTTCAAATTTCTTTAAAAAAGTGAAAATTTATTTTTAAAAAAATTTAGAATTTTACTTTTTTAAAGAAATTTGAAAATTTATTTTTAAAAAAATTTAGAAATTTAAATTTCTCTAAAAAAATAAAGTTCTAAATTTTTTAAAAAATTAATTTTCAAATTTCTCTAAAAAAATACTATTTTGAAAATTTAAAAAAAATTAATTCTCAAATTTCTTTCGAAAAATTAATTTTCAATTTTTTTAAAAACTATTATTTCTAAATTCTTTAAAAATTACTTTTTTAATTTTCCCACGTAAAAAACTTTTCTCATTTTTAAAACATCAAAAACCAATTTTAAAAAAGTAATTTTTAAATTTCTTGTACAAAAATCCATAAACATTCCTGAAATTCCAAAAAACAATTTTTTATAAAATTAATTTTAAAAATTCTTGATTAAAAATATTTATATTTAAATTATTAAAAAATGATTTTAGAAAATTTTATTTATAAAATATTAAAAATAATTTTAAATTTTTCCGTAAAAAAATGCTTTTTTTAAAATTAAAAAATTTAAAAAAATCATTTTTATTTCTAAATTGTTAAAAATGATTTTTTTAAATTTTTAAATTTAAAAATTTAAAAATTTAAAAAAATTATTTTTATTTCTAAATTGTTAAAAAATGATTTTTTTTAATTTTATTGTTTAAATTTCGTACGTAAAAAAATTTTTGAATCCTAAAATTTTGAAGAAAACTACTTCCCTGGAACGCGCCTTGTTTTTTCGCACTGAAAATGACCTGTGCTTTTCCAAATGTCATTTTTGCTTTGGTTAGAAAGAGGATTGACTGGTTCTTTTTTCCAATTTGAAAGGCTAAATTGGTCTTGCAACGATAATCCTCAATTTCAGTATCTTTTGCAAATTGAAATCTTCTGTTTTTTCAGCGTTTTGGGAAATTGGAATTCTGGAGATTTTTCAAGAGTCAGTGGGAGATTCAGAAGGCTCTGAGGGTCTTGGTTGGAGGTTCTGGAGCTTCCTAGAACCTTGTAGAAGTTCCTTGGGCGTTCTGGGACCTCATGGAGACTCCCGTAACTTCCAAAATTGAAACCCCTTCTTTTCCCGAAATTCGCGTCGGGACCATCTCGTGGAAAACCATTCTTAATTTCCATCTTTATCAAATTAAGGTTTTAGACAACTTTCTAGAACCCAATAAAACTTTCCAAAATATTTAAAACCGAAAATCTAACAATTTTAGAAATTCGTGTCGGGACCATTTTGTAATAAAATTCACTTCTAATTTGTACCTTTACCAACTTAGGGCTTCATAAAAGTTCCTAGAATCTCCCAGAATCCATAAAAAACTTTTAAAATTATTCAAAATAAAAAATCCGTAATTTTCTAAAGTTGTAGAAAATCGTGTCGAGACCACTTTGTAAAAATTCCGATTTTTGTTTTTCTGTAATTTCTGAAAATCGCAAAGATCTCTAATGAAGGATTTACTTTGCAGATGCGGGAATGCACTCTGCCGGTGATCGAGAAACAATGCGGTCAGGTAGCGGCTCACACCCTCAACACGAGCATCTCCGTCGGATATCTCAGGATAGAGAGAAAGGAACGTCTCCATCTGGATTTCGACGTCTTTGGGATCCAGAGCGATCCCAACTGCCAAGGTCTTTAATTTTTGATTAATTTTTATTCATTTGTAAAATATAATTTTCGAAAAAGTATAAACGGGTTTTTTGTATCTTCATACATTGTGTGTAAAAAATTGATTTTTGTGCGAAATGGTACTGACACGAACTTTCCGAAAGTTACAACATTTTCGATTTTGAACAATTTTAAATTTTCTATGGATTTTGGGACATTCTAGGAACTTTTATGAAGCCCTAAGTTGGTAAAAGTACAAATTAGAAATGAATTTTATTACGAAATGGTCCCGACACGAATTTTTAAAATTGTTAGATTTTCGGTTTTAAATATTTTGGAAAGTTTTATTGGGTTCTAGAAAGTTGTCTAAAACCTTAATTTGATAAAAATGGAAATTAAGAATGGTTTTCCACGAGATGGTCCCGACGCGAATTTCGGGAAAAGAAGGGGTTTCAATTTTGGAAGTTACGGGAGTCTCCATGAGGTCCCAGAACGCCCAAGGAACTTCTACAAGGTTCTAGGAAGCTCCAGAACCTCCAACCAAGACCCTCAGAGCCTTCTGAATCTCTTCCTAGATTCCTGAATTTCCCACTGACTCCTGAAAAATCTCCAAAATTCCAATTCCCAGCTGATTTCGAAATCCTTTATGAAATTCCATTGAAAAAAACAAACAACTTAAATTTTTGTTTTATTACAATTGCTCGAAAATTGATTCTGACACGAAATAATTTTTAACTTTTTTGACAAGAAATAAGGAAATATAATTTATTCTCGACACGAAAATTTTTTTGTGTTTCATAACAGACTACTGTACATTTCCATTTTTCCTATCCAAAGACCAGAAAAACCGAGCTGCCTTTTTCACAAGGGGGACGGAAGGGTCCGAGCGTCGGAAGTGGATGTCCGTCTGTCCGTCTGTCTGTTCGTCCGTCTGTCCGTCCGGGAGCGTTCAGGGTCTAACGGCGTTTAGCGAGAGCTGTTGGGTCGTCGACTAAAGAAGATGGAAGCCTGCTTTATAGTCACTGCTAAACTGATCAATTGCAACCGACATTTCCTAAAAAATTCTGTTTTTTAAAAAAATCCATATAAAATTATTTTTTTGCCATTTTTTCCGTTATTATTTCTTTCGCCATTTTTTCCATGTGGAAACCAAATTTTCCTCAATAGTGCTTGTATTGATTGGTCTAGTACCAGTTTTTCCCTCCAAAGTAAATAAATTGATTGGTTTTTAGTCATTTGTCCCGGCGCGAAATTACTTGACCGATTTTTTTTTATTTTTTTCAGTGTTTCGACGTTAATTTGCTAATTTTAACTTTTTTTTGCTTACCTGATTTTGCTTCATTTTAATTTTCTTTAATACAGTTGAAGGTCACCGTCAGCTGTTAAAAATTTCTAAACTTGTTTGTGATAATTTTTCTTTTTTTTGTGTTGTTCATTTCGATCAATAATCCGAGGGTTACAACCTCCGCATTTCTGACTTGTCGTGTTTAATTTACCTTTTTTCCTGTGTAATGGATTAAAGTATTTTTACATATAAATTTAAAATTTTATTCATAAAAATTGACTTTTCTCCTTTTAGGAGTATTTTTATATATAAATTTATAATTTTGTCCCTAAAAATTTACTTTTCCCTATCTAATCGATTAAAATGTTTTTAATTTTTTATATAAATTTATAATTTTGTCCCTAAAAACTTACTTTCCTTTATCTAATCGATTAAAATGTTTTTGATTTTTTATATAAATTTATAATTTTGTCCCTAAAAATTTACTTTTTCTTTGTAAGCTTAAAGTACTTTTTATTTTTTAATACATTAACTTGTATTTTATTCGTAAAAGTTTACTTTTCTTCGTGTAATGGATTCAAGTGCTCTTTAATTTTTTATATATGAATTTAGAATTTTATTCATAGAAAATCCTCTACACTCTTTTTGGACTGATTCGGAGTTGAAACACTCTGTTTTGAATCATAATGCTGCTCTTACGGATGACCGATAAGAAGGATCGCGGCGACAAAGACGAGCGGTAAAATCGTCATCACACGCTTGCTCACATACACGCCAAATTTAATATCGATTTGTTAGTCTTATTGCGGCTTCCGTCCTATTGTTGTTACCTTCATGTGGTGCTTTGTGGATGTTTATCTAACGTGAACGTTTGTCTTTGCTTGATATTGGCCAGTCATAACGTGAGTAGGCGTATCTTGCGCGTTTATCAGTCATGGAGCTGGAGAAAAACGGTGTTCTTATGGACTGTCAGTCGTGATTTTGTCAGAAAAAATGCTATTGATTGATGGTTGGATTGGTAGTTTTTAGTGGAAATTAATTGAATTTTGTTTTGTTATAATCAATATAGTTCGTGGCTTATTCGCGATATTTAATAATTATTTTTTATATATAAATGTTTAACTTTAGACGGGTGTCCTCGAGTCGTGCGAGCACCAAACACCGCAGTTCGGCATTTGCTTCAAGGTTTAGCGCGACTTCTCAGAGTGTGCGCAACCCAGCTCGACAACGAGCCACAGCCGGCGGCGGCTTTTTGAGTGGATTTGCCTATAATCGTCATCGGCATTCTTCAGGGGCTGTCCCATCATCGTCAGGAGGTGGTTTATTGACAGGAGCTCAAGCACTAGCAGCAGGTTTATTTCCTGAAAGAATTCAATCTGACGAAGGCCAGGATTCAACTGTTGGAGAAGGAAATCAAACAACTACTGCGCAAGGTAAAATGACAAATAGAGGCCCTAGCTCCTCGGCGAGCGCTTCAACAAATGCTTCCACGGGTGTTCTCATGGTTGGACCTAATTTTAAGGTGAAATTTTATATAAAATAACGATTTTTAATATGTTTTTTAGGTTGGAAAGAAGATTGGATGTGGAAATTTCGGAGAACTCAGACTTGGCAAGAATCTGTATAACAATGAACATGTGGCAATTAAATTGGAACCGATGAAATCGAAAGCTCCTCAATTACATCTGGAGTACCGTTTTTATAAACTTTTGGGTCAGGCAGAAGGATTACCACAAGTTCATTATTTTGGACCATGTGGGAAATACAATGCTCTTGTTATGGAACTTTTGGGCCATTCACTAGAAGATTTATTTGACCTCTGTGATAGAAAATTTTCTCTGAAAACAGTGTGTATGATTGCGATGCAACTGATTCGTCGGATAGAATATGTTCATTCAAAACATTTGATATATCGAGATGTGAAACCAGAAAATTTTTTGATTGGAAGACAATCAACAAGGAAACAACATGTTCTTCATATTATTGATTTTGGTTTAGCAAAGGAATATATTGATTGTGATACAGGAAAACACATTGCTTACCGTGAACACAAGAGCTTGACAGGAACTGCGAGGTACATGTCGATAAATACTCATCTTGGTAAAGAACAAAGTAGAAGAGATGATTTAGAAGCATTGGGACATATGTTTATGTATTTTCTTCGAGGATCGCTTCCATGGCAAGGGCTTAAAGCTGATACATTGAAAGAACGATATCAGAAAATTGGTGATACTAAAAGGGCAACATTAATTGAAGTTTTATGTGAAGGATTTCCAGGTTTGAATTTTTTTTAAATTGTTAATTTTTATATTTTTTTAGAAGAATTTGCTCAATATCTTCGTTATGCTCGCCGATTAGACTTTTTTGAAACTCCTGATTATGAGCATTGCTATAATTTATTTAAAACTGTTTTGGAACGTTCTGGACATACTTATGATTGTGAATTTGATTGGACACCAAAGTTGAATCAAGCTGTAAGTTATTTTTTTAAGAAAAAAGAATTTTTTTGTTTAACAATTCATCAAGTGGACAAATCTTTATAGTTGCAGTTAGTGGGCAAACTAATTTTCAGTCGCAAAAGCGAAAGGTTTTTTAGTTTTATTGATTATTGATCGTTTCATCCTTCACCTGTTGACAAAGCAAAAACTTTTTGACTAATAAAATTGCAAAATGAAATGCGCGAGGGATGAAACAAATTTTTAATATAATAGAAATTTAAAATATTTTTAAAATAACAAAAAAAGAATTTCTTTAAATGCGTGCAACTCTAAAACTTTTGAGTCAGTTTTAGATTTAGTTTTGTTAAAGAATACGCTAAAAAGTAGAATCCCATTGGGACTACAAAAAGGCAATTTGTTTTTGGTTGCCGGAAGGACTAAAATGGACCATTCAAGTATATTACTCAAGGGAATATTTTCCACAAGTGCATTGTTGTATGTGGATGAAATCATAGATGTATATTAAATAAGGGGAAAGAAATTAATTTTTGTTTTTTAAAATAATTTTTGTTATAGTCAACTCCAAGTGGCTCAATTCATGCGGGTGTTGATGTTACCGGTCATGGCGCTAAAATGGACAGTAAACGACCATCAGCTAAACGTGATGAAATATTGAAACCAAATCCTGTTTCAAATAATGCTATTAATAGCGGAATTCAAGGAGGTGGTTTTGGATCAACTCAAGTTATAAATTCAACAGGTGAAATGGGCGATGAAATGGGAGTAAGATCACAACAGCCAATTAATCAAAATGAAGATCAGAGTGAAGTCAAGTATGTTTTGTAATTGTTTTTTAATAATTATTGTGGAAAATTTTTAGATGTTGTTGCTTCCGTCGTCGAAGAAGAAAGATTCCGCAACAAAAATAAAAACATTCCGCCATCAACGCTTGGTTTTTTACCAGTGACCCCTGTGAAGGTTCAGAAGTTTAACAGTTTACTATATATTGTATTTGGCTACCAGTTGTTTGGCTCTTTGTTGAAATATTTCCAGCTTAAATTAGCTGGTTTGATCAGTTTCGTATCCTGTTTATTTGCTTTCAATCCTAGAGATTCAAAGAGCAGAACGTTCATCATCCCCTCAAAGTTACTTCCCATTCATTTTCTAACTTGAAAAATTCGGGAATGACTGGTTTGTGGTCATCCCTCCGCACGTGGTTCTGTTTTGATTTTTTTACACGCTAAAAGAAAAATTTCTCAGTTTTACAGTAAAAGGATAAAAATAAAGAATGTTGAAAAAATGAGAAAAATGTATGGATTATCTTTCTTTGGAGGATATTTAGGATGAGTGAATAGCTTTTGGAGTAATGAATAGAGGTTCCACTTGAGAAACCTTTTGTGATGGGGTTAAGTGGAATGAATTTATTGGAATTAGGATTTTGTGGATGTGGATTTGTTACGGTAGTTTTAATGGGTTATTGGATTATTAAAGTTTTGAAAAAATAAATTTTTAAAAATTTAATTTTGAAATTTTTTTAAAAAATGGATTTTTTAAAATTTGTTTAAAAGTTTATTTTTGGATTTTTGAAGAAATTTGATTTGTTTAAAAGTTTATTTTTGGAGTTTTTTAAATTGATTTTTAGTCGATTTTTTAAAGAATATTTGGTTTCTTTGAATTTTTAAATTCCCGCGTAAAAAAGTGAGATTTGAAAAATGGAAAAACTGGCAATTTTCTATAAACTCATTTTTTATTTTTATATATAATTTTGGACTTTTCTGGAAAGTTTTAGCATTCTTGTCGAGATAGTTTCGTAATGATATTTATTTGAATTTTTAAATTCCCGCGTAAAAAAGTGAGATTTGAAAAGTAGAAAAACTGGCAACTTTATAAAATCAACTCGTTTTTTATTTTTATATATAATTTTGGACTTTTCTGGAGTTTTAGCATTCTTGTCGAGACAACTTTGTAACAAACTAGTTTTAATTTTGCCATAGTATGATATTTCTTCCAAATGTCTCGTCATCGACGAAAATCCAAAAGAAGGAAATCCCGGATTTCGTCGAGCTTCAACCTTCAGCCTTACCATTGGTGTTTCGTCAACGGAGTCGTGTTTTTCAGAAAGTTCAAGCCGTGGAATCAAAGCGGATCCGTTTTCAAAGTCGTGAGTTTTTTAAAAATTTAATTTTTTTTAAATTTAATTTTTTTTAAATTCTTAATTTTCAGTTTTGTGAAGGAAAAGAAGCTATTTTGAAGGAATTTTTGCTTGAAAGAGATTTGGAAAAATTGAAAAAAGTTTCGGAAGAAGATAACGTCGCGAAAAAGTTGATGAACGTCCTGATGGACATTGCTTGTAAAATCACGAAGAAATGGTCTCATTTTCGTCCTCAACAAGGAATTAATGAATTTCTGCCAAAAATGGAAGGGAAATCCCAAAGTTACTTGATCAAGTTAGTTTTTGAAATTTTTTTATTTTTCGAAGATTACTGAATTAATATTTAAAAATTCATATATCAACTTTTTTCTTGAAATTTTATAAGTAAATTTCTATGATTGCTATGTCATTTTAAACTGATTTTAGATGGATAGTTAACAATTCATATATCAACATTTTTTAAAAAAATTTCTTTAGTAAATTTTTATGGATATTATAACATTTCTGTTTGGATTAATAATTAATAATTCATATATCAACTTTTTTCTTAAAATTTTATAAGTAAATTTCTATGGATATTATAACACTTCTGTTTGGATTAATAGTTAATAATTCATATATGAGTTTTCTGTTCTAAAGTTTTTAAACAAATTTTTACAGTTGTTATGTCATTTTAAACTGATTTTAGATGGATAGTTAACAATTTATATATCAACTTTTTTTCTAAAGTTTTTATGGATATTACATCGATTTCGGACAATTTTGAATTAATTTGTTTGAGTTTTTCAGGTATTTGTGAGATTGCTTTTTGATGCAGTAGTTTTTTATTTTTACCTTTTTAGACACCACATAACTTGCTGCCAACTCCGTTCCTACCTGCTTGGAACCTTCTCCTACCTCTTCCCGTCTGATTTGCTCGGGAAAAACAACTTGAAATCCCTCTCTAACAAGATCGCAAAGTCCTTAATGAATATCCGTGCCGGGGAACCTATCTTTGTCTCCAGTCAGATCCTCAGAGGCCTTCGGATTTCGGAAATCCCATTCCTGAAAAATATTTCTTTGAAAGACAAAATTGCCGTGGTGAAAAATATTCTTCATTTTTTCCTGAAGGTTTCTCTCCAGTTCGTCTCGAAATGGCTCTGTTCAGTCCCGGATATCTCCAATCGGATGAGATTCTACAGAATGGATGTCTGGAAAAGGATTTCTGATGCTTCATTGGAAAAATTTCTTCTTGATCGAAAAGCAGAAGTTTTAGAAAAACCAATTTTAAATTTGGATTATTTCACTTTGAGGTTTGTTTTATTTTTAATTTTCTTAAATTTTTAACTTTTTAGAATTAGAAATTTTTAATTTTTTAAAATTTTTTGCTTTTTAAAGTTTTACTTTTAAGAAGTTTAATTTTTTAAAATGTTTGATTTTTAAACATTTTTGATGTTTATTCTTGTAGATTTATGCCAAAGATAGAATCGACTCGTCCGGTGGAGAACCTGGTCAATGGAAACAAGGAACTCAAAAAACAAGAGCTGAAAGTAGTTAAAAATGCTTTAGAATACTTGATTGACAAACAAGGAATCTCTAGAGGATTTGGATTGAGGAATCCTAAGGACTTTGTTAACACTTTGAGGATTTTTGCTGCTCGGTTGAAACCGAAAGAAGAAGGTTATTTTTGTTTTTCTGGAGATTTTAGCAATTGTTTCCCATCTATTGATCATGAAATTCTGAAAACTGCTTTATCCGTGGTTGTTCCTGCTAATTGTCAACTTGTGGCTGTGGATTTCTGGGTTCTTTTTGAAGCGGGCAAGAGACGGAAACAGACGATCGTTGCTGGATCCGTCAAGGAAGCGGAGGAAAAAATGAAGAAAATGAAGACCCATGCTAGACATTTTTCACTTGCTTTGACTAGGGTTTGGTTTGGTAGTGTTTTTTTATTGATTTTTATTTTAGAAGATCTCGTCTGAATTCCTTCTTGCTTCTATCGAGAAATGTGCCATGAAGTCGGTCATCAAATATAAAGGCCGATTTTATCGTTGCAATAGAGGGATTTCTCAAGGCAGTTCTCTTTCGACGATTTTGTGCAATATCTATCTTGCCCATGTTGAAACTCAGCTTTTTCATTATTCAGAAGACTTCAGAGTTGCTGATCTCTACGGAAGAAGGGCCTTCCTCTACAGATACGTGGATGATTACTTACTTGTCTCGACGAAGAAGGATCTGGCTCAGAAGGTTATCCTCAAATTGTTGATAGACGCTCAAGCTTTCGGAATGCAATTGAAGGCAAATAAGACCATGATCACGGAGAATCTGAGTCAACTGAAGTCCATATCTTCAGCTTCCCAAGTTTGTCTGATATCCTCTGGCCAATCTCTTCCATGGTGCGGCTTTTTGATTAATCCACGGAATTTGACAGTGACTATCGATGGAAGCAGATTCCTTGTGAGAAGGACAAGTGTCGGGTTGCCGTCACTCATCCTGATGGGGACGCCAACGGTAAAAGCAGCTTGGATTTTTCAATTCATCAAGAAGTCAGTCGGAATGAAACTCAGATCTGTCCAGTCCTGTTGTAGACTCTTCAAGTCGAAAGAAAGTAGAAGAATAGTAGCGGATGAAGCAGTGAAACAAGTTTTGAACCACTTTGCTCATTATTTCAGAAGGAGACTACGGCTGAGGGCAGCATGTCAGCCTTTCAGGTCGACGGTGAGATCCGTCAGAGCCTTCGTCAAGAGGTACTATACAAGAAATAGGAAAAAAGGAAAGAAAACCTTACCTTAGAAAAATGAATTTTTACTGGGTAGTTTATTTCTTGAAGGAACTTAAAGTTGACTATTGTACTCAATCCCATGGTTTCTAAGTTTTAAAGTGTCAGTAAAATATTAATAGAGCGAAATGTTGTGGAATTTACTGAAAAAATTACAAGAATATGAGCATTGTTCGAGTTTGAAATTGTGATTACGATATTCTGTCATTTGGATGTTAACAGATTTCCTCTTCGGAACCAACTTGCATTGTAATTTGGACAATTAATAAGACAGGTTTTTATAATAGTACCTGAAATCTTTAGTTCATATTCGAAAAAGCTTACTGTCTTTTGTTCAATGAACATCCATATAAGTCATCTGACACTTCTTGTTGATTTACTCCATTGTAGTTGGAAAAAACCTATGCTTTCATTTGTAGGCTATGACTCTGCAGCAAGTTTGAAAGAAATTCCTCAAGAACCTGTACTAGGCTCATTAGTGATGTCATCTGCACTGTGAGACGACGCAGTGTTAAAATTGCACAAAATGAACTGGTGAAATTTTCGCGTTGAGAGCACGCGGCCTTGATTTTTTCACCTTTTCTCAATTTTTCATACAAAACTTGTTAACTCTATAAACTCTGTATTAACACTATAAATCTTTTTTTCTCTTATTATGATTAACAGATCTTCTTCGCTCCGATGATTTTGAATTTTCAAGAGATTTTAATTTCATATGCAATTTCTTATCAAATATATCGTGTCCTTCTTATAACTGTCGAGAAAACTATCATTTCTTAATTTTTAAATATTACAATTGCAGCTACAGTTTTTGCCGAAATGCAGGGATAATATTGGACAGAAGGTAATATTATTTATACTGATTTGTAAAATTTTATGGATATCCATGTTCATAATAAAAATTAACTTCTCATTTAAAGTTATTAACTATAACAAAATAGTAATCAAAAGGACTGTAACATGCATTTTTCATATGCACATATGTACTAATAATTTGATTCTTCAAAATGAATTTTCTTTGTTTATCGTCTGGTTTATTTCGTGCACTGAGAATTCGAGAACCTTTTTTTAAATGTTGATGTAAGTGTTCTCCACCTAAAATGATTAAATAACAAAGTAGAATATTATAGACATACCTTGTTCTGAAAATAATTCCAAACTGCCAGATCTTCTTGCAAAATCAACATGATTTCCGAGAATATGCTCTTTTAAAGAAGTTTCAATCCATGAATAATATAATTTTCAGCAATTGAAAAATTTCCGGATTGCGTGATATAATTTTTCAATATCTCCAAATTGCAACCATTCTGCGTCTGCGAGACATTCAATATCACTCATTAAATATAATAAATCAGAAAATACGCCTGAGTATTTACCTTCTCGAACTAATGTAAGTATTTTTCGACAGTCTCCTCCAGGAAGCTCCTTGGAAGGGTATCGGATATAAGCACCGCTTTTCTCAATGAAGTTAATAAAATCACTGATTTTAAGTTCTACTGCATTCTTATAGATCTTGTTGATAGGTGAGCATAGTATATGGCAAATAGGAATTGCAAAATGCTCTGCGTCAATTAACGAGTTTAGTGAATATCCCTTTGCACTCATACATGATGGATGAGGATTTGAGCAGCCGATATTGATCATATTTTTTAACTGTTCTACATTATACGTAAGTGAATGTCTCGTTCTTATATCTGCATATGCTCCAGCTTTTATTCTACGCCATGATATATGGCAAAACAGACATGGAAAAGGGGCTGCATTTGATTGTAATCTTGCAATGGTGTTTAAGAACTAGCAGTCTCCTACAAACCAACTACGAAAGATAATTTGTATATTAAAACAACTTCCATCTTGATTAATTTATGGACTCTCTTAATTACAATACCTTCTAATTCCAAATCTTCTAGATTTGAACAGCAGTAATCAAAAATAGGTCTTATAAATAGATCCTTATGTAGAAATAAAGATCGGAGTTAAACCGCAAACGGCCTAGAAAGAAAACCCAAATATACACCCAGTCAGCCAACGTCTGGGAGGCAAGACTAAAGTGATAGAGAGTCAGTTTTTGAGAGAATCGAGAATCAGACTGGTCCGAGTTTGACTTCGGTCAAACGAGGACCTTTCCTCTCTTTGTTCTATACTTATGTTGAGAGAAACAGGCTTAATTGCTAACAGTAGGAACCAACAGTTTTCCGCCTAATCATCAATTCCAGGGTGTCACATCATCGACATCCAACCAATACTGACACCTCAATACTATATTGACATTGAAGAAAAGTTACTAAACGAGATGAGGGAGATGTCAAATGCTGATGTAGAATTGAAAGAAAATGAGCAGAACTCGGCGATTCCTCATGAAATTATAAACGATTTAGATAATTTACTCGAATCTTATTGGTTGAAATACTGGAGAATTTATGTAACAATTGCTTCAACACTAATTTATGTATTTATTGCTAGATCTTTGATTTACATTGTATCACCACAGTTTTCTTTAAGTAAAAGAGAACAAAATAGAATTAAATTAGTTTCGATTCAAGACGAAGAATCAACTCCAACTGAAAATATTGAAATGAAACCTCTTAAAGTTGAAAGAAAACCAAGTTTAACTAACTTCCCATCTGTTCTCTCATTAAATAAGAGTTAAAAATTTAAAGTATTAAATGGTGTTGATATTTTCGGTGAGTGAAAAAAATAATAAGTATAAACTATTAGATGAAAGTACTGCTAATAAAATTGAGTTGATCAAAGTCCATGATGATAAAAGTCATGAGGAGAGTGAGCCACCGAATAATGCTGATGAAAGAATTGGAAAATCGAATAATAATAATGAAATAATTGGAAAATCGAATTAAGATGAAAATAAAGTCTCATCAAAAAAGCCTAGAAAAAAGAAATTAACAAAGAAAAATAAAGAATTTGTCGATTATTTAGTAGGGAAAAATGATAAATATATTACCGAAAGCAACAGTTCGACGACTCAAATTGTAACAGGTTCTGGATTTAAGACAATTCATCCATATACCGAAAACAATATTAACAATAAAATTACCTTATGATCCTTTTTTCAAATCCCATTCAATAAAAATATTAATGTTCTTAAAATCAATTAAATCATTGTTAATATCTACTAATTTTAAATTTATTTTATTTGGTCTATTAGTTACTTCATGATAAATAATATTTTTTGGTTCTATTTGGATTTCATCATTAGGTCTGAATCTATAAATTGAATTTAACATCTTTTTATTAACATAACAATCTTCAATTAAATTACATGTTATAAAAATATTATCAATTTTATTACTTGAGGATTTATTATTTTTCTCGTTATTATTTTGATCATTTGTATTTATTTTACTTTTAATTTCTAAATAACCATCCAATTTTATAACTCCTATTTTGTACTTCTTATGCAAAAACTCTTGTGGGAAAAAATATTCAAGAGTTGAATCATTGGATACTTAGTTGTAAAATAAAAACCGTCATTTATTAAATAAGAAATTTTTCATGATTATTATTCTCTAAAGTAGAATGTATAAGATAATTCCTCGCGGTTGTCAATGAAGTTTCTTCTCATTTCAATGAAACAATGTTTCTCAGCAAAGACGGTATTATCAAACGCAAATAAGACATGTTGGAAAAGTGATAAATTGTAGCGTAAACTAATATAGAAAGTTATTTTAATTTATCATTAATTTAGATTATGAATAAATGATAAAACTAAAATGAATCTTTTTTAATTACGCTTTGTTTTGAAAAAAAAATTTACACAAGAGTGTTCTATCGATTACGAATCCACCGATTGGAATACTCATTTTGATCATGTAATACTTTCTCTTTTGATTTTAATCTTGTAACCATTTTTTGATTTCACGTTTTTAATATGAAAGAGCAAAACATATTTCATGATAAAAATTATCCACTATACCGTATTCCACAGTCTTTTGATGATTTATAGGTCTGAAGACTCGCAAATGAAAACAGGAGACTAGTGATAAAAGAATATTTTTATTTTCAAAATCTGTGGTTGTATGCCACCAGCCCTCTGTTATCAACCTTCTCTAAAGTATTGAAACAATTCAAATGTAAATAAATAATTAAAGTTTCTTACAGTAATCAAAGTACATAATTCTATTCACGATAGATATGTGCGATAAAATTTTGACTTATTCAATAAAAATGAACTCAATCACAAACACCACTTCAGAAAAATTAATTGAAACTAATAATGAGAATCCAGATTTCGTTTTATCATAATCGCTTACGAAACAAGCAATATATAATAAGAAACAATCAGTACAATATAAATCTGAAATCATGAAAATGAAATCTTATATTTTCATCCTTACATTTACTAATTTGCAGTTTGTGCTCCATTCAAACATTCAAACAATTCCTTTATCTTGTTGAGCAGTTTCTTACCTTCCTGAATTTTAATAATGTTATCTCTGATATTCTTAAATATTTTCATAATCCATTCAATCAGTAATGGAAGCTTGTCTATTATGAATGCAGCGGCAATATTTCCAGTAAACCCACAAATAACGCTTCCGATAATCGCACCCAATATAATCCCGACCGGTCCGAACATAGCTCCTATAGCTGCTCCTGCAAAAGCTCCTCCATAGCTTGAAAGAATAGTTACTGTAGAAACAGTGATATTCTTAAATGCTGTCCATTTGTCAATTTCTCCCTTGCGGAAAGCAATCAAGTTTTGGATAATAACGTAAGCTAATATTCCTACAGCTATAGTAACTGAGACACCATTTCCAAAGGACTGAATCATATTAGAATCTATGAGCAACATTACAGATGCAAGTCTTCTAGGAACCACGGTAGCTAGACGTTGTAATGCTGCAATTATTAAATCCTGTAGAGCTTCAGGAATCAAGGCCCACAGTTTGGATAGTCCTGTTGATAGAAGGTAAAGGTTGCAAGCATTTTCATTTATCCATTCTCCCATAGGACCAAAATCTCCGTCTCTTAAAATTGCCTTGATTGCTTTAATAAGAGCCATAATAATGGATTGAATAGTAGGACCTGCTGTAGGAGCATTTGTATTTCTAATTCTGTCGAGTAACAAATCCACATAGTGCCTTAACTGCTATAACAACATTTTCGTTAGCTACATTTTATTTCAAACCAACCTCTCGATTATTTACCAGTGTTCCCATGATCACCCAATCATTGACATTCTGTCGACCTCCAGCTTTCCTTTCTTCGTTAGCAAGATAACTCATAATTTGGATGAAATCCTGATCTGAATAGATCTCACGAAGGGCTCTCTCTACATTTTCAAAATTTTGAGAATCGTTGACTTCAGCCATTTATCGAAATCAACTTTGTCAAAAATGAGAGAATTTAAGAGCCTGTCCGTGTGAGTGTTCTTTTCTTTGGCAAAAAAACAAAAGTGATAACGTTATCTTTGAAGAACTGGTACTGATTTTTAAGGCTTTTAGATAATCAGAGAAACAATTCAATCTAAAAAATTGTACAATTCTAACATGAGTTTTTTGTAAATATTCTCAAAAAATATTATGGATTTTTTGATTTTTTTTACATTTCAAAAAGTCTTCAACCCACGACATTACTTGGACACACAAGTTTACTAAACTGGAATTAAATAACATGATAAATAGGCAAGTTTAATTGCGGATTACTTTACTCATCGAAAGGAGGTGGGGACATCTTGTTTCTGATTTTCCTCAGGTAAGGAAGAATTTAAAAGATATATTTTAGAGAATAAAATTGATACATTAGCTCATGGCCATTACCAAATCTAACACAATCTCCTTAAAATTATATTTCTCCATTAATTTTAGAAAAAGTAAACAATAGTAACCACAGTGATGTGTATTGAATTTTTGAATTTGAAAGGTTGATAATTCAATATTGGTATTTAAATATTTCTGTAATTCAATTGGAGGATCCAGTCCAAAAGAATCAAAGTAATAACACCTTTCTTTATTTTTATAATAACAAACCCAATGAGTACCTTTGTTTTTACTCAAGTCTAAATTTACAACTCCACATTCTATATCCCAAGGACTCTTTGGAAGTGTATCCCTCATAAACACCCCTCTGAAATTTTTTGTTTTTAATTCTTTATCTAATTTTATAATGTTGTAATTACTCAATGGTTTTAAGTTTTTAATAAACATTTATATCAAAAAATTGACCGGATCACATAAAAATCACACAAACTCTCCAGAGGGATACTGGAGGGCTCGTATCATTTAGTAAAAATAAAGAAATTTGCTGGAATTACACATAATGTCCCCGTATCCGTTTTAATAAATATATTTGTTGGATTTATACGTGAGGAGCACGTATCCATTTAGTAAATTTATATATATATCTATCTAAATTACACGTAATACCCCATATACCCAGGAATGGGAAAGTGGGAGAAAAGGGTGTCCTAGAAATAGCCTATATATTATTCTAACTTTCGTTTTTTAGTTGATTCATTTCTGGTAAATTGAGATCCCTTGTTCTCAGATTCATTCTCAAGTGTAGAAACAGAAGAAGTCAGAGATAAAGTAGTCTCGAAAGTGGAAGATCCATACTTTGTTAATCGTTGTTCAGTCATGTATCTCATATGATTAAGTACTTTTTCTTTTTTTGTCTCCAATGCTTCTTTTTGTGCTTGATTCCATTTTTTTGAAAGTTCCATCTGCTTTTTCGCCATTTCAAATACGTAATCTTATTTTTCCTTCAACGTTTCATATATTCCCGAAAGTCTTATACAGTCAACTGATATTTCCCTGTAAATCATACTTCTTAACACATTCGCGACCGCTGGGTACGTTTTTGCACTCACAGGTATTTAATCGATTTTTTTTGCGCATTAATTATTTTTTAAAGACTTTTTTGCATTTTTCAATACTACCTATCCCTCTGGTGCTGCAATAGACGTGGGCAAGGAATCCGTAATCATATATGATAGTTTTAGGCAGATCCAAAGTTGATTAGTTTTCTGATCCCTCATTCTGTTCAAAATCAATCAAATTGTTTCCAATTTTTTGCAATTAATTATATAATTTTATTTTACGAACATGTGTCATGTTTATTATTAAAACAATCTAAACAAAAATGTTTTTTGCACTTATTGCACCTCGTATTTACCCTTTTGGCACGATTTGATGCTTTCCTTGCGCTGAAGGTCCTGGTTAAATTACTGTAGCAACCCTTGCATCGTAATCTGGCAGTTGTTTTTTCCAATTTATGTCGATTGGAAGGTGTTCGAACTTCTGGCTGCTCCAGCAGACTTCGGATTAATTCGATCTTGAAGTCCGTAATACCAATCTTCTTAACATTGTCATTGTACAATCGCCACGCGTTGACAAGTAATGTTTGAGTGATAATATGGAACATGATCCTGATGTATCACTTGCATGTTTTCCTGACAAAGGGAGCATACGAAGCTAATTGATCACTGGTATCCACAAATAGCTTCGTTTGGTTGTACTCAACAACAGCAACAGGTTTTGAGTTTTCTGCTACACTGGCGTCATGAGTGGTAGATAGTATGATAACATCTCGTTTGTCTTTCCATTTCATTACGGTAACGCCGTTGTTATTTTGCTGCGCTTTTATTTCTTCTCTTTTTAGTCTGCGGTGAATCACATCTTTTGGCAATCCTTTTCTGTTTCTACGACATGTTCCAATCAAGTGTGTTTTTTTGCTAATTAGATTTTCAGCCAATGGAAGTCCAGTGTACCAGTTGTCCACAAAGAGTCGTCTACCCTGATCCAAATATCCGTCGATCAATTTCATAACCACAGACTCTGCTACACTTCCTGTTCTAGAATTGTCTTTCCCAGCATATATGATAATCTTACAAGTGTAACCGCCTTTCCCACAAATCTTAAATAATTTGATTCCATACTTGTGCCGTTTTCCAGGGATATATTGTTTAAAACCGATTCTTCCTCTGAATGGGACGAGAGATTCATCGATGGCAACATCTCTTCCAGGTCTGAATGCTTCTTGGCATGTATTATTGAAAAGCTCTATCAGCGGTCTTACTTTGAATGATCTGTCACTACTGTTGTGATTTGAATTATCAGTAAGATGCAGGTTCCCAAGTAGAGATTCAAACCTCGTCCTCGTCATGATCTTGGCACCAATTGTTATTCCTCCAAACACAGAATTTGTACTCCAATAATCACGAAGCTTGGGAAGTCTCACAACACTCATTTGGAAACAAAGACCAAAAAATTTTCGCATTTCAATTACATCTGTTGATACCCATGCCTTGTTCTTTCCTTCCCCATATCTATTTGTCTCAATCACAAGTAAATCCCAAATACCATTTATTAGACTTTCAAAAAAATCGATAGGTTCTTTGCAATTCATCAACAACTCAGAATTAATTCCGATATTTTCATCTTCAAAAATCCAAGGGTTGTGGGGCGTTTCAGTGTCTGACCATCCATCTTTCTCGACAACTTCATTGTCATCTTCAAAATTTTCGAATTCGGCATTATCTTCTTCTTCAACATCAATAACAGGGAGGTTTAATCTGGGATCATTTGTTACTTCGAGAATTTCGTCTTCAGCATCGCTATCGAGTAATAATTGATCGAAACTGATATTTAAATCTTCCATAAGGGATATATCCTAAAATAACAACCTTTTTTATATATAAAAATTCGCAAAATAATAACCACGGAATACTAGATATATAAAAAAATACACAGAGGTTGCGAAAAATGTACAAAACTTATTATCACATTTGTGATGAAAAAACCGAATCGTGGGATCGCTAGGTACAAATTTGTACCCACACGTAAACCGCAAAAAAAAACCTCAAGGTCCCACGAAAAAACAGGCATTGTCGCGAATGTGTTAATTCACTTGCCAGTTAGGAAAGAATCTTCTTGTCATATAAAAGAATTGAATTTTCTAATTTTTGATGATTCTTTTCGATATATTTCAAAGTCGACCAAATTTCTTTCAAATAATATTCATCCTTTATTTGTTTTACTTCTTCTGGTAGGTACGATAAAAATCTTTCTGAAAATAGCAAAATACAAGATTAAATATAAATCAAGAACTTACTTCTTAGGTCTTTTAACTTGTGCAGCTTTTGACGCATTTGTAACCTTACGTCTAATCTTTGAAAAGGGAGGCATCCCGAAAATTAAGAAATGATAATTTTCTCGACAGTTATAAGAAGGATACGATATATTTGATAAGAAATTGCATATGAAATTAAAATTTCTTGAAAATTCAAAATCATCGGAGCGAAGAAGATCTGTTAATCATAATAAGAGAAAAAAAGATTTATAGTGTTAATACAGAGTTCATAGAGTTAATAAGTTTGGCATGAAAAATTGAGAAAAGGTGAAGAAATCAAGGCCGCGTGCTCTCAACGCGAAAATTTCACCAGTTCATTTTGTGTAATTTTAACACTGTGTCGTCTCGCAGTGCATCTGTGCATTCAGGCTTCCGTCACAGGGATATGTAGATTTTCCATATTTCTCCATAATAAACACGAATAAAGACGACCTGAAACACAAATTAAAAGATTTAAAACAAAAATTAAAAACCGAGATAAATAAAGAAGATTTAGAGCGAGAACTACTCAACTCCTAATGGGGATCGGGAAAGTAAAAATTTGATGATGATTAGAAAGTACGGTTTTAGAAATTCGTTGTGGGAAATTTTCAGTTTTGAAACCCACACCCAGTCAACGTCGGGCGAAAGGCCATCTTTGCCAAATGACTCAGAGATTTTCTGGTTCTTTTTTGGATCAACTTTAAT
>SWDT01000019.1:215026-572824 GCA_009193035.1 Halicephalobus mephisto | reverse complement strand
TTTTTTAATTTGAAAAAAGTAATCACAACACGAATTTTTGAGCTTTTCCAATCGAGATTAAAAATTTTAAACTTTCCCAGTCAAGATAAAAAATTTCAACTTTTCTAGTTAAAACCGAAAATTTTGAACTTTTCCAATCGAGAAAAAAAATTTCAACTTTTCCAGTCAAGACAGAAAATTTTGAACTTTTCCAATCGAGACCGAAAATTTTGAACTTTTCCAGTCAAGACAAAAAATTTGAACTTTTCCAGTCAAGACAAAAAATTTTGAATTTTTCCAGTCAAGACCGAAAAGTATAAATTTTTTCGGGAAATTTCAAAAAATGAAATTCAGGAAAGATTTCCAAAATCTTATTTGATGGTTTTGAATATTATCTCGAGACCGTAGCCAAGGAAGCTCCCTGAGGGCAAATGGGTTGCTCATTCATGACAAATAACAATGAATTTGACCAGATTTTCCTTTTTTAAAAAACTCGGTTTTTTGCGTCATCACAAACACTGAGTCAAATTCACTACATCACAAATTTCAAAATCAGTCCCAGAATTTAGCCAACTACCGTAATCCTTAAGAAAATAATTAAATACGGTATTTTAAAAACATTCACAAAATACACAACATCAGTCACTATCCTTGATAAAAAAGTAAGTTTCAAAATTAAAAAAAAATAAATTTCAAAATTAAAAAAAAATAAATTTCAAAATTAAAAAAAACTTTTAAATTATAAAAAAAACTTTTAAATTATAAAAAAAACTTTTAAATTAAAAAAAAATAATTTTCAAAATTCAAAAAAAAAATAATTTTTTAAAATTAAAAAATAAATTTTAAATTTTTTCTAAAAAGTTATTTTTTTTTATTTTTTAAATCTTCTCTAAAATTTTTTCTTATTTTCTTAAATTTGTTTTTTTTATTTTTTTAAACTTTTCTGAAATTCTAAAAATAGTTGTTTTTAAATTTTTAAAATTAAACCGACCTTTTTGTCGATGAAGAAACAGAAAGGAATGTTAATTAATTTATCTGAAATAATTATTTGTTATTTTGTAAACAATTAAAATCCCGAACAAGGTTATAGAATCTTCCCGAATACAGTAAGAAGTTTTCAAATTTTTCAGAATCTTATGAGGGTTTATGGAGAATTTTGGGATTTAAAAAATTTTAAAATTTTAGAATTTTAGGATTTTAGAGTTTTTTAGAATTTTAGAATTTTTTAATTTTTTAGGATTTTTTAATTTTTTAGAATTTTAGGATTTTTGAAGTTTTTAGAATTTTAGGATTTTTTAATTTTTTAGAATTTTAGGATTTTTAAAATTTTTAGTTTTCGAAATTTTGTAAGTTTTTAGAATTTTGGGATTTTTAGAATTTTTTAATTTTTAAAGTTTTTATATTTTTTGAAATTTCGAAATTCGTGCTGAGACCATTTTTGTGATAAAATACTTTAAATTTTTATAAAAAATATATTTTTGGAATTAACATGAGATTTGACATTTTTGAAATTTCAAAATTTTAAAATTTCGCGGCGAGATTATTTTTGCGATAAGATTTATTTTTCATTTTTGTAACAGTATAATTTTGGAATTTCTTTAAAATCTTAGAAATTCGTTTTGGGACAATTTCGCAAAAAAAAATTTTGTTTTAATTTTTACAAAAATAAAAAAATAATTAAAAATTTTTAAAATTTATTTTTGATTTTTACAAAAAAATAATTTTAGAAATTTTATATTTTAGAATTTTTAAATTTTTAAAATTTTTTAGGACAATTTTCGAGAAAAAACTTATTTTTGATTTTTGCGAAAATTTAAATAAAAAATGATTTTAGAAATTTTTAATTTTTAATTTTTAAGATTTTTAAAAAAAAATTTTCGTGGAAGGACCTATTTTTGATTTTTGCGAAAATTTAAATAAAAAATTATTTTAGAAATTTTTAAGTTTTATAATTTTTTTAAAAAAATTTTCGAGGAAGGACCTATTTTTGATTTTTGCAAAAATTTAAATATAGAAATTATTTTAGAAATTTTTAAGTTTTAAAATTTTCGAGGAAAGACTTATTTTTGATTTTTATAATAGTATAATTTTTTAAACTCCTATTGGGCACTCGACCAAAAGGGGATTACGAAAAACTCAGAAAGTAAAAAGAAAAAGGACAAATCTCGAGTAGTCCAAAACAGCGAAGCAAAACTACTTTTGAAAAGTGCCGCAGGATTCCGAAGCAGCGTTCATGCTCGAGCGGCAAATTTGGCCAGTGGTCAGTTGCTGAAACTAAAAAAGAAAAGAGATTAGAAAAGAGAGAGACACAATGCAAAAATAAACATATGAAGCTTGGCCAAATGACCGAAAGTTTGTCCGTGTTTCGATATTACGTAATCCTGAAAAGAGCTTGTATTGCCAAAGGACCCCTCTGGCCAAATGCCCAGCGGCTATGGCTGACCGCTAGTTTCTCGACTGACAGCTTTGAACATAAATATAAAACGAACAAATATGTATAGAAAGAAAAAATGCCAAAGGGGATCTGAACCAAGTGTAAGAAAACATTGAACAACAGCCAAAGACCAACAACTGCTTCCATCTCCAAAGTCCCAAAAAGTTTAAAAATTAAATAAAATGAATTACGGTAACCTTAACATGAATTAGCTTACCTCACAAATTAAATAAAAACCATTTTTAAAATTGGAAAATTTATTTAATTTAAGGTTAAAACTGATTTTTAGTTTCAAATTTCATATATCGAAGAATCCCAAATTTTACAATAAAAAAAATTTTTAATTTCATAAATTAAGAAGTTTCATATATCAAAAATTTTAAATTTCATATAAAATTTTTTAATTTCATAAATTAAAAAGTTTCATATATTGAAAATTTTTAATTTCATATAAAATATTTAAATTTTATAAATTAAAAAGTTTCATATATCAAAAATTTTAAATTTCATATATCAAAAATTCTTTAATTTCATAAATTAAAAAGTTTCATATATCAAAAATTTTCAAATTTTGTAAATTAAAAAATTTCATATATCAAAAATTTTCAGATTTTATAAATTTCTAAATTTCAATTTATTTTTAGAAAATTTCAAATTTTATATAAAAAAAATTCTGATTTCTTTTCGAAAAGTTTTCAATTTTATATTTTAAAAGTTTTTAGAAATTTTTTAAAAGTAATTTTTCTTTCGAAATTTTTTCAAAAATCTTTCTCATAAAAAATTCAAATAAAATAAATGACCGTAACCTTTAAGGAACTTCGCCCACCTCGTAAAGGAAATAAACCCTCAATTTTAAATTTAGAAAACTTATTTGATTTTAAATTACAACAGAATTTTTTATTTTAAAAATTCTAAAAACTGCAGCTATATTTTCAGAACAATTTTTTTGAATTATTTTAAAAAAATAATTTCTTTAAAAAAATTATAAAAAAATATTTTTTTTTTAAATTGTAAAAAATTACAAAAAAATTATAAAAAAGTATTTTTTAAATTTATTAAAAAAAATTATTTTAAAAAAATATAAAAAAATTACTTCTTAAAAAAATTTTTAAAATTGTAAAAAATTATTTTCTTAATAAAAATTTCTCTAAAAATTATTTTAAAAAAAAATTACAAAAAATTATAAAAAAGTATTTTTTAAATTTATTAAAAAAAATTATTTTAAAAAAATTACTTCTTAAAAAAATTTTAAAATTGTAAAAAATTATTTTAAAAAATTTTTTAAAAAAATTACAAAAAAAATTTTTTAAATTGTCGAAAATTACTTTCTTAAAAAAATTACAAAAAAAATTTGTATAAAATCCTCCCCCTAAAATTAAATAAAATAAATTACGGTAACCTTAACATGAATTAGCTTACCTCACAAATTAAATAAAAACTATTTTTTTAAGTTGGAAAATTTATTTAATTTTGCACAAAAACAGAAATTTTTTTCAAAAATTTTCAAATTTCGAAATTTTTGATTCAAAAACATTTTTAATTTTCATTTTTTAAAATTTCGAAATTTTTTTATTTTTTAAAAAATTATAAATTTTAAAAGTTTTTTAAGTTTAATTTTGAAAGAATTTTTGAATAATACTTTCAAAATTAAAAAATATGATTTTTAAAGATTTTTTAAAATTTCGAAATTTTAAATTTTTTTTTGAATTATAAATTTTAAAAGTTTTTTAAGTTTAATTTTGAATGAATTTTTGAATAATACTTTCAAAATTAAAAAATATGATTTTTAAAGATTCTCAAAAATCCTAAAAATTTTTAATTTTTATTTTTTAAAATTTCGAAATTTTTTATTTTTTAAAAAATTAAAAAACTTTTAAAATTTATAAGTTTAATTTTGAAGGGATTTCGAAAGAATATCTATTTTTAATTTTTATAGTAGTATGATCGAGAGCCAGGATTTATGATATCCTTGGCAAAGTAAACCGGGATCTCGCGTCTTCGAAAAACTGCTCAGCTGACCGTTGTAAACTCTTTTTTGTTCGTCGAACGTAACGCCCGCGCCTCGAGTGGCTGGCTGCCGACGAAGGACCGAACGAACATGGACGAGAAAGAAGCGCCGTCCGACTCGCGAGTCTCGTGGTTACGGCTTTTTTCTGTTTTTATCCTGGTTCTAACTTCCTCGAGAAAAAAAATGAAAGTGGTTTGTTTGGCAATTTTCCAAAAAAAAAATTTAAAAACGGTCATTTGAAAAACTTTGCAGATGTAGAAAAAAGGAAAAAATGGCCGTGTCGGTTTCGGCCATTTTTCACAAAGCCAAAAATGCACTATACTGACCAAAGAAAAGCCAAAAGACCCGAAAGTCTGTTTCAGGATTAGACAGCATTTTGCCGAATTAAAATTTCCCGGGTGCTTCTTGGAAAAATTTCTAAATAAAATTAAAAACTCAAAAATTTAAAAAATAAAATTAAAAAAAATAAAACTCAAAAATTTAAAAAATTTAAAATAAAATTTAAAATTTAAAAAATAAAATTTAAAATTTAAAAAATTAAACTCAAAGTTTTTAAAAATAAAATTTAAAATTCAAAAATTAAAAAAATAAAATTTAAATTTAAAAATTTCTAAATTTCGAAAATACGGTAGAAAAACTTTAAAAGTTTCTAAAATTTAATAAAAATTTTCAAAAATTTTTAGAAACTTTAAAAATTTGATAAAAATGAAAATTTTCAGATTTTTAGAAACTTAAAATTTAATAAAAATGAAAATTTTCAAAAATTTTTTGAAAGTTTTAAAATTTAATAAAAATAAAAATTAAAATTTTTAGAAATTTTTAAAATTTGATAAAAATGAAAATTTTCAAAAATTTTTAGAAGCTTCGGAAATACAGTAAGCCACTTTTGAAATGTTCAGAAACCCTACAAAAGCTTCTGAAGCCCTTTAAACTTTGAATATTTCAGAAACCATGTGGAATTGAAACTACAGGAAGTATTTAAAATGAGGAAATTTGTATTTAGACAATTTTATAAAAACAATTCGTTTTTAATTTTTACACTAATGTGAAAATCTTAGTTGTTGTTCGTTCAGTTTTCATCCAAGATTAATCCGGCATTTTTCGTATTTTTAAAAATGTAATCTGTGATTTTTCGAATTAGAATTTTCCAGAATCCAGTTGGACTTTTCAAAATTTTTAATTTTTCAGAAATTTCTGAAAATTTTAAAAAATATTTTGAAAATTTTAAATATCTTAAAATTTTTAAAAATATCCTAAAATTTTAAAAATATTTTGAAATTTTTAAAAATATCCTAAAATTCTTAGAATATTCTGAAATTTTTAAAATATTTTAAAATTTTTAGAATATCTTGAAATTTTGAAATATTCTGAAATTTTCTAGTTTTTTTAAGAATCTTCAAAAAGCTTTTGGAAACTTAATTTTGTTGAAAGTTTTTGAATTTCGGAAACCTTCCAAAAGCTTTTGAGAACTTTCTGAATCCAATAGACGTTTCTAGAACACCTCGAAATTTTCTGGAAGTTTTTGAAGTTCTACAAAATTTTGTTCAGTTCTTAAAAAACTTCTAGAATACTGTAGGAGCTTCTGGAATTTTTCAACATTATATTAAAAGTTTCAGAATACTGTAGGGGCTTCTGGAATTATTAAGAATCTTAGAAAAAGAGAGTACTGTAGGGGCTTCTGGAATTATTAAGAATCTTAGAAAAATTTCAGAGTACTGTATAAATTCCCGAAGTTCTTCAGAATTTTAGAAGAATTTTAGAATACTGTAAGAGCTTCTGGAATTATTAAGAATCAGAAAAACTCTAGAATACTGTATAAATTCCCGAAGTTCTTAAAAATCTCAAAAAATATCTAGAATACTGTAGGAGCTTCTGGAATTATTAAGAATCAGAAAAATTCCAGAATACTGTGTAAGTTTTTGAATTTCCTCGAAATCTCAAAAAAATTTTAGAATCTTCCAGAATTTTACATAACTTTCTACAATTCTCCAGAATCCGTCGAAAATTCTAAATTAAACTTAAATTCTTAATTTTTAGAATCTTCCAAAAAATTCTGAAAAAATGAAAATGACATATTTCATAACAACTCCAATTTTTAATTTTTATAATAACACGTTAACTTAGAAGCTTACAATTTCGAAATTTACGAAAGAACCAAAAATTATTTTACAGTAATTTCCTTGTTTACATAAACGTCAAAGAAAAGTACAAAATTCCTATGGTATTATAGCTACCGTTTGCCGCCCGTAGACAAAGCAGGATCAAGATAAACATAAAACTGCCAGCTGACTAATGAGATAAAACTTTTCGTAATAAATGTATAAAAATAAAAAATTTTTTCCGTCACTAAATCCTATTACTCACAGCTTACAAAATATTTAAAAAGTTATTTTTTAAAACGTACTTTTAAAGAAAATAAATTTTTAAACATATTTAAAAAAAAGTAAATTTTTAAACATATTTAAAAAAAAGTAAATTTTTAAACATATTTTAAAAAAAAGTAAATTTTTAAACATATTTAAAAAAAAATAAATTTTAAACATATTAAAAAAAATAAATTTTAAACATATTTAAGAAAAGTAAATTTTTAAACATATTTAAAAAAAAATAAATTTTTAAACATATTTAAAAAAATAAATTTTAAAATATATTTTTTTAAAAATTAATTTTTCGTAAACACATTTAAGAAATATTTTAATAATTAATTTTTTAAATAAATTCGGATTTGTCATTTTGATTAAAATTTAAAAATTCAATTAAATATTAGTTTTCTAGAAATAGAAAGAAAGTTTGCTTTTACAAAATTAAACAAGTTGATATTGGAACAGAACGCCAAAGATAACCAGTAAAATCTTCTTAGATTGGTTTCGGGACAGAACGCCAAAGATAACTAATAAAATCATTTTAGATTGGTTTCAGGACAAAACGCCAAGAATTTTAAAAATTAAAATTTATCTAAATCTTCATTGGAACAGAACACCAAAGATAACCAGTAAAATCTTCTTAGATTATTTTCGGGACAGAATGCCAAAGATAACTAGTAAAGTCTTCTTAGATTGGTTTCAAAACAGAATCCCAAGAATTTTAAAAATTAAAATCATCCTAAACTTACTTTTGGACGGAACGCCAATGATTGCCAGGAAAACCTTCTTAGATTGGTTTCGGGACAGAACGCCAAAGATTAGATACTAAAATTAATTGAAATTAAAATTGAAACAAAACACCAAAGGTCGCTTACGAAAATCGTTTTAAATTGATTTTAAAATATCACGCTAACGATTTTTGAATTAAAAAAATCTTAAATTTTCCACTGGAACAGAACGCCAAGGATATAAAACTAAAATCATCTTAGTTTTGGAAAAAAACGCCAAAAATTAAAACTAAACCATTTTCGATTTGGAACGGAACGCCAAAAATTAAAGCTAAACTATTTTTGATTTTTTTTGGAACAGAACGCCAAACTTCTAAAACTAAATCTTTTTTGATTTTTTTGGAACAGAACGCCAAACTTCTAAAACTTTTATTACAATTTTTAAAACTGTTTTAAAATTAATATTTTATTATACTTAATAAAACATTAAATTTCACTAGTATTGAAATGGATTTTTGAAAATTCCTAATATTTACGAAATTGATAATTTCGAAATTAGTTTTTTGAACACCTTTTTGGTTGAGTTTCTTAAAGGTCGTTGTCCTTTTAGTTTCTTCAACAAACTTAATAACTCGACAAATTTAATAAAAAAAATAAAAAATAAAAAAGTAAAACAACCTGTTTTTGGTGAACTATTTGACGTTATAATTTTTTTGATATTTGTTAATAATTAAATATATGAAAATTAACTTTCGAAAATGGACAAAAAAAACGTAATTTAAGTAATCTTAATTTAGAAAATTCGAAATTTATTTGGAAAAATATAATTTGAAAAAATTGATTGCGAAATAAAAATTATATAAAATTAAAATTATAGGTTACTGTAATTTCTAAAAAGTATTAAAAGTCCAAGTTCGGTTATTTTTTAAAAAAAGTTTAAAAATTTTTTTTAATTTTATGATTTTTTACATTCAAGTGATTACGAAATAAAAACCAAAATTAAGATTTTAGATTACTGTAATTTTTGAAGTTCCAAAAATCCAGGTTGAAATTTATTTTTTTTAAAAAGTTGAAAAATTATTTTTTACATCCAAGTGATTACGAAATAAACACCAAAATTTTAGATTACTGTAATTTCTAAAAAGTCCCAAAAATCCAGGTTGAAATTTATTTTTTTAAAATGTTTAAAAATTATTTTTTTAAAAGTTGAAAAATGATTTTTTACATTCAAGTGATTACGAAATAAACACCAAAATTTTAGATTACTGTAATTCCTAAAAAGTTCCAAAAATCCATGTTGAAATTATTTTTTAAAAAGTTTATGAATGATTTTTTACATTTAATTGTGATTACGAAATGCCCATCTCACGAGATTAAAACTTGAAATTACTGTAACTTCTGAAACTTTGCGGAAGTTTCCTTCGAGACAATTTCGAAAAAGTTCATTTTTGACTTTTATAATAGTACGATATCCATCTAAATTAAGTTGTATTTATTTCAGCGCCAACTGTGGCAGATAAATTTGAAAAAGGAAATGATGAGACTTCCAGAAGCCATTAATCTTTATCCTTGTAGTTTTAAGAATTATTATTATTGAAGAAAATTTTTTTGGAAGGAAACGAAATTGTCAACAAGAAAATTGGGACGTCACAAATTAAATCACGAGGTCATAACAGCTGCCGATATTACCTAGGGAAATTAGCTGCTCTGAAAACAGGTCTCAATGTAGTATGGTAATGCCTGACTCTTGTGTAACCACTAGTTACATCCACTGGGGAGTTTGGTTTCCTTATTACAACCTAAGGAAACAAAGATCGTTTAAAAAATTTTAAAAAACAAGAAAACATTAAAAACGAAAAAGTACCGTTTTTTGACATTCAATTTTTAATGTCATGGATAACTTGTTTTTTATAAAATTACAATTTCAGATGAGTAATAATCACAATGTTAATCGTTAACTAAAACGTCATTTCAAAAAGTAAACGAATTTAAAAATCCCGCGTTTTGGCGTTCTGTTTCGAATGCCATAGATATCTATTTTTTTAGAGAATTACAATATCCAAATGATTAATTATCATAATTTCAGTTACCAGATGATGAAATTTACTAAAATGCAAGAAAATTTAAAAATTCCACGTTTTGGCGTTCTGTTTCGAGTGCCATAGATATTTATGTTTTTAGAGAATTACAATATCCAAATAATTAATTATCATAATTTCAGCTACCAGATGATGAAATTTACTAAAATACAAAAGAATTTAAAAATCCCGCGTTTTGGCGTTCTGTTTCGAGTGCCACAAATACCTATATTTTCGAAAAATTACAATTATAGATGAGTAACAATCAAAAGTTTTATTTCCAGACAATTAATCGTTTCAAAATTTTTAAAAAATTAAAAATTAATAATTTCGTACTTTGGCGCTTTGTTCCGAATGCAGCAATTTATTAGTTTTTTACAAAACTGAACTTTTAGATTATTAACTATTAATTATTAATAATTCGATTATCATCAAATTAAAAATTGTACCGAGAAAGGAATAAAAAATTCGAAATCAAACACTCACTTTTGGCCTTCTGTTTTCAACGCCACAAATAAGTGTATTTCTTATGACGTCAGAAATTCAAATGATTAATGATCAAAATTTAAATTACAAAATGATAACATTTATTAAAAAATAAAACAAAATTAAAAAAACTAAAAATTCCGCCTTTTGGCGTTTTGTTCTGACTGCCGCAAATAACTTGATTTTTTTAGAAAATTAAGAATTTGATAGACAAATGATCAAAATTTAAATTACAAAATGATAAAACTCACTGAAATATGAAGGAAATTTTTAAAAAATTAAAATCCCGCGTTTTGGCGTTTTGTTCTGAATGCCGCAAATACCTTTATTTTTTTAGAAAATTAAGATTAGATGATGATTTATCACGGTCTCAATTATAAAATGATAAAATTCATTGAAATATGAAGAGAATTAAAAAAAATTAAAATCCCGCCTTTTGGCGTTTTGTTCTGACTGCCACAAATGGCTTAATTTTTTTAGAAAATTAAAAATTTGATAGACTAATGAACAAGACGATAATCATTATTAGATGAAATCATTTTCTGAAAACCTAGAGGATCAGAAAGAACGGCATCTAAATTAAGAAAAAATACTTTATTAAAATCGGTCTTCTCAGATTAATGAATTTTGGAGTATTTTCAACTACAGACAAACCAAAAAACATTTAATCAAGGGTCGTTGAGAGGGTGTTGCTTAATTGTGATTTAATCGGCTTAGATTTCTTAATCCTTAAAACTAATCAGAAACAGGATAATGAATCCTCTGAAGTGAGTTCAGCCACTGGCTATGACGGCAATCCTCGGGGTAAACAACCATTGGGTTTAGTACATCACGTCAGTTACAGAGTTTTCTAGATTGTAAAAATACAAAATTCATACATCTTGTTCAAAAATTTAAAAATTCAAAAAATTTTAAAAAAAATCAAAAAAATTAAAAAATTAAAAAAAATCAAAAAAATTTTAAAATTCAAAAATTCAAAAAAAAATTCAAAAAATTCAAAAAAAATTCAAAAAAATTTTAAAATTTTAAAAAACCATAAATTTTTTAAAAATCTAAAAATTTCTAAAAATTAAAAAACTTAAAAATTTAGAAATTTCTAAAATTTTGAATATTTTGAAAAATTAAATATAATTTTTGTTAAATTTTTTGAAAATGGCAAAATTTAAAAATAGTGATAATATTGTATTTGAAATACTGTAATAAAAGTCATTTCTACGTCAAAGAATAAGAACCAGATTACAGGACTTAAAATTGGAGAACACTTCTGGAGGGACTACAAAAATAATAAAAATAATAAAAATGTCCTTATTTAGAAATTTTCAAAATTAATGAAAATCTAAAAAAATATTTATTTTTAAATTATAAATTTCCAAAATTGACAAAAATCTAAAAAAAATTATTCTTAAATTATAAATTTTCAAAATTAATGAAAATCTAAAAAAATATTTATTTTTAAATTATAAATTTTCAAAATTAATGAAAATCTAAAAAAAATTATTTTTAAATTATAAATTTTGAAAATTAATAAAAATTCAAAAAAAAATTATTTTTAAATTATAAATTTTCAAAATCAATGAAAATTCTGAAAAATATTATTTTTTATTAAAAAATTTTGAAAATTAATAAAAATTCAAAAACAATATTTTTTCTAAGTTGGAAATTTTAAAAATTGACAAAAATTCGAAAATATTTTTTCAAATTTATTTTAAAATTTTATTATAAAAGATGTGTGAAAATTTCGTAAATTTGGATTTGAGGAAGTTGGAAATTTGAAGATTCTGTAATTTCTAAGATGACTAGTTATGCAGTAATTAAGGAGTAAAGTTGACATAAAAGTTATGAAATTTCCTAATGGAGTACCGTTTCCTGGTTAGAGAATTCAAAAAAGTAAATTTCGGAGGTGAACAAACAAGTATCATGTTGTCTTCAGGGGCTTCCGAAGCGACTTCCAGAATTAGTCTCAACCTCAACTGTTGTCTTCGAAAATATTTTTGAATCAGAAGCCGTGTTTTGGGAAATTTCCAAATCATGTTTAAAATTCAAAATTTAGAATTTAAAATTCAAAATTCAAAATTTAGAATTCAAAATTTAGAATTTAGAAAATTAAACAGAAATTAGTCTCCAGATTTTGGCCATTTTGAAGATTACAATCTCTACAGTTAGGCAGTAAACGCGACATGAATGTCATTGATAAAGAATAAAAATTAAATTATTTTAAATAATTTTATGGATGTTTGACATCGTGCGAGAGCGGATTCCCAGCACGAAAGTCCCTGAGAAACTCGGTAACGTTTTTATATTGTATTTTTAGGGGTATTTTTGTATAAAAAAAACTTGATATATGATAAATAATAAAAATTAAATAATTTTACAAATGTTTAAAATATTAAAACAGACCTAGCTCCCAGCACGAAAGTCCCTGAGAAACTCGGTAGTCGCTCCAATTAGTATACTTCTAGAGTATTTTTTGTATAAAAAAGACTTGATATATGATAAATAATAAAAATTAAATAATTTTACAAATTTGTATGATATTAAAACAGACCTAGCTCCCAGCACGAAAGTCCCTGAGAAACTCGGTAGTCGCTCCACGTTGTAATTTTAATTATCGAAATTTTGTACGATAGACTTTGGATAACAAATAATTTTGGTATTTTAGCTCTACTGTTACAGCAGTTATGAAATTTCCTAATCTAGTATAGTTTCGAAAATCCGCAAAAATCCAGACGGAAGTGAACTCGATACATAAGCCAGACAAGTCCCTGCGTCATCTTCAGGGGCTTCTGATGAGTTCCAGAACCACCATGATTTCAACTATCTGTCGAAAATTTCTTAAATTTGAAGCCTTATTTTTAAGAATTTGCGGATAATCTTAAAGATTTATTTTGGAAAAATTATATATGAAAATTGAAATTTTTAGGCTTCTTATAAACTTTAAAATTTCTACTTTTGGAAATTCTAAAAAGGAAATTTACCTTCAGAATTCTAAATCCTGATTGATTAACTAGTTCCAAGTCTTAGAAATGAATATATAGATAAATTTAAAAAAGTTAATTTTATATATAAAATTTATAAAATTTAGAATTATCTTTGAAAGTTCCTAAAACGGATTTTAGAGTTGTTATTAATTAAAATTACTTTATTTTAAAAATATTTTATTCGGAATCTTTATTTCGAAGGATTCTGTGAAAGATTTGCAGATTTTTGAAGTTAAATAAATTTACATTTGAAAGTTATGATGTTTGAGATCTTGTACGATCTAATAGTGCGTTTCTAGAAGCAGTTAATTATGAAATTTACCTTCAGAATTCTAAATCCTAATCGATTAACTAGTTCTGGACCTTAGAAATGAATATATAGATAAATTTAAAAAAGTTAATTTTATATATAAAATTTATAAAATTTAGGATTATCTTTGAAAGTTCCTAAAACGGATTTTAGAGTTGTTATTAATTAAAATTACTTTATTTTAGAAATATTTCATTCAGAATTTGCAGCTTGAAGGATTCTGTGGAAGATTTATAGTTTTGACCTTAAAAAACTCATATATGAAAGTTTTGTTTTTTAGAGTTTTTGTATCATTCGGCATCACTTGTCAGAAGTAGCTAAGAAGGGGATTTAGCTTCAGAATCCCTAAGCTTCTTATGCAATACCTATTTTTCAGCTCTACAAGCGGATTCACGAACAGATAAAGTCAAATTTGATATATGAAATAGAAAAAACGTGAGATCTATCTTACGAATCTTTTGGAAGCTAATCCAGTTCTGCCAAAAATAGTGGTGACAAGAATTATCAGTTAAAAGTGTTTTTATTTTAAAAAATAACATCATTGAGGATTTGAATTTTACTCACAAAAATAGACACATAGTATACAATATATGAATATATTAAAACGGTTCTGATTTATCGGACACATTACATTCAATGTATCGATACAATGAATAAAATATATCGATATTATATTTAGTATGCCGATGCACTGTAACGACTCTAATGTATCAGGTACATTATATCCAATATATCAATACATTAGGTTGATATCGATTCGCTATGTTCAATGCATCGGTAGATGAAATAAAATATATCGATATCATATTTGATCTATCGATGCATTGTAACGATTCTGATGTATCATGTATATTACATTCAATATACCAATATGTTAAGTTGATATCGATGTACTATATTCAATGCATCGGTAGATCAAATAAAATATATCGATATTATATTTAGTATGCCGATGCACTGTAACGACTCTAATGTATCAGGTACATTATATCCAATATATCAATACATTAGGTTGATATCGATTCGCTATGTTCAATGCATCGGTAGATGAAATAAAATATATCGATATCATATTTGATCTATCGATGCATTGTAACGATTCTGATGTATCATGTATATTACATTCAATATACCAATATGTTAAGTTGATATCGATGCACTATATTCAATGTACCAATCAGAACAGTTCTGATTTATCGGACACATTACATTCAATGCATCGATACAGTGAATAAAATATATCGATATTATATTTAGTATACCGATGCATTGTAACAATTCTAATGTATCATGTATATTATATCCAATATATCAATACATTAGGTTGATATCGATTCGCTATATTCAATGCATCGGTAGATCAAATAAAATATATCGATATTATATTTAGTATACCGATGGATTGTAACGACTCTGATGTATCAAGTACATTATATCCAAGATACCAATATGTTAAGTTGATATTGATGTACTATATTTAATATATCGATACAGTAAATATAATATATCTGGTAAATTAGAATTGTTTCAATATATTTTTTGGGTATTTGGTGATTCAGAACTAATAGTCCAAAGCCACTTTCATTCATGACGGGAAAACATCTTCTAAGTACTGTATTAGATACTAATTACGATGTTTTTGGAATCATCAAGTTGCATGACAATTCCTCCTTGGGACATCTGGTCCTTAATTTCGTAAGACTGGTTTATGTTTTAGATGGGCATTTTAGGATCAGGATTAATCTGAAATGGCAATCCTGGCTAAAAAGATTAATCTAAAGGGAATTCGGAAAAGGCAGAAGACAGGAATCAAAGGTCCCGGGAAGGAACTGCCTTACAACTTGGTTATTCGTTTCAGACCGGTCTTTTCGGTCGATCGGTTTACCTTCACATCGACGACCATGTCACTAAGGAGATTAATACAAGAAAAAATAACTCGTTCCTCCCCTGGGGCATTTAATCCTTGATTTTCTAAGAATAGTTTGTTTTTAGATGAATTAAGTTAAAAAATAATTATAACGGAGTAGATTAAGAAAAAATAACTCGTTCCTCACCTGAGGCGTTTGATCCCTTGAACTCGGATTGGTTTCGGAAGTTTTTGCGTTAGATCAGTGTTTGGACAACTGGATCGACATCGCATGTCCATCAAGTGACCAGTCAGATTGGTTTAGGGAATTTCGAAACTATCCACAAAAAGAAGCGTAACTTTTGGCGCAGTAACAGATGCAAACCGTCACTACTATTTTTTAATTTTTGTTACAAATTTCAAATATTAATAAAAATGTAACAATTGTGTCATATTTTGCAATTGTTACTGGTCTAAAAATTAAATTTTTTTATATATTGGAGGTATTTTTGGATAGTGACTAGAAAGCCCTAATTTTAGTCGGAAATAGACACTATCCTAAATATCTACACAAAAAAACGTTTTTCAATCTAGTAACAAATTCAAACCGTCACTACTATTTTTTAATTTTCGTCATAAATTTCAAATATTAATAAAAATGTAACAATTGTGTCATATTTTGCAATTGTTACAGGTCTAAAAATTAAATTTTTTTATATATTGGAGGTGTTTTTGGATAGTGACTAGAAAATCTTAATTTTAGTCCGAAATAGACACTATCCTAAATATCTACACAAAAAAGTATAACTTTTGACACAGTAACAAATTCAAATCGTCACTACTATTTTTTAATTTTCGTCACAAATTTCAAATATTAATAAAAATGTGATTTATATTTTTATCACATTTCGCAATTGTTACTGAATTAAAAATTAAACTTTTTTTGTGTAGCATCTGTCTAAAGGAAACTGCCCCAGGGGATCCACTACCATACACCTGAATTTTTCAACTTCAAACTTTATCATCTGAGAAAAGGAAGAAATGGAACCCAAACAAAGCCTTCGAATTCTCTTCAGTCAATTTTGGAACTTTGGTTGCGTGTTTGAGAATCCTGAAACCTGTTCCGAATTTTGAAACATGCGCAACCGTCTTTGAGGCAAATATTGAGTACAATTTTCGTCACAGAAGTTGGTTCAAAACTCGAGACAGGTGAAAAATAAAACTTCTACAACATATAATCTCTCAAAAGACCAAACTTCAAATTTTTTATAAATTTTAAAATCACCGGTTTTTGAAAAAAATTAAAAATAATTTTCTGAAACAAAGTCGCAGTTTTACGCGTTTGTGAACACTTTATTGGGTAAAGTACAAAGCAGGTTTCCGTCCATAATTGAGATGGATGAGGTCTCTCCGAGTTGGATCACTCAATTTACGGATTTTCTCTCATAACCCCTCCTGGCATGTGTAGCTAATCATACTATTGCAAAAAGTAAAAAGTAAAATTATTTAAAATTATTCAAAATTGTCTCGATTATTATTTTTAACATTTTTAGTTTCATATATAATATGTTAAATATTATAAAAAATTGAAAATGAACATTATTACAAAATGGTCCTGACACGAATTTTCAAAAGATATTAAATTTCATATATTAGTTTCAAAATCATACTATTGCAAAAAGTAAAAATTAAAATTATTTAAAATTATTCAAAATTGTCTCGATTATTATTTTTACATTTTTAGTTTGATATATATTATGTTAAACATCATAAAAAAGTGAAAATGAACATTATTACGAAATGGTCCTAACACGAATTTTCAAAATATATTGAGTTTCATATATTAGTTTCAAAATCATACTATTGCAAAAATTAAAAATTAAAATTATTTAAAATTATTCAAAATTGTCTCGATTATAACTTTTACATTTTTTAGTTTGATATATAATATGTTAAATATCATAAAAAAGTGAAAATGAAAATTATTACGAAATGGTCCTAACACGAATTTTCAAAATATATTGAGTTTCATATATTAGTTTCAAAATCATACTATTGCAAAAAGTAAAAATTAAAATTATTTAATAATTATTCAAAATTGTCTCGATTATTATTTTTACATTTTTAGTTTGATATATATTATGTTAAACATCATAAAAAAGTGAAAATGAACATTATTACGAAATAATCCTAACACGAATTTCCAGAACTTAGAAAGCTAAAATTTTTGAATTCTGATGTTCGTTATAAAATTTTCTGTTAAGTTCTGGAAAATTACTGAAATTTACATAAAGTCCTAAAAAATTTCGAAAATATTTATAAAATTTTAAAATCTATTAAATTCTCAAAGATTTCAGAAAATCCCACGTAAATTAAATAAAAAAGAAATACGGAGAAATAAAGATTAAAAAAGCTGATGTGGAGGTTTCTTTGAGTCTTGTGAGATTAGGGATGATTAAAAACTGTTTGATCTGGACGTCAGATGAGCTAAACAAGTCCGAAAACAAACGTCATTAAAAATATTAAAAATATTAAAAATATTAAAAATATTAAAAATATTAAAATATTAAAAATATTAAAATATTAAAAATATTAAAAATATTAAAAATATTAAAAATTTGGACAATTTAAGAAACAGGAAATGGACAGACGTAACTGATTTCGAAATTAACAATGACGAATCCAGAAAATATGCAAAAAAAATTTAAAAATCTAATTTTGGATTAATTTAAAAATATATTTTCTCTCGAAACCACCTTAGTAAATTTTTTTTGTTTTTATTAAATTTCACATAAAATTATTTTTGTCCTATTTTTACAGAATTATTTAGTCCGGTCTGCAGGAATTTTTAAAAATAAAAAAATTTAAAAAATTATTTTTTTAGAAAATTTAAAAAATTATTTTTTTTTGAAAATTTAAAAAATTATTTTTTTTAAGAAATTTAAAAAATTATTTTTTTTAGGAAATTTAAAAAAAGTAATTTATTTTTTTGGATCTTGGTTAGGAAATTTGGAGTTTAGTAAAAGATTAATCCGACTTTGTTTTTGTAAGTAGATCTAATTCTCGTCCGGGAGCCCTTGAATAAGTTTGTTATTTTTTATTTTTATTAAATTTTACTCAAAATTATTTTCCGCTATTTTTCAAAAAAATATATATCACAATCTACAGTAATTCTAAAAACAATGAAATTAGAAAAAATAAAAAAATTTTAAAAATTTTAAAAAATTTAAAAATTAAAAATAATTTTTTTTTAAATTAAAAATAATTTTTTTTTAAATTTAAAAAAATAATTTTTTGGGTCTTGATTGGAATGTTTGAATTTCGTAATAAAAGACTAATCCGGCTTTGTTTTGGTAAGTATATTTAATTTCCATTCAGGACCAATTAAATGATTATCTTTTTATTTTTATGTTTTTATTAAATTTTACTCGAAATTATTTTTTCGTTGTTTTCAAAAAAATATACTCTAATCTACAGTATTTCTAAAAATATATAAATTAAAAAAATGGAATCAAAAAGTTTTTAAATAAAAAACGATTTAATTTGTCCTAGAGAAAAATTGGACTTATTTACAAAAACAAAGCCAGATTTATTTTTTCTTACATAATTCAAACTTTCCAGTCAAGACTAAAAAAAAGTTTATTTTTTTTTAAATTAAAAAAATTGTTATTTTTTTTTTTTATTTTTTTATTTTTTTATTTTTTTTAAATTTTTTTATTTTTTCTAATTTCATTGTTTTTAGAATTACTGTAGATTGTGATATATTTTTATGAAAAATAGCGGAAAATAATTTTGAGTAAAATTTAATAAAAATAAAAAATAACAAACTTATTCAAGGGCTCCCGGACGGAAATTAGATCTACTTACAAAAACAAAGTCGGATTAATCTTTTACTAAACTCCAAATTTTTTAACCAGGAACTAGAAAATAAATTTATTTTTCTTAATTTTGTTTTTCTTTGTTAATTTTTATATTTTTAGAATTAATGTAGATTGTAGAACATGAACGTAAGGGAAATATTTTAAAAAATTTATTTTTAAAAATATTAAAAATAATTTTACGTAAAACTTATTTAAAAATAATAAAAATAAAAAATGATTTAACTGGTCCTGAAGGGAAATTGGACTTATTCACAAAAACAAAGTCGGATTTATTTTTTATTAAAATTAAATTTTCTAACCAGACCCGAAAAATTATTTTTTGTTTTCGTTTAATTTTATTTTTTCATATTTTTTGATATTACTGTAGATTAAACTACATATATCTATAAAAATATTGAAAATAATTTTACATGAAATTTAAAAACAATAAAAAAATAATTTAACTGGTCCTGGAGGGAAATTGGACTTATTCACAAAAACAAAGTCGGATTTATTTTTTTATTAAAATTAAATTTTCCAACCAAAACTCAAAAAAATTATTTTTTATTTTCATTTTTCTGTTAATTTTTGCATTTTTTTGATATTACTGTAAATTATGCTACATATCTTTATAAAATTCCTAAAAAGTGATTTTACGTGAAATTTAATAGAAATAAAAATAAATTGTTTGGAAAATTTCGAACGAAAAATGTGCCTTTTTCGGAATAATCCGAATTTGGCTTTTCGCGTTTAAGATATTAAATAAAAAACCCCAGATTTTGAATATACTATAATTAATCCAAAAAAATCAAAAAATAAAATTTTTTAAAAATTGAAAAATAAAATTCTTTAAAAAATCAAAAAATAAAATTCTTTAAAAAATTGAAAAGTAAATTTTTTTTAAAAATTAAAAAATAAAATTCTTTAAAAAATCAAAAAATAAAATTCTTAAAAAAATCAAAAAATTGAAAAATAAAATTCTTTAAAAAATTGAAAAATAAAATTCTTTAAAAAATTGAAAAATAAAATTTTTTAAAAATCTATCAAGATTGCCTGAGGGAATCTCGAATCTCGAACATGTCCATTTAAGGACCTCCAATTTATACTTCCAAAATTTTGTCGTCGTGAAATCTCGGTTTTTCAAGTATCAAAAAAGAAACCCTAAACTTTCGTGGACGAATTAAAACCTTTTGTCGAATTCTGAAAACAAGAGCTTCGAGTTCTTCGATATAAAATCTCAAGTGCTTTTATAACAAAGACTGAATTAGATTGGATTGCCCAATGATGAAACTTGAGCATTCCCAAGGAACTTGGGTTTACAGTACGAAACGGTTAAATAAGAAATCTCATTTTTGTATCATTTAAAGAATTAAAACTTTTCATTTATAAAAATTATAGCATATCTGAGGAGTTTGGCCTACAGTACAAAATGATTAAAAGAAAATTTTCCATTTATGAACCTATATTTGAGGTTTGACCTACAGTATGACACGGTTAAAGGAAGATTTTCCATTTGGGAACCTACATCTGAGAAGTTTGACCTACAGTATGACACGGTTAAAAGATTTTCCATTTGGGAATTTACATCTGGGAAGTTTGACTTACAGTACAAAATGATTAAAGGAAGATTTCTCATTTGGGAACATATATTTGAGGTTTGACCTACAGTATGAAACGGTTAATAAAAAAATCTCATTGTTGGGTTAACTTAAAAAAGAAAATTTTGCATTCGAGAAACCTGAGCACACCTGAAAAATCTTGTTTACAGTACGAAACGGTCAAACAAAAAACATTTTTTCATTATTTCAAAAAAAAATAAAAAGTTTTTATTTAAAAAAGTTAGAATACCGTATAAAAAGCGAAATTTTCCCTTTTATGTTATTTAAAAATTTATAAAATTAAAAAAATTGTAAAATAAAAAAACTATTAAAAAATAAAAATAAAAAAATTTTCAAAATTTAGAAATATTTTAAAAAAAGTTTTAAAAATTTAGAAATATTTAAAAAGTTTTGAACATTTTTAAAATTCAGAAATATTTTTAAAAAAAGGTTTAAAATTTTAAAATATTTAAAAAAAAAGTTTAAAAATTTAGAAATATTTAAAAATTTAAAAATTTAAAAATTTAGTAATATTTTTTAAAAAAAAATTTTTAAATTTTTAAATTTTTAAATATTTCTAAAAAATTTATTTAATGGGTCCTGAACAGAACGTTTATTCTTTAACAATTTAATCCTAGATTGGAATTTTTTGGATGATCTTTTATCCATTAATGGGAAAATTCCAAGCTCGGATTACTTCGAAAATTAACTAATTTTCAATTTAGGACCTGGATAATTTATTTTTTAATTTTCGTTTTTTTCAGTTTTCATTTATTTTTATTTTTTAAAATGTTTTTTAAGTTTTCATTTAATTTTATTTTTTTTTTAATATTTTTCTAAATTTTCGTTTATTTTTATTTTTCAAAATATTTTTTTTAAATTTTCGTTTAATTTTATTTTTTCATATTTTTTGAGATGTCTGTAAATTAAACTACATATATCTATAAAAATATTAAAAATAATTTTATGTAAAACTTATTTAAAAACAATAAAAAATGATTTAACTGGTCCTGGAGGGAAATTGGACTTATTCACAAAAACAAAGTCGGATTTATTTTTTATTAAAATTAAATTTTCCAACCAAAACTCAAAAAAATTATTTTTTATTTTCGTTTTTCTGTTAATTTTTGCATTTTTTGATATTACTGTAGATTAAACTACATATATCTATAAAAATAATAAAAATAATTTTACGTAAAACTTATTTAAAAACAATAAAAAATGATTTAACTGGTCCTGGAGGGAAATTGGACTTATTCACAAAAACAAAGTCGGATTTATTTTTTATTAAAATTAAATTTTCTAACCAAAACTCAAAAAAATTAATTTTTGTTTTCGTTTCTTTGTTAATTTTTATATTTTTGGAATCAATGTAGATTATAAAACATAAGTGTAAAAGAAATAATGTAATTCAGTTTTAAACAAAATTTAATAAAAAATAATAAAGAAACTTATTCAAAGAATCCCTAATGGAATTTAAGCGTATTTAAAAAATGAAAGAAAGATTAATTTTTTTTCAATAAAGTCTAAACTTTCCACTCGGGATTCAAAAAATTAATTTTTTTAATTTTAATTTTTTTTTATTTTTTAAAATTTTTTTAAAATTAAAATTTAATTTTTGTATTTTTCATATTTTTATAAACCAAAGTTTCATTATATATATAAATTTAAAAATTAAATAAAATTAAATAAAATTAATAAAATTAATAAATTTTAATAAAATTAATAAAATTAAATAAAATTAATAAAATTAATAAATTTAATAAAATTAATAAATTTAAAAATTTAATAAAATTAATAAAATTTAAGAAAATTAAGGAAAAAAATTGATTCAACGACTCTCAAAGGGAAATTTGTCCTTTGATGAATGAAGCCAAGTTGGTTTCTTTTTTAACTGGGGTTTTGGAGAATTAGATGGATTGATCGAAGGGTTTTGTACAATCGAACAGTTTCTAAAACGAACCTGTTTTTTTTTTAAGAAAATAGACGTCTGAACTTGACGAATCTTGTGTTTTCACTTTCGTTCAATTCGGAAATCAGACCTAGTTCTATCCGTCAAAAAACAACTTGCAAATTGTTCTCGGTTCATCGTTTTCTGAAAAAATAAATTCCTCGTTGAATTCGGAACAGTCGTAGACGCGTCTTCATACTACTGAGACAGAAACTATACTAGAAAGAGAGGACCCGAAGAGATAGCCTGAATATCAAAAACTCTGGAATACTGTAGGGCATGAGTGAGGCTTTTATCTTTTGTGAGGGTAAGATACGTAATTATTGTCTGTGTCTTATAGTTGAGTAAAATGTTGAGACAGAAACTAAACTAGAAAGGACCCGAAGAGATACCCTGAGTATCAAAAACTCTGGAATACTGTAGGGCATGAGTCAGACTCAGTTGTTTTTTTGAGAACCTATGTAGTAATTGTTAACTGTCTTGTTGACTAAAGTGTTGGGACAGAAACTATACTATAAAAAGAACACCTAAAGCGATAACCTGAATATCAAAAACCTTGGAATACTGTAAAAGATGAATGAGGTTTCCTGTTGTTTTTTGAATGCAAGGTATATAATTATCGTTTGCCTTATTGTTGAGTAAAAATTAGTGATATTCTTCCTATTTCTACCTTAACACAGGTAGATTCTGAATCCGTTTCTGATTCTGAAAAAAAGTATATTTAAGAACTTTTGTCAGTTTTTTAATTTCTTTTCAAATGATAGTTTGAAGTTGAAAAAATTCAAATTGAGAACTTTTAGGATTTATATCAAAATTTTTCCCGTCGTCCGTTTGGCGTTGTGTTCTTAAAATTTTTCAAAAATTTGTTTTTTAAAAATCAAATTTCACTTTTATTTTTATTTTTATTTTAATTTCCATTTTTATTTTATTTTCGTCTTGTTCAATTATTGTTTAAAACAAACAAAAAAATTCCGCAGAGGGTACTGGGGTAACTGTCAACTATTTTTTGTAAATTTTCAATGAATAGAGAAAAAACGATCATCTTGTTAGTAAAAACAATTCGATATTTAAATCTGTAAAATTCTAATTATTAAACATGGAAAATGGTTTTGTGGAAATTTTTAGGATTTGACATTGAAGAATCTTCTCGGGCGTTCGTTTGGCGTTGTGTCCTGAAAGCCCCCGCGAGCTTGTTTCCGAACAGCTCCGTCCGCTCTTCGATCTCTTTTTTGTTTCCATATCTGCTTGTGTTTTCGTTGATTATTATGTCCAAAAAAACCAGAAAATCAGGAGGCGAGAAGCCGGGTAGGTCGAAAAAGGACCGATCGGATTCAGAAGAGTCAGACGTCGAGATGGAGGATTCAGAAACCCACGCCACTTGGGACTGCACCGTTTGTACCTTTAAAAATCGATTTGAAGCTTTCAAATGCGAAATGTGCGATGCCCGGTTGGTTAATTTTGTTTTTGGAGTACTTTCGATATATGGGACGTTTAGAAAAGGCACCTCCACGAGAAAGCCGAGGTTGAACATGAACGTAGTCCAGCAGCAGCAGATCCTCGTCCAAAGTCTGGCGTTGAACGAAGGAAAGGTCCAAAAGTAAGTACCTCTGAATCAATATATGGAAAACAAAAAACATTCTATGGAGTGTTTTTGGGGTTGTTACTTGCTCAATATTTCTGGAAACTTTCATATATGAAAATTATTCCTGGGACTTTGACAGGACGTTTTATGTTTTGCATACAGTAATTTAGAGGTTTATGTATCTATTTAAAGAAAGGTATTTTAAAAGGATTAGTTACGAAATAATTATCACACGAAATCACAATCGTCACGTAGTCTGCATCAGTTTCTGGAACCGAAGCAATCTTTTCGAGATCATTTTATAAAAAGTTCATATAATTTCCATGTTATTATGAAATCACTGACGTATGAAACTAATTTTATCACGTAGTCTGCAGCAGTTTCTGGAACCGGTTAGAAATTACTTCCGAAATTACTTTGTAAAAAGTTCATATATGAATTTCATAATGTCGCGAAATTGTGTAGAATTACGAAATAATGTTCACAAGAAGTCAAAACTGCTGTAGTGATTGCTTTGATTCCTAGCACCTTCTGGAAATTCTTTTCAGGACAATTTCGTAATAATTCCGATTTTTAATTTTACGTTTATTTCAGAAGGACCAGACAGCAAGCCGGCACCCCGGACAGTCCGCAATCGTTATCTGTTTCTACGAAAAGAGAATCTTCTTCTTCGAGCTTTACTCATCCGACTGAAGCGACTTCTCCGAATTCTGCCAGCGGCAAAGAAAGCGAAAAAGAACCACCTTCTCATAAAAGGGAAAAAATTCGCGAAAGTCTCGTCATAAGAGAAATCGGGAAGAAATACGAAATTACGGATTCAGATGGAAGTACCGTAACCATAACTGCTTTGAAGTCCAGACAACTCGACAAAGAACTTCAACTTGTAAATGCCCTCAGGGTCCTGGACAGTCGTGCAATCGCCAGAAGAGAAAAAATCGAAAAAGCTCGAAATTTGCATTTTGAAGAAAAACAAAAATTTGAAGAAGAACGAAAAAAACAAAGAATAGAAAGAGAAAATCGTCCAAAAAGACCAAAAAAAATAAAAATAAAAAAATTAAGAAAATTACCATTCAATCAACGTGGAAGAATTTCCGGCTCTTCGAAAAGTACCGTAAGACCTGCCCCAAGAGGACGTCCACCGAACAAAAACAAAATTACTGTAACAAGAAAGAAAAAATAAATTCTGTATAAAAATGTATTTTTTTTTTGGATTTTTTGAAAAATAAAAATTAAAAAAATAATTTTTTTTGGATTTTTTGAAAAATAAAAATTTAAAAATGTATTTTTTTTTGGATTTTTCTGAAATAAAAATTTAAAAAAATTAATTTTTTAAATATAAAAATGTATTTTTTCTTTTGGATTTTTGGAAAATAAAAATTTTTCAAAATAAAAGTTATAAAAAATAAAGTTTTTAAAATTAAAAGAAAATGAGATTTTTATTTTTTATAAAAATAAAGTTTTTAAAATAAAAAAATGAGATTTTTATTTTTTTTATTTTTTATAAAAAATACTTTTATATTTTTACATAAAATGAAAGGCATTTGATGCAAGGCACAAATATGGCTAAGCTTTCGGAGCTGATCCAGGTACTTTCTTTTTGACGACAATTTTCTTCGTTTTTACCGTAGTTGAATTTTCGTCTTTTCTTCGGTCGTTTTGTTCGACGTAACTAGGGGGCATAGGGGGTGGGGGGCTGGTTGGCACTACTGGAACCACTTGAGAAGGTTCTAGATTCTGAACTGCTTCGTCCTTCCGTTCTTCGCTCGGTCGTCTGGACCTACTGAGACTCCTCCTGACTCTGTCGACGATCCTCGCCCCCATGTTCTTGAAGGGGTTCCTTCCTCCTCTAGGGAGAGTCAAGTTGCCAGAGTTCGGGCCGACCGGAGGGGGGTTGTGGAAGGCCTGTCGGTCCCCCAGTTCGATCTGGCTCATACTAGTCGTGTTCCTGTTCAACGGGGTAACTGCCCGGAGCAAGGTTCCCCCAGGGGTATTATGCTGAAAAATTTTAAAAATTAAGAAATTACAAAATTAAAAAACATCTTTTCTCAAAATTACTTTCATACAAAATCTTAAACTTTAGGTAAAAAGAGAAAATCGAACAAATTACAACTTTTTCTGGAGAAATTCGAAAATTATTAATTTTTAAATTACAATATTCCCCGATTAAAAACAAAAAATATTAAAAACTGCTAAGATAGAAACTATACTATAAAGAGAGGACCCGAAGAGATATCCTGAATATCAGGGACTGTAGAATACTGTAGGAGATGAGTGAGATTCTTAGTTGTCTTTTGTGGGAGCTTATGTAGTAATTGTTAACTGTCTTGTTATTGAGTAAAATGTTGAAACAAAAACTAAACTAAAAAGGACCCGAAGAGATACCCTGAATATCAAAAACTCTGGAATACTGTAGGGCATGAGTGAGATTCTTATCTTTTGTGAGGGCAAGATACGTAATTATTGTCTGTGTCTTATAGTTGAGTAAAATGTTGGGACAGAAACTAAACTAGAAGGGACCCGAAGAGATACCCTGAGTATCAAAAACTCTGGAATACTGTAGGGCATGAGTGACTTTCAGTTTTTTCTGGTCATATATCGTTGTTGGTCTGTACTTTTGTTCAAGTAAAGGTTTGTAGTGTTTTCCCTAGTTCTAAATCTTAACAAAAAGCAAACCTTAGAGGATCTGGATTGTTCGTGAGTGTCTACGGATCTGCTTTTCCTAATACTGAATAGTCCTCTTTTGAGAGTTCTCGGATCCATGGATTCGAAAGCTTTGGCGATGCTTTTCACAGACGGACCTGTTCCTTTCGACAATTCCTCTCTTCTGATTTTGTAAAGGATGTTTGTTCCTGTAGATCCTGTTTTTGAAGCCACAGAAGTGTCACCGTCGTCTTCTGTCCAGGTTCCTGTGGATTTCGTCTGGATCTGAGCCAATGAAGCGGACATTTCGCTCGGGTAATCCGCCATAACGGTTCCATAACGGTCGTACGAAGCCGACCTAGCGATGTTCTTCGGAATGTAGTGCAATCGGCCGTCTTTGTCGTATTCTGGAATTCTGTCTTTACCTAAAATTTACTTTCTACAGTAACAAATTTAAAATTTTACAGTAAAAAATTTAAAATTTTACAGTAACAAATTTAAAATTTTACAGTAATGAAATTAAAATTTTACAGTAATAAAATTAAAATTTTACAGTAATAAAATTAAAATTTTAATGTTTTTAATTTCTTAGAAAATCTCCAAAATTTTGTGGAAAATTCTGGAATTTAAAATTTCGCAAAAAATTGTAAAATTAACAAGTTTTGAGTCTTACTGTAATTTTTGGGATTTTTCAGAATCCTGTGGAAATTTTCAAAATCGATTAGAAAATTCTGAAACCTTCCAGAATCTCACAAAAACTTCTGACAATTTCTAAGGTCTTTCAAAAACTTCTAGGGCTTTTCAGAATTCTGTAGAAAATTCTAGAATTTCAGAAAATTTTGAAAATTTTTATAATCTTACTGTAATTTTTAGAATTTTTTTAGAATTTTATAGAAGCTTCTACGATTTTGTGAAAGATTCTGAAAATTTCTAGAATCTCAGAAAATTTTGATAATCTTACAGTAGTTTTTAGAATTTTTTCAGAATCTTGTAGAAGCTTCTAGAATCTTACAAGAATTTAAAATTTTTAGAATCCATGAGTAAATTCTGCAACTTTTTAGATTTTTATAAAGATTTTCTTTTTCAATAAATGTATAAAAGTTAAATTTTGTACAATTTTTAATTTTAGTTTTCCTTTTTAAAAATATGTAAAATTAGAAATTAAATTTTGTACAATTTTTAATTTTAGTTTTTCTTTTTAAAAATATGTAAAATTAGAAGTTAAATTTTGTACAATTTTTAATTTTAGTTTTTCTTTTTAAAAATATATAAAATTAGAAATTAAATTTTGCACAATCTTTAATTTTAGTTTTTCTTTTTAAAAATATATAAAATTAGAAATTAAATTTTGTAAAAAGTAAACTTACTAAGAAGGAAATTCGGAGGGGGATCGGGGTAGTTGGTAATCCTCTGAGGAGATCTGGATCTGCCGATTTCGTAATTCATGGATCGTCCGTCCCAGGCACTATTTGAGTCGATTGAAAAACTTCTTTGATTTTGCGTCATCAACGAATACGAACTGAGATTTTTCTGTCGAGGAACTAGTTGACTTTGATACGGTATTGACTTGATAGATAAATTCGAACTTGAAAAATCAGTTGGACTTTCGAAATCAGATACATCGTTTGAAGTAAAAAAATTTTTACAATCTTCATTTTTAATAAAATTTAATTGTTGAATTATTGTTGAAATAATTCCATCATTTTTATTTTTATCTTGAATATTATTTAATTGTTCTATTAACGCTGTAAATTTGTATTTTCTTGTTAATTTTTGAATTTCAGTTTGTTGAACAATCTGGAGAAGTCTTTCCTGATCCGCTTGGAGGATTTCCCGGGCGTTGGATTGCATTTCTTTCGCTTGAACGAGGTTCCTTTGGTCGATTTCCATTATTTTTATTTGTTCTTGAAGTTCTTTTATAATTTTATCAGTTTCAAATTGTTTGTGAATTATTTCATTTTGAAGTTCTTTTATTTTCGAATTTAATCTGTTGACTTCAGAAGCGTATAGTTGCTGATATTCGGAATATTGTTTCTGCACCGATTCTGCTGCCCTCAGGGCATCTTCTGTTATTCTTCGATCCCGTTCCTCTCCTGATTCGCCTCCAGAAGGCGTGCTGCTTTTTTCGAAATGCGATTTTTCTATTTTCCACAATTTCTTGTCCGCTTTATGTGCGTCTTTACTGAGGCTCAATTCTACCGTAAGCCTGTGGACTTCTGCTTCTAGTTCTTGGATTCTCTTTTCTGCCCCTTGGGATCTGGATGATAATTCTTGAATTTTCTTATTTAATTCTTTATTAATTTTTTGTTCTTGTTCAATTTTTTTTTCATAATTCGAAACGGCTTCTCTGTGGTGATCTCGTTCTCTCCTCGTCTGGACCAGCTGAGAATGGAGGGACTTGTTCGTGTTCTCCATGATCGACATCCTACTTGCGAATTTCTGCTGCAATGCGTCTATTTCCACGACTTTTATTTTTCCGTCTTGTCTGACTTTATGAAGCATGGATTCTCGTTCTCTTTCGAAAGATATTTTTTTTCTAATTAATTCAGATTCCATTCCTTCTTTCTGAATCCTCAAATCAACCACTTTTGCTTCTAATTCTTCGTTTCTTTTTTCTAAAGCTGTTAATTTAACCGTCAATTCCGAAATTCCTTCTCCATGAGTTTTCACACTTTTGTAGTTTATTTTCTGGATCGGGATCCGGACACCTGATTCCTCTTCCGATTTCTCGCCTAACTTACTTTTTAATTCTTGCATTTCTTTTTGGAGATTTTGTCGTTCTTCGTTCCACATTATTTCCCTTTTCTGATGACTATTTCGTAATTTCTCCAAGTCCGCCACGGCTTCATCTGTCCGTTTCTTCAGCAACGCAGTGTCGGATTTGATTTTCGTTCTGTCTGAATCAAATTTTTCTTTTTCTTGATCAAAAAGTTTTTCTAATTTTTTATATTTAATTTCCCATTCCTTAAGGCCATGTTGGTCCTTTTCCATCTGCTGGAGTTCCTTCTGGGTGTCTTCTAACTGGACTTGAAGTCGAATATTTTTTTCTTTTTCTTCTTCTAATGTTCGTTTCTTTTCCATCAGTTGATTCGTCGTCGAATTTAGCAATTGACCTTGTTCTTCAAACTTTGATTGGATTTCAGCAAGTTTAGCATCGAGAGAATGGATTTGAGTCCTGGAAAACAGGTAAAAACCGATATATGGAACTCAAAAGTACAAAATAAGGTTAAAAACTAATTAAAATGGAAAATTTATATATGAAAATTGAAAGCAAAGAAAGAATATAAGAATTGGTTAAAAATTGATATATGAACTTTTAAGATAAAAAACTAATTTCAAAGTTGGTTATAAAGGGAATTGATATATGAACTTTTAAGATAAAAAACTAATTTAAAAGTTGGTTACAAAGAAAATTGATATATGAAGTTTTAACACAATAACCTAATTTAAAAGTTAATTATAAAGAAAATTGATATATGAAATTTCAAAACAATAACCTAATTTCAAAGTTAATTATAAAGGAAATTGATATATGAAGTTTTAACACAATAACCTAATTTAAAAGTTAATTATAAAGAAAATTGATATATGAAATTTCAAAACAATAACCTAATTTAAAAGTTAATTATAAAGGAAATTGATATATGAAATTTTCAAAACAATAACCTAACTTTGAGGTTGATTGCAAAGAAAATTGATATATGAAGTTTTAACACAATAACCTAATTTAAAAGTTAATTATAAAGGAAATTGATATATGAAATTTTCAAAACAATAACCAACCTGAGGACATGAGTCTGTTTCTCGATTTCCCTGCTCCATCGGTCTTCCGTCTGAAGGACTTGATTCGTCAATTCCTTGTTTTTCTTCTTGTAGAAAGTGATTTCCTCTTTCAGTTGATCGATTTCCTTGGATTTCTGGCTGCAATTGCTGCATTCTTGTCCTGTCATGACTTCTTTGATGACTTCCTTGGATTTCACCTTCTCCTTGACCGGATTTGCGAGTTTCTGAGATTCCATTAGTTGCTTAACATTTTGAAGTTCTTCTTGGATGTTGGCGAGTTCGGCCACGATTGTCGCTGAATTTTCTGCCGAAAGTGATCTTCTTCGTTCTTTTTGTCCTGTTGTGTCTAATTTTTCCATTTGTTTACATAATCTATTCGTTTGAGCCTCTACAGAAGCCAAAACCACACAGCATTGTTCGATTTCGTCATCTGTGGGAGATTCTGATTTTTTCGGGAATGTTCGATTTGCTTCGATTTCTGAAAGTTGTTTTTCGAGTTTTTCACATCGAATTTTCAAAGAATCTGCATATTTAATTTCGTCTTCTTTGGCTTCTTTTAGGACTTTTTTATGAAGACAATTGATCCGATCGTTGGCCAAGGTTAGCTGGTTCTGGAGGAGCTCGACCTTCGTGGCCATGGCTATCAGTTTCTGATTTTCCGATTTCGCAATTAGGGATTTGTATTCCGCGATTTCCGTTTCTAATTCTTTTCTTTTGTCTTGTTCTGTTCGAAGTTCGACTTGGAGGTTTTTTTCGCGACCTATGATCGGCGAGCTGGGGGCGCTTGTGACCTTCAGATTCCCTGGGGCATTTTCCATTTTCTTCAGTTGAATATTCAATTCGGTGTTCTTTTTTTCGAGTTCGTGAATCGTGGACATCATTCTTGAAAGATCTTTCTCCATTTCGGCGTTCAATTGAGATCCGGTTTCCGATTTTTCGTTCAGCTTCTTCGCCAGGTCAATTTCCATTTCTAACATCCTGAAAATTTTTCTTCATATATTAATTTCCATTAATAAAGCCTAAAAATAAGAAAAAACTAAAAATAAACTAAAAACAGAACAGAACTTTTTCGTCAACGAGGTGTTTTTTTTCTCCAGATCCTTGCACTTGGTCGAAAGCCGGTCCATCTCGGATTCTGACAGTAACCCGTGACCTTCACTAAAAGATTCAACGTAAGTACTACGAGGGAAAAAAGTCAAGAATATAATAGGGAAAAAACGAAATAAAATACGAAAGTAAAAATTAGAAATCTAAAGTTGTTACGAAATCGCCTCGGTGTGAATTTTTGGAACTTTTTAGAAAATTGAAATTTCGAAATTTTAGTTTTAAATTGTTTTTGAAAAATTTGAGCAATTTTGGGAAGTTTCAGATTCCAGAATTCTAGAGGATTCAGAAGTTTAATTGAGGTTGTAGAATCCGAAAACTATTAGATTTTGGAAATTTTTAAGTTTCAGAAATTATTTGATTCTGGCGGATTCTGCAATTTTCACAGACTTCTGAAAAGTCCCAGAATACCTTATTGGATTCTAGAATATTCGAGAAATTTTCGCAAGATTCCGAAAGACTCCAGAAACTTCTGTCAAATCCTAGAATCTATGGAATTCTAAAAAGTTTCAGAAATTTATGATTCTGAAATTTTCTAAATTCTTTTTTTGAATTCCAGAATCTTTATAAAATCCTAAACAGTTCCAGAATTTTCCAGATTCCAATAAATTTCGAAATTCCTTAGAATTCTGAAGATTCAGAGATTTGTGTGAAAATCTAGAATATTTTAGAACTTTTTAAACTTTCAGAATCTATGGAATTCTAAAAAGGTCCAGAATTTTCCAGATTCCAATAGGTTTCGAAATTTCTTAGAATTCTGAAGATTCAGAGATTTGTGTGAAAAATTAGAATATTTTAGAATTTTTTAAACTTTCAGAATCTATGGAATTCTAAAAAGTTCCAGATTCCAATAGGTTTCGAAACTTTAAAAGCTGTAAAAACGAGTTAAATTTAAAAATTTCCAAAAATCTTCCACTAAATTTTAAAAATTTACATAAAATTCTAAAGTTCCAAAAACTTCTGCGAGATTCTAAAAATCCACAAACTGTTAGTTTTGCGAAAAAGCAAACCTAGCGGATCTCGTCATCGGTGGTCGTTTTCCTCCAGAAGTCCTTCCTACAGTTTCCGTCATTTTGACCAATTTTTGAAGAAGTTCTTCGTTTTCCGATTCTAATTCGTTTATTTTCGTTCTACATCTTTTGAGATCTTCTTCGGTAAATTTCAGTTGTTCTCTGAGATCATTTTCTCTTTCTAAAACGTCCCTGAGTTCTTTGTGGAGCTCGCCCTCAGGCAACGGAGCGCCTTCGACGAGTTCCTGACTGTGTCGTTTGGCGGCTTGTTCTGCTTTGTTTCTGGCTTCTCTCCATTTATTTTGAGTCTGAAGTTCACGACATTTTTCTTTGTAATAAAAAATTTCATCTTCGAGTTTGCATCTTTTTTCTTCTGCCGCTTCGAGTTCGTTGTGGAGTCTGACGGAGACTTCTTTGGCGATTCGTAGTTCGGATTCTAGTTCTTTTTCTTTTCTGAATTCTATAGATCCAGAATCTGATTTATTTAATTCTTTTAATTTTTGTAAAAAATGCTCTTTTTCGGCTTCTAGTTGGTCTTTTTGTCTTTCGGATTTTCGTAATTTAAATTGTAAAATTCTGCAATTTTTAGCGTTTTGTTCGAGTTCACGTTGAAGTTCTCTGAATTCCTCGATTTCTTCTTCTCTGTACTGATCCTGCATTTCTTCGATTTCTTGCTGGAGATCCCGGATGTCGGATTTCAGGCTTTCGTTCTCTAACATCAATTCTTCGCAAAGATTTTCGGTATTTTTTAATTTTTCTTCGAAATTTGGATTTTGAGCAGGAATTTGGATGTCTCGGAGTTCGCATTTGAGTACAGTATTCTCATCTCTGTAGTCTTGGATAAGGTTCTCAGCGTCGATTAATCTTTGTTTCAACTGCTCGACCACAGATCCGTCTTTCCCGTTGACCACAGGTGTCTGAGTCAGTCGTCTTCGTTCTTCTTTTAACTTTGATACTTCCTCTTGAAGAAGCCGGATCTCGGATCGAAGATGATCATTGGTGTATTCTGATTCCGTAGGAGTCAGAGCTCTGTCTTCATCGTGATCCTTCTCGAAGGACTCTCCAGAGATGGCCGTCACCATGGATCTGGCGTCATTTGTTGAATTCAGACTTTCTGCGGATTTGGCACTAGATAATCCTTTAGAATTAGCTGATTTGAATGAAACCATGGATACTGTATCTGAGGTATCGGGAACTAAAAAATTTTCTTGTTCGAAAATGAAATTAATTTTCAATTTTTAAAGAAATTTTGTAAATTTGGGATTTCTAGTGTCTTTTAGGTATTTAAGAGAGTGTACTTTTGTAGATATGGAAATGGATTCGGATAATTTAGGCAACTTAGTGAAGATAATTCGAAACTGATAATCTGTCTGAAGATCAACTCTGATATTCTTGTAGATAGGCTCATGAACTTTCTCTGAATGAGTTCTTAGGTTCCCTACAGATAGGTTCCTAAGTCCCTGTAAGTAAGCTTCTAAGTTTTGTCTAAATGCACTCCTAAGTACCTTGTAGTTGAACACTAAAACCCTCTGTAAGTAGGTTCCTCCACTCTGTAAATGACTCTCTATATTCTTGTGAAGGAACTTCTAAACCCTTTATAGAGATTAAACCCTTTTTCTGGGAGAAAAACTATATTATAAGGAGAGGACCCGAAGAGACACCCTGAATATCAGGGACTATTAAATACTGTAGGAGATGAATGAGATTTTTTGTTCTTTTGTGGGAGCTTATGTAGTAATTGTTAACTGTGCCTTATTGTTAAAGTAAAGATTAGTGATATTCTTTTTATTCCTATCCTAGCATCTCTGTAAGCGAATTCTCTCTTCAACGACTATCTAAAATGAATAATCTATTCAATCATTGGATTTTCACTACCAATTTCCTGTATGATTTTCGGACTTTTTTGATATAACTAAAATTAAGAAAAGGTATATAAACTTTAGTGGTCTACGTGATTTCTGAACTTTTTTCAATTTGATCAAAATTAAGAATTATACAAAGTTCTATTATGAATTCAAGTCCCTTATGATTTTCGGACTTTTTCGATATAACTAAAATTTTAAAAAATTATAAATTGTTTAATTTCAACTTAAGTGGCTTATGTGATTTTCGGACTTTTTCGATATAACTAAAATTAAGAAAAATTATAAATTTTTTTATTTGAATTTAAGTCCCTTATGTGATTTTCGGACTTTTTCGATATAACTAAAATTTTAAAAAATTATAAATTTCTTTATTTGAATTCAAATCCCTTATGTGATTTTCGGACTTTTTCCAAATTTGTTAAAATTTAAAAATTGAATAATAATGAACTTACGGTCATTGTCAGGACCTTCATCTGGATTGTTTTTTTCTCTCCAAGATCTCCTTTTTTCTTTTTTTGATGCATTTGTTGGTGTAGCCTCAGGGGATCCAATTGCAGAAGCAACAGAGACAGGTCTCCTTGTTCTTGCATTCTGGGAATTATTGCCAGAGGGAGATGAGTGATTGTTGTTCGGTTCTTCGTGTTTAGATTTCAGTCGAAAACATTTTTTACAACGGTCTCGGAGGTAGTTCTGAGGCTCAAAACCCGTACAAGTCCCTCCGTCAGACATTGAAGGATATCGACCAACTAAAATTTTAGAAAATTTAGAAAAATAAAGTTTTGAACAAATTAAAAAAAATACAAAATTCAAAGAAAATAAAAAATTTTAAAAATAAAATTTAAAAAAATAGAATTTTGAACAAATTTAAAAAAATACAAAATTCAAAGAAAATAAGAAGTTTAAAAATAAAATTTAGAAAAATAGAATTTTAAGCAAATTTTAGAAAATATAAAATTTTTAAAAAATAAAAAATTTTAAATAGTAAAGTTTTGAACAAATTTAAAAAAATACAAAATTTAAAGAAAATAAAAAATTTTAAAAATAAAATTTAGAAAAATAGTTTTGAACAAATTTAAAAAAATACAAAATTCAAAGAAAATAAAAAATTTTAAAAATAAAATTTTAAATAATAAAGTTTTAAACTAATTTTAGAAAATACAAAATTTAAAGAAAATGAAAAATTTTAAAAATTAAGTTTTTCGAAAAATTAAAAAAAAATTTTAGAGAATTCTAAAAATTACAAATTAAAAATTTTAAAAAATACAAAGTTTTTCAAAAGATTTAAAAAAATTTAAATTTTTAAATTTAAGAAGAAAAATAAAATTTAGTTTTACTGCAAGAAATGACGTCATTGGATCTTCATTAATGGTTACTCATTTTTCTGTTTATTTTAGATTTTTTTGAAAAATAAAGTGAAGATGTACGTTAAAAACTTAAGAAATAAAAAAAGTGAATTAAAGTTTTAAAAATTGATCAAATTAAAAAAATTCAAAAAAGTTTTTTAAAATTAAAAAATATTAAAAAATTTTAAAAATTAAAGAAAAATCTTAAAAAATAGAAAAAATCGAAATTTAAAAATTTAAAAAATAAAAAATAAAAAATTTAAAAATTTAAAAAATAAAAAATAAAAAATTTAAAAATTTAAAAATTTAAATTTAAAAAATTTTGAAAAATAAAAAATAATTTTTGAAAATTTTAAAAAAGTTTAATTTCAGAAATATTTTTAAAATTATTAAAAATAAAAAAGAAAGAAATCGATAAAATTTTATTTGTAAAAAACAAAGCTGGACTCGGCTTCGAGCCGATCAGGTTTGTTTTGAAATTCGGTATTCAACCAAAAAATGAGTTTTTTCAACTCAAGAAATTCCAACAATTTCAAAATAAAACGAACATCAAGGAAAATGCAAAAACATTCAAAACACATGTTTTTAATTATTTTTCTAAATTTTCGAATTTTTAAAATTTTCTAAATTTCAAAATTTTTCTAATTTTCTAAATTTTCTAAATTTCAAAATTTTCCTAATTTTTGAAATTTTCTGATTTTTTTGATTTTTTATTATATAATTTTTGAATTTTCCAATTTTCTAATTTTTTAAATTCAGCATTTTTAAAATTTTCTAAATTTTTCTAATTTTTAAAATTTTCAAATTTTTTGAATTTTTGAATTTTTTAATTTTCTGATTTTTTTGATTTTTTATTATATAATCTTTGAATTTTCTAATTTTTCTAATTTCCTAATTTTTTAAATTTTTTATTATATAATTTTTGGATTTTCTAATTTTGAATTTTTCAACTTTACAATCTTATAATTTTAAATTTCGTTATCTTAATTTTTAAAATGTCAATTTTCAAACTTTTTAAATTCTCAAATTTCAGAAATTTTCAATTTTTAATTTTCTTTAAAGTTCCTACTTTTATGCTTTAAAAATTTCAAAATTTAAAATTTTTTAATTTCCAAAAATTTCCAAAAGTTTATAATTTTTAAAAACATAATTTTTTTAATTTTTAAAAATTTATAATTTTATAATTTTTTTAATTTTTAAAAATTTATAATTTTATAATTTTTTAAAATTTACAATTTTTTTAATTTTTAAAATTTTATAATTTTATAATTTTATAATTTTTTTAATTTTTAGAACTGTTTTGGAAAACTTACACCATCTCTGAAGCCGAATGGAGCCCCTCTGCCAATAAGAACTCCCAAAATAGTTGTTATTAGAATCGGATGCTGTTTTTATAAGCGACCGACGGTAATAAGTGTTCATCCCCTCAGGCGATTAGCAGTTTTAATTTCAAAAAAAAATTGGAATTTTTCAAAAAACGACGGCCTTTTTTGAAAAAAAACGTCTTTTGGCCAAGTTTTAGGATTAGATTCCAAAAATTTTAAAAAAAGAAAACAAACGGAATTTTGGTTTATGCCAGTTTTGACACGATCGATCGCCTGAGGGGATGGATGCCATATGCGCGTTTTCGAGGGTCTTCAAACTCGATTCAACTCGAGAGATGGATCAAGACAAAAAATCAAAGTTTTTCAAAAATCAAAAATTGAATTTTTTTAAAATTGTCTCGACACGAATTTTCAGAAGATTCTAAAAATTTGGAAAACTGAGACGGAAATTTGGGAAATTGACATTGGATTCTGGAAGATTTTTCAAAATTTTACAAAATTCTTAAAGATTATAGAATTTTTCAGAATTTGAAAGTTAAAAGTTTTTTAAATTTTGCAAGATTTTATAAAATTTATAAAATTCCTAAAGATTTTTAAAATTTTTTAAGATTCTGGAATTTTTCAGAATTTGAAAAGTTAAAAATTTTTTTGAATTTTGGAAGATTTTTTTAAATTTTTGAAAATTTTATAAAATTTTAAAAATTTTTCTATCAGATTTTCGAAAATTCCGAAATTTTGCAAAAAATTGTGATTTTATAAAATTGAATTCCAAAAATCAGATTTCCAAGAAAACTAAAAAAAATAAATCCAACGAGACTAAAAGTCAAAAAAAACGACGGAAGAATCTATTTGCTTCCTGCGCAAATCTTGAAGGATCAATATTGGCCGGATCCCGGACTCCCTTCACACAGTCTCCAGTCAGCTTTGTGTACAAATCCTTATTATTGAGCAAAAATGACCAGACAACTCTTTTGTCTTCGTCGATTCACTTTACAATGTCAACAACAAAGATCCATATCTGTCAAGACACAAGACTAGTTGAAACAAGGAAAAGGTACAGGATAGTGACTGCAGTAACAAGGAAAAGGTACTGGATAGTGACTGAAGCAATAAGGAAAAGGTGAAAAGTAGTGACTGCAGCAATAAAGAACAAGTACTGGATAGTGACTGAAGCAATAAGGAAAAAGTAAAAAGTAGTGATTGAATCAACAAGGAAAAAGTACTGGATAGTGACTGAAGCAATAAAGAAAAGGTAAAAAATAGTGACTGCAGCAATAAAGAACAAGTACTGGATAGTGACTGAAGCAATAAGGAAAAGGTGAAAAGTAGTGACTGAATCAACAAAGAAAAGATATAGGATAGTGACTGCAGTAACAAGGAAAAGTACTGGATAGTGACTGAATCAACAAGGAAAAGATATAGGATAGTGACTGAAGCAGCTCTCTCATGTGAAGTCAAACAAGAACCATTTCAAAAATTCATCTAATTTTAGGAATAAATGTAGAAAAAAGTAACTTTTTAAAAGTATTTTATTCAGAATCTTTATTTCGAAGGATTCTGTGAAAGATTTGCAGGTTTTTGAAGTTAAATAAATTTACATTTGAAAGTTATGATGTTTGAGATCTTGTACGATCTAATAGTGCGTTTCTAGAAGCAGTTGATTATGAAATTTACCTTCAGAATTCTAAATCCTGATTGATTGACTAGTTCTGGACCTTAGAAATAAATATATAGATAAATTTAAAAAAGTTAATTTTATATATAAAATTTATAAAATTTAGGATTATCTTCGAAAGTTCCTAAAACAGATTCTAAAATTATTATTAATTAAAATTACTTTATTTTAGAAATATTTCATTCAGAATCTTTATTTCGAAGAATTTTCAAAAAATTTAAAAAAGTTTGAATTTGCAAAAATTGATATATGAAAATTAAAATTTTTGCAATTTTTAAGATAATTTTTATTTGAAATATTGATGAAGAAATCTACCTTCGGAATTCCAGAAATCCTTTAAATGTCCATTTGGCAGATTTAAAAACAAGTTTACAAAAAAATAAAGTTAAATTTGACATAAACGGACGAGATAGAGGAAATTTTCGAAGGACTTCCCGAGCCTAATCCAATTCCAGACAGCGTCGGTTGTAACTTTTTTTCGAAAATTTTGAACTTGATGTAGTATGGACTCCATCTGACGTCGAGATAGACACGAATTTTTACAATTTTTTATTTAATAATATTTTTTATATAATTAAAAACATTACAAAAATTAATTTCATACAGGTTTTCTGAAATCACACCTACCTAAATAAAATTAACAAGAGTCCCTGACTACAGTTTTCATGTTTTTTGATTCTAAATGACAGTAATCGATGCCAGGAATGCAATTGGACAAAATATTGATCGTAATTGAACATAATCAACGTTTTTGAATCATGTTTATTTCCGGTTAAAAAGGTATTACTACGTTGATTATACTCAATTATATTCAATTTTTTTAATTGCAATCCTGCCGTCGATTACTGTCATTTAGAATCAAATAATGTGAGAATCGACGACATGACTGGAAGTCAAAGGAAGGTGATCCTAATCGGGATAGTTAACATGCTTATGTTTTTTAATTGCAGAAAAGAAAGATTTTAGCATGTTGATTACACTCAATTAGAATCCATCTTTTTTGGATTGCAATCCTGCCTTCGACTGTGCTCAGCATCAAGTAATGTGAAAACCATGATCAGAGACTCTTAAATGTTGATTCCATTCAGTTAGCCATGATATCAGAAAACCTGTACAAAATTGGCGGAACTGGTTACCACTCTACTAGGGACTTTCGCGGTAAGAGTTCTCATTCAATTCCACCTCAGAACTAAAATCTTTATTCTCGAAAATTTCTAAATCAAGTTTAAAATTTGGAAAAATTCATTTGTGGAAATTAAAATTCTTATATTTTCTAAAATAATTTTATTTAAAAAAGTTTAAAAAAATTTAATAAAAAAAACTAAAAATTTTTATAAAAAAAAGTTTTAAAAAATTTTGCATAAAAATTTGAAAAAGACAAAGTTGTCCGAAAAATTTTCAATGGACCCTAATTGAAATAAAAAAACCAAAAATTTTCAAACACGACTTAGTAACTATTTTGAAATTTACAAAAACGAAATTTTACAAAAAATAAAACTTTAATGTTTTCATAAATTTTTAAAATTTTTCGAACTCAAAAAAAATAAAAATCGACAAAGCGTGAATTTTAAAAATCCAAAAAATTTCAAAAATCCATAAAATTCAAAAAAAATAAAAAACTTTGAAAATAAAAAAAATTTAAAATTTCGAAAAATTTTAAAAATTCAAAAAAATCAAAAAAAATTTAAATTTTAAAGATTAAAAAAAATTTAATTTTTAAAATTCAAAAAATCTAAAAAAATTTAAAAAAACTAAAAAAATATAAAATTTAAAAAAATTCAAAAATTTTTGAAAATTTCAAAAATTCATAAAATTTTTAAAAAACTTTAAAAATCTAAAGAAATTTAAAAATTTTAAAAAATTCTGAAAGTTTAAAAAATCCAAAAAAATTTAAAATTTTTTTCCGGAAACGGATTTGAATTCAATTGAAAAAAAAATTCGAAATTGAACTTATTCAATGAAAAATTTTTGAATGTAACTAAATTCTTTGGAAATTTTTCTTCAAGAACAGGTGACCCTTCGTCGTTCCTGATACTGACCGCCTCTGGCAACTGTTGCCGGAAATTGTTGTCTTTTTGAATAATTTCGATTTGAACGGGTTTTTCATCAAGAAAATTCGCCACAACTGTTCTCAATTATTGGGGTTATCAATTTCCCAAAAATTAAAAATTCAATATTTTAGAAATTTACAAAATTAAAAAATTTCATATTTAATGTTTTAATTAAATTTCTAAGAAATTTTAGGTTTTGAAACTTTTTTGATGAATTTTGAAAAGTTTTATGGAATTTTAGGATTTTGTATAGGGATTCTAGAAAGTTTATAGGGAATTCTGAAAGGTTTCTACGAGATTCTGGGATCTTCTAGTGTTCTAGAATGTCTATATAGAATTCTAGAAGTTATCTATAGGATTCTAGAAAGTTTATAGGGAATTCTAGAAGTTATCTATAGGATTACAGATGGTTTATATAGAATTCTCAAAGGTTTCTACGAGATTCTGGGATCTTCTAGTGTTCTAGAATGTCTATATAGAATTCTAGAAATTATCTATAGGATTTTGAAAGGCTTCTATAGATTCTAGAAATTATCTATAGGATTATAGAAAGTTTATAGGGAATTCTAGAAGTTATCTATATGATTACAGAAGGTTTATAGGAAATTCTCAAAGGCTTCTACGAGATTCTGGGATCTTCTATAGTATTTTAGAAGGTCTATATAGAATTCTAGAAATTATCTATAGGATTTTGAAAGGCTTCTATAAATTCTAGAAGTTATCTATAGTATTTTAGAAGATCTATATAGAATTCTAAAAATTTCCTACGAGATTCTAAGATTTTCTACAATGTTCTAGAAGGCTTCTAGAGATCCTAGTTTTCTATAAAATTCTGAAAGATCTATATGGAATTCTAGAAGTTATCTATAGGATTCTTGAAGGCTTCTACGAGATTCTAAAAATCATTATTGGAATTCTGAAATATTTCTATGGGATTCTATGAAGCTATAAAAGCTTCTGGATAGCTCCGAAATTTTCTTTGAGATTCTCAAAAATTCCGGAATTTTCTGTTAGATTCTGGAAAATTGCAGAAGCTTCTACGATATTCTGAAAACTTCCAAAATTTTTAAGTTTTATAAAACTTCCAAAATTTCAAACTTTTATAAAAAAAATAAATTTGAAAATTTTTATTTAATATCTCAGAATTAAGTACATGAAGAACTTTTGTTTTTTATAAAATAAGGTTATTCGTTATTTCGAAATGCGAAATCAGTTCAAATGACCATTTCTGTCGCGGAAAACAAAAGTAGTCTCAGCACGAAAGTCCCTGATAACCGTAATAAGTTTCTCCGTTTACTAGTACAAGCGAACTTTTGTAACAAAAAAATTAAAAAGAGAATGAAGTCAAATCCCGTCACGAAAGTCTCTGGTAACTATGCTGAATAAAATCATTTACCATTGCAAGTCGAAATTAATCCAAAAAAAATACTAAATTTTATCAGGAAAGTCCCTGATTACCGTAATAATTTCTTTCCACCTAGTAGTAAATCAAAATTAACCCTAAAAAAACTAAATCTTATCAGGAAAGTCCCTGATTACTGTAATCATTTTTTTTCATCTAGTAGTAAATCAAAATTAATCCCAAAAAAATATTAAATCCCACCACGAAAATCTCCAATAACTGTACTAACCTTCTTTTACCATTGTGAAAAGTTTCGTGGTAAATATTAAAATTAAACAAAATCAATTTTCACCACAAAAATCCCAAATAATCATGACAAATTTCCCTTTTACTAATACTACCCAATTTCACCATAAAACCCTATCCAAAATCCAATCAACTCTCATCACGAAAAATCCCAAATAACTATGTTAAATCATCTACTATTGCAATTTTTCCACAAAAAGTCGACAAATAAAACTAAATCAATTTTCGTCAAAAAGTCCTCAAAGATCATAATGAACTTGTTCCTTTGCCAGTTCGAGTCAAAATTGTCAGAATGAGGAACTCAAAAAAGGAAATCAAATCTCGAATATCTCTTCCTGCTGAAAATACCATGTTCTTCAATTTCCCTTCCTTACCGTAATTTCTCTAAAAATAACTTTAAAAAATCCAAAAACCACTGTATTTTAAATTTACAAAATTCCGTTTTAACTTGAATTTAAAACTACACGTATTAATTCGAAACATCAGTTGAAAAATTTTTCGAATACCATTCAGGATGAATATTGACAATCCGATCAAAAACGTTGTTGGCTTCTTGACAAGCAGCTAGAAAATGTTGTTCGAGCCCTTGTTTCTCTTGAGAACCTGCAATCCAAAAAAATTAAATATCATCATAGTACAAAATCCAAAAATAAACTTGACAAAATGAATTTTTTTATTTCTCGGAAACAAAAGCAGTTCATGTGACATTTTGCAACATTATAAAATCCCCAATTATATCGTTACAAAATTCAAAAATTAAAATTACAAAAAGTTTTAAAAACTTGAAATTTCCGAATTTAAGTAATTCTAAAATATATAAATTTTGGAAAAGTTCTGTTTTTACAAAATTCCAATAATGCCAAAAATAAATTTTTTCAATAAAAATAATCAAAAAATTTCTAGAGTTTTATGTTGGGACAGACACTGGACCAGAAAGAAATCACCCGAAGAGATAGCCTGAAAATCAGGGAGCGCGGGATACTGTAGGACACGAGTCAGACGCTTGGTTGCCTTTTATGCAGAGTGTAATTATTCTGTTTTATCATTAAAAAATTGTTAAATTCTTATTTCTATCCTGGCACTATAAATTAAAACTTTAATTTTATAATTTTTTAGAAATATATTTTTCCCAGACCTAAAGTTTTGAATTAGGATTATATAGGAACCCTGTACTTTCGAAAATTAACTTTAATATACAAAATTGTTAATATTTCAAAAACTATGATTAATCCTACAGTAACTCAGCAAAAATGGATTATCTAAGTTCTTTTTTAAAAACTTACGTTTGAAATAAATGACAGAAGTGGCTTGATCCAACGTAGCTTCCAGTCGTCCGCCAGTGATCATCTGAGAGGCGATTCTTTCTACTGTTTCGACATCCGTATTTAATAAAGAAGCCATTTTCGAGAAAGATATATTTTTGAAAATCTTACTCAAAGCAACCACATTATGTTCCAGAATGAACCTCTGAAGATAGGATTCTTTTCCCGTTTCGTGACGTTGATGAGGTTCCAGTAAAGCTTCGAATTCAACGACGTCCTGGGGAGCGATCAGTCGATGAAGATACATTTTCTCCAAAATATTAAATCCGATGGCTTTCCTGCACCGTTCGTCGTTGAATAAAGCCGGAAAAAGACGTTGACGAAGAGGGGATTCTGGAGAAATAATCAGACAAATAATTGATTTTTGAAGCATCGCTTTACGTTCATCCGGGAAAATAAAAGGAGAAATGGATAAATCATAATATCTACAAGCAGCGTCGACGAATTTCTGACGTTTGTCCAAAACTATAGCGTAATAGTAGTTGTATCTGGAAAGGACTTCTCCTTGGAGTTCGTGCTGCTTCATCGAGACACGAGTGATCACTTGTTCAGCATTGTCGAGTTTCCCAGCTAGAAGACAGAGGTCAGTCAAATGCAACAAGGATCTGGCACGTTCCTCCGGCGTCTGTGAACGACTGAAAACGTTGATATATGAATTATTTTCGAAGTTTTCAAAAAACTTAAAAACCAAGTAGCGAAATCAATATTCATATATGAAAACTTGGAATTTTGCTTAATTTTTATCGCAAAAATTTGAAAACCACAGAAATCAATATCCGTATATGAAAATTTATGGTTTTGCTTAACTTTTGTTATATAAAAAGACTCGGAACTCATAAGTCACGTAACTTCATATATGAAAATTAAAACAATTGTGATTTTTAATATGTTGGAAAAATTAAAAATCGAATAGGGATTATTAGTGAAAATTAAATAATTGAGTCATTCATTTTAATTGAACAAATAGCCCTTCAGGAATTTATCCACAAGGGTATCTATAGGGAGTTCGAAGTCTATCTACAGGAGACTCGGGGTCGAAAAACCTACTTATGAAAAAATCAAAATTCATATAAAATTTCAAAATCCCCAAGGTGTCTTATATTATTATATTCAATTTATAAGAAAATTAGAAAAATTCGAATATCTGGACATGATAGAAATCTTAAATTTACAGAATTTTAAAAATTGGATAAAAATTTGCCGAAAATCGAGCGATTTCGACTTATATAAAAATTGCAACTTACGAAGTGTCGGACAGCGTTCCCAGAAGGATGTTAGCGGCTTCTGCGTAGTTATGTTCTTGTTCATATATGGATGCCAGTAACTGCTTCAGATGCCGAATGAGGTCCTCGTAAGCGATGACTCTCGTGGACAGCATATTGATCACCGCAAGACCGATCTTTTTGATGACTTCTGGATTCATCGGTGGTTTTAATCCTTCAACAATATCCGTAAAAAGTTGTTTTTGAACAATACCCGCGTTTTCTTGTGTAATAACGGCCTGAAGAGCTCCGATGATGATGTCGACTCCAGAAGCCGAATTTTGGGCGACTGTCAAGAGTTCATCGGAAAATTTTCGAACATCATCTTGAGTGCTGTTCTTTGTTGCCAGATTCGTGGCCATCGAGATGTAATCGACTGACGTCATTGTTGGAATTTCTTGATAAAAAATAAGTAAAAAATAAAACAGAACAGGATTACGAAATAAAAAACCGAAAGCAAAGCAACGTTTGCGTCGAGGACAGAACGCCAAAAAGTGCAACATTTTTTATTTAAATTTCCACATTTAATAAAATATTTAAAAAATTATTCAATAATGGATTACTATTATTATATAATATACTTTAGACATTAATTGGCCAATTTTTATTGTTTATAGAAGAAATTTGAAATAATTTTTATAAAATTTTTAAGCTTTTTGAATTACAACTTTTCAGAAATCTTCGAAATTTTTAGGATCAACCAAAATGTAGTTGTAAAGAGATTTGCTGAGTCTATACTTCTTCTATTGGACGGGACTAGATATGAATAGTAGCCAGTCGCAGCCAAAAAATATAAAAACATCAAGTTTTATCACTTACCAAATTGATAATAATAATTACAAAAGTTTCCCTGCCCGCGTTTTTTTTCTTTCGTTGCAAGACCCTTCTTTCTTTCGCTGCGAAACCTTTCTTTCCTTTGTTGCGAGACCCTTCTTTTTTTCGTTGCGAGACCCTTCTTTCTTTCCTTCCGAGATCCTTCTTTCTTTCGTTGCAAGACCCTTTTTTTCTCCGTTTTTCCTCTTTTACGTGGGTGCGGAACACGTATTTTTTTGGTTTTCTCTTTTCCTATTCCTCTTTTTTACCTTCGACTCTGTGGACACAGTGGAGATTTTTAGAATATTCTAAAATTCAGTAAAGTATTTTGAAAAATTAAAAAATATTACGAAAGGTCCTAGAATTTCCCAAAATTCAATGAAAAATTCCGAAAATTTCTATAATATTTCAGAATAAAATAGACTTTTTAAAATTCCCAGAATTATATCAAAATTTTCAAATTTTTCGAGAATTTTCTGAAGCTTTTTGGAATTGTCTGAAACCTGGAGTTTTGGAGGTTTGTGAAAACGGGAAAATTGGTGTTTAAATGTGTTGGATCGAACCCCCATCCTTAATGGGAAGCACAACCAACCAGGAGTGCTTGATCCCGAACGGATTGCCTTAGTGTCAATAAGGAACTTTTGGTCCCGAACGGATTGCCTTAGTATCAATAAGGAACGCTTGGTCCCGAACGGATTGCCTTAGTGTCAATAATGAGCGCTTGGTCCCGAACGGATTGCCTTAGTATCAATAAGGAACGCTTGGTCCCGAACGGATTGCTTTAGCACCGACAAGAGAACATACAGTTCCTCAGGGTGGGAAATTGATATGTTTGTTTTGTGTCGAGTTCGATACAGTGTTTTGAACTGTGCCTAAGGCGTTTATTTGATAAACCTTTTCTATACTATTTTCCCTTCTCATCTAGACGTGGGTCATTCGGCGTGACAGATATAACAAAATAACTTGGTTGGAGTTCCGTTTTTGGGTTTTTAAAGGAACACGATTCTTCCACCACCCCAAGCCCCGATTCCCCAAAGTCCCCAAATCCGTGTCCGGACCACTTTGTACCTACGTTTTCCAAGTTTATACTGTAACTCCCCAAATCCGGATTTTATTCCTCCAGAAACTTCGAAATTTCGAAATATTTCTAAAACATCTTCCAAAATTTCGTGTTTTTTTAATGTTCGAAATTCCGATCCCTGAGAAAACAAATTTTATAATTTAACGTAATCATTCAACCAGCAAATAATCCCCAATCTGCAGCTGAACAATGAAAAATTTTTTCTTATTTTAGCAGCGGATTTCGAAAGTAACAAAAAAATAAATATGTCTCTTTTGGGAAGGATTAAAAGCCATTTGTTTCAACCTAGTTTTTCCGAAATTATTCTGTTTGCTGTTCAAACTACAGTCAATAAGGATATACATCTTTTAATCGATGGCTAAATTTATGTTGTATATATTTTTCATTCAGGACCATAAAGTTATTAAAAAAGATTTTTTACACGGTTTTGAGTGGAAAGTAGATATATTTGTATGTTGTATATTTTCCACTTAAAACCATAAAGATATTAAAAAAGATTTTTTAGACGGTCTTGAATGGAAAATAGATACATATTTATATGTTGTATATTTTCCATTTAGAACCATGAAGGTATTAAAGAAAGATTTTTTACACGGTCTTGAGTGGAAAATAGATACATATTTATATGTTGTATATTTTCCACTTAGAACCATAAAGTTATTAAAAAAGATTTTTTACACGGTCTTGAATGGAAAATAGATACATATTTATATATTTTCCATTTAGGACAATAAATCTTTGAGAAATTTTTTTATTATCTTGAGTGAAAATAAATGCATATTTCCATCTATATATTTTCCACTCAAGAACATAAAAAATTTCTTTTAAAATAACTTTTTTGTAGTTTTGGGTAGAAAGTAGAAATATTTCTATCCGCATATTTTCTGTTTAAAATTATAAAAAATTTTTTAAATTACTTTTTTATAATCTTGGACAGAAAATAGAAATATTTCCATTTTTCATATTTTCCATTTAAAACCATAAAAAACTTTTAAAATAACTTTTTTATAATCTTAAACAGAAAGTAGAAATATTTCTATCTGCATATTTTCCATTTAAAATCAAAAAACTTTTAAAATAACTTTTTTATAATCTTAGACAGAAAGTAGAAATATTTCTATCTGCATATTTTCCATTTAAAATTATAAAAAATTTTTTAAATTACTTTTTTGTAGTTTTAGGTAAAAAATAGAAATATTTCCATTTTTCATATTTTCCATTTAAAACCATAAAAAAATTTTAAAATAACTTTTTTATAATGTTAAACAGAAAGTAGAAATATTTCTATCCGCATATTTTCCATTTAAAACCATAAAAAACTTTTAAAATAACTTTTTTGTAGTTATGGACAGAAGCCAGGTGTGTCTGATTTTGCATATTCATCGAAAAACATGTGTTTTTTAATTTAATTTTAATTTTTAATAAAATTTTACATTTGGAAATTTTTTTGACTTAGTATATGTAGATAAAATAATACAATTTATGTAAAAAAGTCACTAAATGCACTTTGCCTGAGGCGATGCTGAATAAGATATAAAATCAGTGAAAAAAAATTACAAAAAAATATTTTTTTGAAAAAGTAAATTTTAACTTTTTTAAAATATTTCAAAATTTTTTTTTAATTTTTCGTTCGAAAATTATTTAATGTTTTTTTATTTTTTTTATATCGAAATGTAAGCAAAAATGTGGAGAAATTTTTGAGGATTCTGAAAAATATTAAAAAATAAAAAAAATAAAAAAAAAATTTAAAAAAATAAAAATAAAATTATTTTGATTTTCGAAATATAGTTTGGTTTTATTTAAAATTTTATTCTTTTTTGTACTTTTTTAAATCGAAATATAGAAAAAATGTGAAAGAGCTTTTGAGGATTATGGAAAATATTAAAAAAATTAAAAAAACGTTTTTGAGTGGAATTTTGATGTTTGGAATATAGTTTGGTTTTATTTAGAATTTTTTTAATTTAATTTTTTATAAATATTTTTATATTGAAATATAAGCAAAAATGTGGAGAAATTTTTGGGGATTATGGAAAATATTAAAATTAAAAAAAAATGATTTTAAGTGGAATTTTGATGTTTGAAATAATTTGGTTTTATTTAGAATTTTATTTTTTTTTATTTTCTTAAAATATTTTTTATATCGAAATATAAGCAAAAATGAGGGGAAATTTTTAAGGATTATGGAAAATATTAAAAATTTAAAAAAACGATTTTTGTTGAGATTTTGATGTTTGAAATAATTTGGTTTTATTTTGAATTTTTTTAATTTAATTTTTTAAAGTATTTTTTATATTGAAATATAAGCAAAAATATAGAGAAATTTTTAAGGATCATGGAAAATATTAATATTAAAAAAAAACGATTTTTATTAAGATTTTGATTTTCGAAATAATTTGGTTTTATTTAGAATTTTCTTTATTTAATTTTTTAAAAATATTTTTTTTATTGAAATATAAGCAAAAATGTGGAGAAACTTTTGAACTTTCTAAAAATACAAAAAGTCGCAAAAAATAGTGCAATTTTAAATGATATTTTAATGTTTAAAAAATTGAAAATTACTGACTCTCGAACCGAAAATTTTTTTTCACATTTCGCCAAAAATAATTTCAGTTTGATTTTTTGTTGAATTTAATTTTTTAAATTTAAAAATTTATTTTTAGAATAGATGAATCTGAAACATAAAAGTCAAAATTAGTCACTTTTAATCGATTAAAAATTTTCCAATTTTAAAAATTTTTAAATTTTAAAATTTTCAATTTATTAAAATTTGAAAAAAAAATAAATTTAAAAAAATCAATTATTGGATTACTCTTTTTTGTGTATTTTTTGTATTTTTGTCTGTTTTCTGACGTTAAAAGTCCAAAAAACAATTTTTTGAAGAAACCAATCAGACGGACACGGCCACATGTAGCATCCCCAATTTGTACTTCAAATATTTTTAAAAATTTTCTAAATTAATTTTTAAAATTATCTTAAATATTTTAAAAAATTTTTTATATTTCTTTAATTTTTAAAATTATTTTTTAAAATTTCTTTAAATATTTTAAAAATTTTTTATATTTCTTTAATTTTTATAATTTTTTTAAATATTTAAAAAAATTTTTAAAAATGTTTTTTTTTAATTTTTCGAATATTTTCTTTAATTTTTAAAAATATTTTTTTAAAATTTTTTATATATTTTCTTAATTTTTAAAACTTTTTTAAAATTATACTTTTTTTAAAATTTATTTAGTTATTCGAAAAAATCGAAAAAAGTATTTAAAATTTTTGTATATGGTGTCAGAACCGGTGCACTTTTGTTCATTTAGAGACCAAAAGTAAACATTTATGGTTTTTAAATCTAAAAGAAAATAATAAAAATTAAATTAATTTTTTACAGTATCTAATGAAATAAATCATTTTTGTCTTGGTCTCGACACGAAAGAAAATTTTTATTAAAATAGTTATTTCAATTTTTTTTAAATTTATTTTTTAAAATTTAATTATTCAAAAAAATCGAAAAAAAAATATTTAAAATTCTTAAAAATGACGTCATAGCTGATGCACTATTGTTCGTGTCGGGACCAAGGTTGAACGTTTAGATTCATTTTTTGGGTTGAGAAATGAGATATTTGATAATTGGAATTTTAACTAGGACTATTTTTGGGCCTTTTTCTCGTCTTCACTATGGACATAAAAATTATGGCCACTCCCCCGACTGTGCTTCCGTACCCTACACACGGAAAACGTAACTTTCGATCTAGTAACAAATGCAAATCGTCACTATTATTTGTTAATTTTCGTCAAAAATACCAAATATCTATGAAAAATGTGACGATTTTGTTACATTTTTACTATTGGTCTAAAAATTAAATTTTTTTATGTATTGGAGGTGTTTTTGGATAGTGACTAGAAAGCCCTAATTTCAGTTCGAAATAGACACTATCCTAAATATCTAAACAAAAAAGTATAACTTTTAACTTATTAACAAATGCAAATCGTCACAATTATTTTTAATTTTCGTCACAAATTTTAGATATTAATAAAAATGTAACGATTTTATCACATTCCACAATTGTTACTGGGCTAAAAATTAAATTTTTTTGTGTATTGGAGGTGTTTTTGGATAGTGACTAGAAAACCCTAATTTTAGTCCGAAATAGACACTATCCTAAATATCTACATAAAAAAACGTCTTTCGATCTAGTAACAAATTCAAACCGTCACTATTATTTTTTAATTTTCATCACAAATTTCAAATATTAATAAAAATGTGATTTATATTTTTATCACATTTCGCAATTGTTACTAGATTAAAAATTAAATTTATTTTGTGTGTACATCGGGCCTGTTCGGACCTGTTTGTCCTGAGAGGGGAAAACAGGAGAACATACGTGAAATTCAGAGTTGTTCGATTTTGTGTGCTCACGAAAATTCGGATTGAGACAAAAAGTAAAGACCAACCAAACTACTCTACTAATCAATTTTGAATCTTTTTGTTGATTATTTATTTTCCACAATTTTAAAATTTTTATTTTTTCACAATTCTTAATTTTTTTAAAGTTTTTAAAATTTTTAATTTTTTTAAAGTTTTTAAATTTTTAAAAAATTTTTCACAATTTTTGAATTTTTTAAAATTTTTATTTTTTCACAATTCTTAATTTTTTTAAATTCTTAAATTTTTAATTTTTTAAAGTTTTTTAATCTTTAATTTTTTCATAATTTTTAAATTTTTAATTTTTTCATAATTTTTAAATTTTTAAATTTTTGTAAATTTCAAAATTTTATTTTTTTTAAATTATTAATTTTTATTTTTTTTTTAGATTTTTAAATTTTTGTAGCCTATGAAACAGCTATGTGAATAAAGATTATTTTTAAACTTGGATTTTTTTTGATAATTAGAATTACAAAAATTTTTTTAATTTTTCAAAATTAAATTACAAATTCAAAAAAATTTTTGTATTTTTACATAAATGACTATTACGGTAAAATTCTGAAAATAAAACTAATTTTTTTAATTTTTAATTTTAAAAAATTAAGTTTTAAAAAAAATAAAAAATACTTTATTAAAATAAATATAAAATTAATCGAAAAATAATTTTTTTAAATCCGAAAATTAGAGATCTCATAATCCAATTTTTCTTCGAATTTGAAACTACAAAAATTCAAAAATAAATTTTTTTTAAATAAAAAAAATTCAAAAATTTACTTTTTTTTATTTAAAAAATTTTTTATTTAAAATTTTTATTTTTTTTTAAATTAAAAAAATCGAAAAAATTCAAAAAATTTTATTTTTTTTTATTTGAAATTTTTTTAAATTAAAAAAATCGAAAAATTTTAGTTTTTTTAATTCAAAAAAATTTAAATTTAAGTAATTTGATAAATAAAAATTTTAAAATAAATTTGAATTTTAAAATAATCAAAATTATGTAAACTCAAAAATGAAAATTAAAAAATCGATTTTTTCGTTGATTTTTGAACTTTTAATTTTTGTTTTATTTTGATTTTTTTTGTCATCTATGAATTTTTTTATTTACAAAATTTCCTTTAAAAACGACGATCAATAAAGGGCTTCGGAAGACAAATCACATTGTCGATATTCCCATTTTTCTTTTTTCTCATTTAAATTTTTTTTTTCATTTAAATTTTTCTTTTTCATTTAAATTTTTCTTTTTACTGCTGAAATTACAGGAACATTTTGTTGAAATTTTATGGAAATTTATTTTTGAATTCCTTGTATTTTGGTGTTTTGTTCTGACTGTCAAAAACGAAATCCGAACACTTTGTCAAAATTACGCAAAAATTTATTTTTCAAATTTTGGCGTTTTGTTCTGATTGTCAAAAATGAAATTCGGACATTTCGCCAAACTTACTTAAAATTTATTTTTGAATATTGTCTCATTTTGGCGTTTTGTTCTGATTGTCAAAAATGAAATCCGAACATTTCGCCAAAGTCGCACAAAAATTGTTTTTGAATTTCCTTTCATTTTGGCGTTTTATTCTGACTGCCAAAAATGAAATCCGAACATTTCGCCAAAATTACTTAAAATTTATTTTTGAATATTGTCTCATTTTGGCGTTTTGTTCTGATTGTCAAAAATGAAATCCGAACATTTCGCCAAAATTACTTAAAAATTGTTTTTGAATTCTCTGTATTTTGGCGTTTTATTCTTACTGCCAAAAACGAAATCTGAGCACTTTGCCAAAATTACTTAAAAATTATTTTTGAATTCCCTGTATTTTGGCGTTTTATTCTGATTGCCAAAAAATGAACTTTTTGCCAAAATGTTATAAATGTTTTTTTTTTGAACTTTTACTTTTTAAATTTTTATTGTTAGAAAATATTTGAAATAATTTACATTAAATAAATATTGATTTTTACTTTTTCCATGAGAACAAGTTATAAAATAAGAAAACTGAAAAATTTTTCTTTGAAGACGGAACTGAATTCGGACTGCGTGACCTATTCGATCAATCGTTTCTGTTATGTTTGGTTTCCTGTCCTCAATGAACTATCGATTTTCTAATTTTTTTTTACTTTCCCATTTTTAAATTTAAAACTAACAAAATTAATTTTTTTATTTAAAAATTTTTCATATTTTTAATTTTTTTAAATTGTCAAAATTAATTTTTTTATTTAAAAAATTTTCATATTTTATATTTTTAATTTTTTAAAATTAACAAAATTAATTTTTTTATTCAAAAAATTTTCATATTTTTAAATTTTTTAAAATTATCAAAATTAATTTTTTTATTTAAAAAATCTTCATATTTTTAATTTTTTTAAATTATTATTTTTTATTTTTTCTAAATTTTTGATTTTTTTAAAGTTGTTTTTAATTTTTAGTTTTTTTAAAATTGTTTATTTTTTATTTTTTTAAAGTTGTTTATTTTTTATTTTTTATTTTTTCTAAATTTTTAATTTTTTTAAAGTTGTTTATTTTTTTAAAATTGTTTATTTTTTATTTTTTAGGATTATGAACGAAACTACGGTACTCAAAGTGGAGCCTCCGGATGAGATGATGGAGTTGGATTTTCTTCCTTCTGCTTCTTCTACAAGTTCCGAAGATTACAGTAATTCAGATCAAGAAACAAAACAAACAGGAGGAATCTGTGCCGTCTGTGGAGACGCCGCCACAGGGCTCCATTACTTCACGCCCTCCTGCAATGGATGCAAGACTTTTTTCAGGAGATGTGTCGTAAACGGACGAAAATTCGTCTGTCGAAACGGAGGCAAATGTGCTTTCGACAAAAGTAAGTATTACTGTAAAAAATTAAAAGTTACTGTAAAAAAAATAAAAGCCCAAAAATTACTGTAGAAAATTAAAAGTTACTGTAAAAAGCCCAAAAATTACTGTAGAAAAATTAAAAATTCTGTAAAAAATTAAAAAGCCCAAAAATTACTGTAGAAAAATTAAAAATTCTGTAAAAAATTAAAAAACTCAAAAATTACTGTAAAAAATTAAAAGTTACTGTAAAAAAATTTTAAAAAAGTTACTGTAAAAAACTAAAAAATTCAAAAGTTACTGTAGAAAATTTAAAAATGTTTTAAATTCTAAAGTTTTCTGATTTTCGAAAATTTTTAAATTCCAATTAAAAATACTTTTTTGAAAATATTGGATTTGATCAAAAACAGATTTCAGACCGAAGATGCGGTTGTCGGGCTTGTCGATACCAAAAGTGCGTTGATGCAGGAATGAATCCCCAAGGTTTGTTTTATTTCGTCATTACATCAGTGTCGAGGTCTGTAGAAAATTCGACATCAAAATTAAAATTAAATTAAATTGAGCATCTTGCTCCAATGTTGCTGGCAACCTGCAGATTTGACTTCGAAGTTGACTGTTTTGCAAACTTCGGAATAAGATTTTCGATATTTATATTGAGCTCTAAAAACTCTGAAATCAAAATCAAAATTAAATTAAATTGAGCATCTTGCCACAATGTTGCGGGCAACTTGCAGACTTGACTTTGAAGTTGACTGTTTTATAGATTTAAAGATGAAATATTTGACATCTGTATTGAATTCTATAAATAGGTCGGCATTAAAATCAAAATAAAATCTGCAGGTTGCTCGCAACATTGAGACAGATCGATCTGCCTAATTATTCAAAAAATCTGATTTTGACTTAATTGCCACAATGTTGCGGGCAACCTGCAAGTTTGACTTTGAAGTTGACTGTTTTGCAAACTTCGGAATAAGATTTTCGATATCTATATTGAGCTCTAAAAACTCTGAAATCAAAATCAAAATTAAATTAAATTGAGCATCTTGCCACAATGTTGCGGGCAACCTGCAGATTTGATTTTGAAGTTGACCAATTTGTAGAGCTCAAAACAGCCAGATTTGTCGATTTTTTGGAATTTCCGAACTAATTCGATTTAAAATTGAGGATTCTGGTCAAAACACACATGTACTTCTCGGCTCGACCCGTATCTACCAAAAAGGTCCGGGTCGAAAACCAAAGATAGACGTCAGTAGATTCAATTTTTATCTTTTCTACGTGATTCAACAAAATTATTTTTTCCAAAAACTTTCACCATACTATATTTCCGGGTACTTATAATTTTAAAAATTTCAAATTTAAAAATCCTAAAAAAATAAAAAATTAAAGAAAAATTTCAAATTTAAAAAAAAAAAATTAAAGAAAATTTTTAAATTTAAAAAAAAATAAAAATTTTTAAATTAAAAAAAATTTAAAAATTTAAATTTAAAAAAAATAAAAAAATTTAAACATTTTTGAAAATGTTTAAATTTTTTTAAATATTTAAATTTTAAATTTTAAATTTAAAAAAAACATTTTTTTCAGCAATACAGTACACCCCTTCGGCAAATTTGACTTTGTCAATTGCAAGAAAAAGATTTTCAAAAAAATTTTTTCAAAGTGATTCAAAAATCGACATTAAAGCTGATATTACATTTTACAAAACTGTCCATAACGAAATTTTACAAACTATCGGTTACGTCCTCAGGATCGAAGAAAAACATCTGAGGTTGAGGAACTCCAATTATTATCCTTACGAAAACGAAACTGGGCTTTCGGATTTTCTGGAAGGAAAATGCGCTTTGGCTGAAGCAGAAAAATATCAAGTAAGTTTAACAAAAAGTAAATTATACAGTAATTACTCCCTAAGGCATTTTTATCAATTTTAAAATTTTAATTTTTTTTTAAATTTAAACTTTTTTTTAAATTTAAAAACTTTTTATTTTTAATATTTTTTAAATTTTGATATTTTTTTAATATTTTTGATATTTTTTTAAATTTTTGATATTTTTTTAATTTTTGATATTTTTTTCAGTTTTAATATTTTTAAATCCTTTTATTTTCAATATTTTTTTCAGTTTTAAAAATTTTGTTTTTTTTTAAATTTTATAATTTTGTTATTTTAAACATTTCAAAAACTTCTAATTTTGTTATTTTTTAAAATTAGTTCAAGTTTAAAATAAAAAATGGATTAGTTTTATAAAATAGGAACAAATGTCCATTTTTGGATTCGTGTTTTTTGGTCAGTTGGTTGGTGTTAGATCAGTCCATGGACCAAAAAGGCTGATTTAAAATTTAAAAATAATGGAAAATTGTCGATTTTTTGAAATTCCAAACTTTATAAATTCCGAAATTAATAATTTAATTCGAAATTGAATTAGTTTAATTTTCGATTTGAAACGGACAGTTTTCCCTTTTCAAGATTTATCCCTCTTCAGCCTGTATTGATTTCGTTTTTTATTTTAAATCAGTTTTTGATCATGATTGTCATTTCGGACTAATCCAATCGCTAAAAAGGTCACCCTAAAACAAAAAATTGGAGATTCGAATGCCGTAGGGGAATAACTAACACAGCCAAAATGATTACTGATTTCAGTTGGTCGAGAAATGGCCAGTTCGTCCGAAAATCGACTTAGACAAGATGGAGATGAAAAAACACGGCCTGAAATTCTGGTACTTTGTTGATATGCTCCTCAACGTTGAATATATGAAAACTTTTCCATTTTTCAATGACCTCAGTGTGGAGGATAAGGTAAGTGATTTCATACAAATTCAAAAAGATCAACAAAAACATCATTGTGGTCCTTCTACTGAGTTAGTCATTTTCCCGGACAGTCCTCCGTTGTCCCTGGCGTTCCCCTTCCTTCTCCGGCAGTAACGTCTGTGAGATTTCCAGTGTTCATGTTGGCACTCTTGACTGCAGTAGGAGGTATTCCAGCAACAGAAATAAACAGCTTCGGCTTCGCAGTTGTAGCACCACTGTTTCTTCTTCGTCGCCGAGAGATTCTGGCGGTGAGCAGCCTCCAGTTGGGCCATTTCGGCGGCGTAGTTTTCGCGATATTGTTCTTCCAGACTTGCTTTAACTTCGTCTAGTTCCTGTTTGAATTCTATCAAGAGTTCAGACCGGATTTTCTGTTGGTCGCTTAAAAACTCTTGATGCAGCTGAAGAAAATAGTTCATATATAAAATTGGACCAAAACTTACTTTCTCAGTCATTTCAACCAATACTTTCTCACGAGAAAAGTCCCATTCCGATTGCCAGTGCTTCTGGAGCTCGACGAACATGTCCTGGATCCTGGCGTTGTATTGGTCGTTTTGTTCGTTCTGATTATCCTGCAAAATACCGCTACCACTAGGATTCTGGTCCTGGTCCATAATCTCGCCCTTTAACATCACCAGTTCCCTGGAAAAATAATTATTAAATAAAAAACGGAAATTAGAAAGTAGGGGGAAACGAAAAATGAATCAATTGAGGCGCGAGCCACGGCAGCGTGCGCGCAGCCAGCCAGCGAGCGTTCGTCCGTCATTTTTGTTTTCATATAAACACATTCAAATCAACCACCTTTAATTTTCCACTATATAAAAATTGACGACCATAATTCAATCTCTGTACCTAAATATTTCGTCCTAAAACACAATTTCTAATTTTTTAAATTTTTTTAAAAATTAGTTTTTTGAAAAAGAAAAAAATCGCGAATTTCGTCTCAACACGAAAACTTGGGATTTCAAATTATTAATTAGAATACAGTAAAAAAATTTTTAAGAAATCTAAAAATTATATTTTAAAACAAAAATCTCAAATCCTAAATTTTGGTTAGCTTAGGTAAATTAGTTTTTCAAAAAAGAAAAATCCCGGGAATTTTTGTCTTAGAGCGAAAACTTTAAATTTTTTTAAACTATCAATTTTGAAAAATGTTTTTCGAAAAAGAAAAATCCCGGGAAATTTTTGTCTTAGAGCGAAAACTTTAAATTTTCAAACTATCAATTTTGAGAAATGAAGTGTTTTTTGAAAAACGAAAATCCCGGGAATTTTTGTCTTAGAGCGAAAACTTTAAATTTTCAAACTATCAATTTTGAAAAATGAAGTATTTGGGAAAACTTTGAGGATTATCCTTTAATGCGAAAACTCTAAATGTGGAACCTAATAGGTCATAGTTTGCCGACCTTCGATCGTTTACTTTCGCCTAAATACAAACAATTTTGATTTATTTTCGGGTGACTCATTGCGTTTTCAGGTTGCATGGGCTCAGTCCTCGGTTCTCGCGGGTTTGCTGCTTTCTTCCTCCTACTACTCCTACACCCAGAAATCGGACATCATCGTTTATCCAGATGGCACACATCCATTTTACATCAAAGACAACGACAAGTAAGTGTTTGAAATTTTAAATTTACACAGATGCTGGAAATCATTTGTGACCGAGGGCAATCAGGCGGATTCCATCGCGTTCATTTATAGGTGATTTCCAGCATCCGTAAAAGTATATAATATTCTTAGTTTTGTGCTGTACTTATTTCGTAATCTTATGCAATTTCTTAATTTTAAATCGCGAAAGTCATATATGAACTTTTTTAAAACAGTCCCGACGCGACTTTTCCGATGTTTTTAGGAACTACACAGGTGATTCCCAGCATATGTAAAAGTATATAGTATTCTTAGTTCTGTACTGTACTTATTTCGTAATCTTATGCAATTTCTTAGTCAACCGTATATTGTGAAAGTCATATATGAACTTTTTTATAAAACAGATTTTACCCGAATTTCTAGTTTTTAGGAACTACACAGATGCTGCAGATCAGTTATAAGTAATTTTCAGTACCTGTGTTTTAAGAAATTACTTTTTGACGAGAGAATTTGAATGTGGTTTTTGGGATTTTTAGTTCGATGTATGGGAATCAATCATAGAAGATAGATAGAGGGTTATTTGTGGTATGTATTTTGATTTCGGAGGTTTTAAGTCTATTCAGACGAGATATAGTTCCAAAACATTGATTACGAAATAACCGCACGAAACCAAAATTGTAGACTGCTTTTGTTTTTTAAAACTTCCAAAATTCCCATCGAGACCGTTTTGTGAAAATTTGATATATCATTTTATAATATATTATTAACTACGAAATAACAACCATGCAAATTCGGAATTTTAGACAACTGTAATTTCTGAAAACTCCCGGAATTCCCGTCGAGACCGTTTCGTGTCAAAATTTTCTGATTTTTATAATAATTTGATGATTATTTCAGATTAAATGAACTCGAAAAAAAATTAATTGTCAATGTGGTTCCACAAATCCAAGATTTAAAAATGGATCAAGTTCAGTATACTCTTTCAAGGGCCATTGTCGCTCTCAATGATTGTAAGTCCGTTCATCTCTTTTGTACTATGGATATAGCCGTTCCATTTCCATAGTTTCGAGGTTCCATTACTATGGAAATGGTTTTTTGGGATTTTCCGTTATATGAAAGTTTTTTCACACATGAAATTTGGTTTTTTTATGAGTTTTTCAAATATGAAATTTGATTCTTTACTTTACGAAACTTGTTTTTGGATTTATGAAATGCTATTTTTTAAATTGAACTTTCGTTTTTAATGTAAAGTTTGTTTTGAATATGTGAGACCCAATTTTTATATATGAAATTTAATTTTCGATATATGGAATTTAATTTTTGATATATGAAAATTAACTTTTGATATATGGAATTTAACTTTTGATATATGAAATTTAATTTTTGATATATGAAAATTAACTTTTGATATATGGAATTTAACTTTTGATATATGGAATTTAATTTTTGATATATGGAATTTAATTTTTTATAAAATTCACTCTCCACATGAAATCTTACTTTCTATGAAGGTCGTTTTTATATGAAATTCGATTTTCAGCAAGTCCATCTATATCCCCGGATGTAAGGGAGAAAATCGCAGGAGAAAGAAACAAGTACTCTAATATTTTGCTCAAGTACCTCCAGAACAAGCTAGGCATGGAGGAAGGAACTCGGATTTTCGGAGATACTGTATATTTCATCAACGGACTCTACAGAAGGACGGAATTAAACAAAGCCTATTATGCTTATCGGCAGTTTATTTGTTCTCAGAAATTTTCAAAGAGCAAAATGATGCGTCAACTGCTTCTTGAATTACAGTAATTTTCCAAAAACGGGATTATTTAATTTTAGACTTTTAAAATCACAATTCCATTTTGCCAACCTTGAACATCGGAGTTTGGGGTTAAAATTCGGATTTTTCGCGTTAAGACCACATTTAGAGGTTTTTTATTTGAAAAATTTACTTTGTCTAAATCGATGCAAAAATTTGATATCTATAAAGAATTTAACATCAAAATCAAATCCGCAGATTGCCCGCAACATTGTGGCAAGTTGATCAATTTAATTTTATTTCGACCAGTCTGCCCCAATGTTGCGGGCAACTTGCGGATTTGACTTTGATGTTAAATTCTTTATATAATTTAATATAGATATCGAAAATCCTATTCCGAAGTTTGCAAAACAATCAACTTCAAAATCAAATCTGCAAGTTGCCTGCAACGTTGGGGCAGATCGGCTTGTTTAATTGTTGCGTGAAAATTCGATTTGACTTTGATTTCGATCTCGCCCGTTTTATATAATTTGACATTTGAATTTTGGAATAAAAACTTGATTTGTGTCTTAGCGCGAAAAATTTAAATTTCGATTTGAAACTGATCGTCAATTGTAGTAACAAAGAGTACCGGGGAATTTTCATAGTTCGGTCCCTAGCTGGTTTTTTTGATTTTGTTAATCCAGCCCAGATCCCTTGTTTGAAGCGATTTGAAGCCAGTAATCTACAGTATAAATAGATTTTATTTTTTATCTAATGATGATTGACCGGTGTGATTCCGAATGTTATTTTTTATTTTTTTCTGTTTTTTAAAAAATTTGATTTGAAGGTGAATGGAATTTTGCAATGATCTCAATGACGTCATCGAAGTCATCCAGAGGGACATAGAATCCAGAAGTTTGTAAGTTTTAAAATTTTGAATTAAATTTTTGAAATTTTTTGAAAAATTTTGAATTAAATTTTTGAAATTTTTTGAAAAATTTAGAATTAAAATTTTAAATAATTTCGAAATTTTCCAAAAAATCTAATTCTAAATTTTTCAAAAAATCTAATTTTTGTTAATTTTAATTTAAATTTTTATAATTATTTTAATTTATCGTTTCAGAAGTCCCACGCTGTCCTGGTCGAATCCTGTGATTGGTATTTCTCCTTTCACTGATTACTGTGGAAGTAGGGAATCTGAATCCAGATGTTTCGAAGATTTCGAAACACTATATGACAGTGATCAGGATGTTTTTTTTGACGACGATTATGTTTCCTCTGATTCTTCAAAGGAAATCATACCGTCTACAAGTGACATCATTGCTCCAAAAAATTGTTTAGTTTGTGGAGATCCAACAAATTGCTGTCATTACGGTAAGTTTTGAAGATTTAAAAGAAATTAATTTTTAACATAGTTTGATTTTTTAAATCATTAATATATGGAAATTAATCCTAGGGATTCTGTACCCCATGTGATTCAGATTTGGAATTTTTTTAAGTTGAATATTTTTATTACGAAATTTTGTAACTTTTAAGATAGAAAATTAGATTAGGAAGAGAGGATCTGAAGCAACAGTTTGAATATCAGGGACTGTAGAATACTGTAGGAGATGAATGAGATTCTTAGTTGTCTTTTGTGGGAGCTTATGTAGTAATTGTTATTTGCCTTATTGTGCCAGTAAAATGTTGGGATAGAAACTAAACTAGAAAGATATGAAGCGATACCTTGAATATCAGGAACTGTAGAATACTGTAGGGCTTGAGTCAAACCCTTAGTTGTCTTTTATGGGAGCTTATGTAGTGTCATTTTTGTCTTATTCTTCTAGTAAAGGTTATTATGTTTCTGTTTTCTATTCTAGCAGTAAAATTACGAAATACTGCAAATTAAAACTACAATATAGGTTACTGTAATTTCTAAAGTGTGGAAATTCGTGTCAGGACCGTTTTATAGGGAAATTTTATGATTTTTACAATAATATAATTATAATCCGACTTTTAAAAAATTTCATAAATACTAAATTTCGCACTTTTGGGTCTCGGCTGGAAAATTCTGAAATTTCGTCTCAGGACTGTTTTGTAAAAAATTATTTTTTTATTTCTACAGTATTATTTCCAGATGTTCCGGCTTGTTCTGGATGTAAAACTTTTTTTCGAAGATCAGTATTGATGAAGAAGGAATTCAAACCTTGCAAAGGAAACGGTAACTGTGATATTGCCGGAGGGGTTCGATGTCGACCTTGTAGATTCGACAAATGTGTCATGAGTGGAATGAATGCAGCAGCCATAAAGCTTCCAGAAGACACAAATTTGGATTCTATTTTACAAAAAATAAATCAAAGAAAAAGAAAAATTTTAGAAAATTTCGAAATTTCAAAGAAAAATTTAATTTTCGAACAAACATTAGAAAAAAGAGATATTGATTTTTTGGTTTTTTTGGAATCAAAAGTGGTGAAATTGAGAGAATCGAACTACAATCCGAGGTCGTTTTATATGGAGACAATTCCGAAAATTTTAGAAAAAAAAACAGCTTTAAGATTTTCGGATAAATACGAAAAACCAAAAAATTGGCCGATCAATTTTGAAAAAGAAAAATTGAAAATACACTGTAATCGTAATGGATTCATGAAACCTCCAAAACGACATTGGTTAGCTATTGATTTAATTTTGACTATTGAAATGACGAAATCTATTCCGGTTTTTGAAAAACTTCAATTTTCTGATGCTGTAAGTTTTTTAAGTTTTTACAGTAATTTTTAAAAGTCTACAAAAACTTTTTAAATTCTACAGTAATTTTATGAAAAATTATCTTTCAAGTTTTTTACAGTAACCACTTTCTAAAAACCTTTACAGTAACTTTTTAAATTCTACAGTAATTTTATGAAAAATTATCTTTCAAGTTTTCTACAGTAACCACTTTCTAAAAACCTCTGCAGTAACTTTTTAAATTCTACAGTAATTTTACAAAGATTTTTCTAGTAAACTCTTTTTAAAGTTCTTACAGTAATTACTTTTTTGAATTTCTACAGTAACCACTTTCTAAAAACTTCTGCAGTAACTTTTTAAATTCTACAGTAATTTTATGAAAATTTTTCTAGTAAACTCTTTTTAAAATTCTTACAGTAATTACTTTTTTAAATTTCTACAGTAATTTTACAAAAATTTTCTACAATAACTTTTTAAATTCTACAGTAATTTTATGAAAAATTATCTTTAAAGCTTTCTACAGTAACCACTTTCTAAAAACCTTTACAGTAACTTTTTAAATTTCTACAGTAACTTTCCTAAAATTTTCTACAATAATTTCTTTTAAAATTTTACAGTAATTTCTTTTATAAAGAATTTCAGTAATTTTTTAAATTTCTACAGTAATTTTAACTTCAGGAAGCGGCTATAAAGAATGCTCTCTTGGTAACTACGCTGTTGACTCAAGCCTACTACAGTAATCTAAAGAACACCGGCACTATGACAATGCCAGACGGTATGATGCCAATCGTATTGCCTTTTGAAGAAGTGACAAATCTTCATTTTGAAGTTTTCTGTAGAATTCTGGAACCTTTAAAAAGAATCAATCTAACTCCAGAAGAATATGTCCTTCTAAAATCAATTATGCTTTGTAATCCAGCTGTTAAAGAAATATCTGACAAAGGTAGAAAACTTCTAGAAAAAGAATCTGATAGATATTCAAAAATTTTACTCAAACATATGCAATCAACTCTAGGATTATCTCCAGGAGCTGTTCGATATTCTCAAATAATGCAAGTTTTCGAAGCAATGGCACATTTTGCTCAAAAACATCGAGAATTTCATCATTGGCTTCAGATCAAGTTCACAAAATACGGTAAAAAACATCATCAAAAAATTCAGGTTATGGAAGAAGTTTTAAATTAAAATTTTTAGTTGTTTAAAAAGTGCAATTTTTCACCAAAGTTGATTTATCATATAGAATAAAAATAATGCATGACATTGAGATAAAATTGCATTTTCAAAAAACAATTCTCCGATAGTTTTTCAAGTATACCTCGTAAAAAACTGATATAAAAAGATTACCGAGTAGATTGTCAGACGTTAAGAACAGCGATTTGAGCATCAACAAAGGATTCAAACATTTGCATAACGGCTAGAATTGCTGGATTACCGAATCCATGGGTCATCATGGAGAAACCTGTAAGAGGATCCTGGACTTCTGATTCTAGAGTTTGTTCCTTGTGTTGATTGATAACAGGAGAAGAATCTGCTTCAAGAATAGACGAAAATTCACGAATAAGCTGTTTCGTTTTCACTAAATTATCCACAGTAATTGGGTTTTGTCTGTCTTTCAGGACTTTGGCCGTGATTGGTTCCACTGGAAAACTGGCAGAGATAATTTTCGCAAAATCATTGGCAAAAAGTAGGGCTTCTTCCTCGAGGAGACTGCTGAACAGGGTCAATTGTCCTCTGCGACGTCCTCTTTCTACATTTAGTCCAACTTTCTCCAGATCTGCTTTCAGAAGATTCGTGTTGTTTGGCATCTTAGCTCGACGAAGAAGACCACCGAGGAGAGAGAATGAAAAGCATTCTGGTCCGTAAATCCTTCTGGCAAGTTCCCCAACAGTTACCTAAACAGTGCAATTTACAAAAACCGTCACATTACTGCAAAAATAAACAATCTACGAACTAGTTTTGAGAATAACTTTTAGGATTTCCTGAGAATTCATATAAATAAAGTAAAAAAGTAAGTTGTTTTAGCAGTAAAGTGCCAGATTTACCACTCTCTACTTTTACTTGATCTACGTGAGATTTTAGAAATTACACTATTATAAAAACAAGTTTTACGAAATTTCGGAAGTTTATGTAAAATCCCCGATTTTAGGTAAAGCAGACAGAACCCAAGAAGATTGCAGTAGCAGATTGCCGGATTTATCATTTTTTCCAGTCCTGCACTTTTTGCGCGCGAATTTGAAAATTACAAAAAACCATATATCGTTTTTTTAATTTTAAAAATTACGAATAACGAAACTGACCTTGTATTTACACACATTTAGGAGAGATAGTCTCCCAGTTACCGCTGCAAATTGATGGCCGACATCTGGAGTCTGGGTGGCTTTGAACTGTTCCGCTATGAACTCGAAGGCTTCTTTGGAAAGTTCGATCGACAATTCTGGAGACGAAGGTTGATCCTTAGGGGTTAGTAGGCTTCCTGGAGACAAACTGCCTTCATCTGTAGTTGTACTAGCTGAACAATGAGCTTCTTCATCTCCAACCTCTAATTTAAGCTTTTTCGTTGAATTATCACTTTCTTCAGACGATTCTCGTTTTACCTAAAATTTTGAAATTTCATATATAAAATTTTATTATTTTTAAAATTTACCTGTTTTTCTGCTTCTAATCTTCTTTTTCTTTTTGAAATTAATTCAGCAATTGCATCCATAGCGAAATTAGAAGAAATTACAGAAATCGAAGACATAAAAAAAACAAAATACAACGTATAATTCACAATCGCGCGAAAAAATAACGGCCAAAACAGCTAGATCAAAGCCAGTTTTGCCTTCGGTCTCGTTCTCTCTGCACATTTTATCACTCATTCTTGTTGTTTTCCCGCTATTTTTTAAAAATAATTTTATTTATTATCGAAATTTTCTTCAACAAATCGGCAAAGTATTTTAAAAAAAATATAACTATCAAAAATGAAAAATAACTAAAATTAAAAAAGGAGATTTTTAGGGATAAGTATCTCAGCTAATAAGTGCGGGGAATCGAGGGTAGGAATATCGTAACTTAGATATGTGCTGTTTTTAATTTTTACGCATCACAACCGAAGATAAGCGAAATACACTACATGGCAGTGATCATGGGAGAGGTTGGTGGCTCGGAGCCCAGATCCTTGGACGAGCATGATCGTTAATTGTCATGATAACCTTGTTCATGATGTCTTCAAAGTTGTATCCAGTTACAATTGCTAAAAACCAAAACTCAATATATCAAAACTAAAAAACAAAACTCACTCGTAAACAAGTCTCCAAAGTTCTGTTCGATTCTTTGAACTCTTTCGTAGGCTCTTTGAGCTTCTGAATCCGGGAGACTAGGATCCCATTCTCGGAGTTGTTGAGGACTGTACGGCTTGATCAGGATCGCAATTGGCTGGATATTAGCCGTGTTTTGGAGTCTTCTGATTGCATTGCCACTCACATCGAGGATGCAATGTCGTCCCTAAAATTGCCATAATTATTATAAAAATCAAAAATGGTTTAAAATCCCGAATTTGCATGGTTGTTATTTCGTAGTTAATAATATATTATAAAATGATATATCAAATTTTCACAAAACGGTCTCGACGGGAATTTTGGAAGTTTTAAAAAACGAAAGCAGTCTACAATTTTGGTTTCGTGTGGTTATTTCGTAATGTTTTGGAACTATATCTCGTCTGAATAGACTTAAAACCTCCGAAATCAAAATACATACCACAAATACCCCTCTATCTATCTTCTATGATTAATTTCCATACATCAAACTAAAAATCCCAAAAACCACATTCAAATATCCCATGGTAGTTTTGTTTGTTAAAAATTAATTTTCATATATGAATACTTACTGAATTCGCCACTTCTCTGACGGCATTGATGGAAGTACCGTAGAGATTATCCTGGAACTGTCCTGCTTCGATAAACATGTTGTTTCTGACGTCATTTTCCATTTCTGCTTTACTAACAAAGTAGTAATCTCTTCCATGAACCTCATTTTCACGTGGTGGTCGAGAAGTATCTAAAAAATAAAATAATTATATGGTCCCTCAAAAATAAAAACAAAAACAAAAATGATTCATTTTTTGAGTCATGTCAACTAGTACCTAATTCAAAAAAAAATAAAAAATAAACTCACGCGGAACACAACTGCTGAATTTGTCTGGATATCGACCGACAATTTCATCGTTGATTCTGTCCTTCATCGCTCCTAAGATGATGACTGGGCGAACATAATTGACTGAAAGGTTAAAATCAGAATGATGACTCAAGTACAAAACTGTTTACTTTTTAAAATTTCCAAACTCAATTTACTTTTTTAAATTTCCAAACTCAATTTATTTTTAAAAATTTTCAAACTCAACTTAATTTTAAAAATTTCCAAACTCAATTTAATTTTTAAAATTTTCAAACTCAACTTAATTTTAAAAATTTCCAAACTCAATTTAATTTTTAAAATTTTCAAACTCAACTTAATTTTAAAAATTTCCAAACTCAATTTAATTTTTTAAATTTTCAAATTAATTCAAATTCGATTTTTTTCAAAACATGTTAAACTTTTAATTTTTATCAAATTAATTCAAAAATCAACCTTTCTAAATGTTTTCGAATAAATTTAATAAAAATTCAAATTTTAAATTTAAAAATTAAACTTATTTCGAAATATTAAAAATTCGAAATTAATAGTTTTATTTAAAAATACTTACTGTTCTGGACTTCAACGGTTTCGTAAGAGAAAATTGGCTCATCTGTTGCATTAACTGAAAAAAATTAAATTATTAATAATCAAAGTTTTATTAAAAAAGTAAATCAAACAACATTCGTGTCAGGACCAATGTTCAAAAATTTTCTTTCAAAAAACCATTGGTCCTAACACGGATAATTATTAACTTTTTTCAACAATTAATTTAATAAATAATTATTTAGACAATTTTCAACCAAATTTGTAATTAAAAAGTAAATCAAACAACATTCATGTCGGGACAAATGTTCAAAAATTTTCTTACAAAAAATCATTGGTCCTAACACGAATAATTATTAACTTTTTTAAATTACAAAATTAGTGTTTTAATAATTAATCAAATTACTCAAAGAATGGACTTCGACAGAAAACATGGACTCTTGACGGATTATACTGCATATTTTCGGACTTTTGTTTTTGATCACTGACCATGAACCTTTCACAAAAAACAACAACCAAAACTGCCAATTTTTCGAATTAGAAATTTTTCAAAATCTTCAATTTTAAAATTTTTTGAATTTTGAAATTTTTCGAAATCGACAGTTCTGAAAAAACGAACATCCTACTTACGGTTGTAATCACTGTCGGAAGTGCATGTGAATTCTGTCGAAGTAAATTCCGCTGGAACTCCTGAGGAAAAATTGTACTATTACAAAAAAGTACTTTTTACAAAGCAATTTCCGAAAATTTTTTAAAACTTCTAGGATCTTGAATTTTAGAAATTAAAAATTTTAATAGGTTCTAGGAAGTTTTGAAAACTCTCGAGAGATTCTGGGGAATTCTAGAGAATCCTAGAAGTTCCAACTGGATTCTGTAAATTCTACAGTACTCTGAGAAATTGAATTTTCATTAGATTCTGAAAATTCATAGAAGTTTCTAAATTATTTTCAAAAAATTAAAGATTCTTATTAGATTCTATACATTTCTACAGTAATCTGAGAAATTGAATTTTCATTAGATTCTGAAAATTCTCAGAAGTTTCTAAATTATTTTCAAAGATTTTAAAAAATACAAAAGTTTAGGAATTTGTGCAGTATTGTAAAAAGTAAACTTACGGTCATGATCTGTGAATTCGTTCAATTTTTCAGTGGATTTGACGAATGGGAACTTGCGGGAGAAGGATAGCTGGGTTCTGGAGCCTCTTCTGCCTTCCATGCCCATGGAGGCGTTTCTTCCGAGACTCTGACTTCCAGCGTTGAAGTTAACTTGTTTCCTTCTTTGTCTTTCTCGTTTTTCGACTTTTTTCTTGCTAGGAATCAGTCCTTCGCCACCTTCGTCTCCTGTTTCGGCGACCCTTCTGGCGGTCCACCATTCGTCATCATTGGCATTTAAGACATGAAGGATATCTCCGTATCTGAATCCCATGGTTCTGTGTGGGACTCCTGTTTCTCTAGAAGGATCGTAGTCGAACAAAGCTCTGACAAACACGTCCCTTCTTCCAGCTACAGTAACCGGATTAACTCCGACCGTTGCCGCAGCTGCTGCCTGTCTGTTAAGCATATCGTTTCTCAAAGCCTCAACTTTCGCTTCGAAAGCCGCGTAATCAGCAGGTCTGTATTGTAACGTCAAATTGACAAACGAATTAGGTAGACAATTTTTCAAAGCCAAAGCAGCAGCGTTATGAGTGGCATTTCTGAGGTCAATATCGTTGACTTGAAGAAGTACATCACCTTTTCTGACGTTTCCAGAGAGATCCGCAACTCCTCCGGGAAGAACGTGACTTATGTAAACAGGTTCTCTGTCTTCTCCTCCGACAATATTGAATCCTAATCCTCCATCACCTTTCTTCAACGTCACAACTCTCGGGGCTAGGGATATCTCTGGTTCGTAGGCTTGGGTTCCAGGCACTCCAGAAGCGTAAGCTAGATGACTTTGGCTACCGTAACTCTGGTCCGGAAATTGCTGAATCGATCCAGATCTGTTGGCTGCGGCGATTCCCGTGAAGCTTCTAGAGCTGTCATCGATGGGAGGAGGGACATAGTTGGGATGGGGGTTCTTTTCGTAGTAGATGGCAACTCTTTGTCCAGTAGACTTCAAAGTGTTAACAGCGAAGCTATGGGTGACGTTCTCCAGAAGCACATTATCAACAGCGACGATTCTGTCCATCGGCTGAAGTCTTCCGTCATAATAAGCAGCGCCGCCTTCGATGATTCTCGTGATGTAAATTCCGTTATCTCCTGGGACGTGCTGATTACCGACTCCTCCGGCAACGGAGAACCCAAGGCCTCCAGATCCTTTGAGAAGCTCGAGTTTTCGGATACTCGGATTAAGCTCCAGACGCTGGATTTCCGGCGGGATTCTCTGGATGGGGATGTTGACAGGAGCAGTGGGGGAATGAAGGGAACTCACTGGAGGCGGCAAAACGGAAGTCGGAGTCTGTCCATATGTCGAACTGAATCCAGTAGTTGTTCCTCCGAATCTCAAATCGTGTTGGGAGACGGATCTGGTCGGTTTCGGACGTTTGACCAGCAGACGGACAACAGTTCCAGAATTCTTCAAAGCTTGAACAGCGACATTGTGATCGACATCAACGCAATCTGTGTTGTTAACCTTCAGAATTATGTCGTTCACCTTGATTCTTCCATCTCTCGCGACGGCCCCGCCTTTGCTGATGTCCGTGACTCTGATGTGGGAGTCGTTGTCTCCTCGATCACGACCTCCAGAAATAGAAAATCCGAGTCCTGTTTGATTTTTCTCAATGACAACATCATCAATTTCCCATTCCTGTCCATGAGCATCGATCAATCCAGAAGCCTGAAAAATTCAACTTTGTTCAATTTAAAAAAATATTTTTCGGATGAGTCATATTTCGAAATTTCATATATGAATCATTTTTAATTCAAGTCGTAAAGTGATTTTAAATCGTATAGAGATGAATAAGAACAAGTTTAAGGATTAAAATTGAGGAAAATTAGAACTAATTACTTACAGAATTCGTCTGAGTGTGGCTCCCGCCGGGTCCGTCGACGGTCTTCGTCGTGTACTCCGTCGTTGCCCAACCATCCTTCGTCTTAAGCAATATTATTACAAAAGTTAAAGTAGTAAAAGTTAAAAATAAACAGTAAAAAACGATCCTGTGAGAATTTTAGGATTGTGAGAAAAGAGAGAGAGAGAGGACAGTGCGAGTCAATTTTATAAATTACCAGAATTACCATTATTTCCGTTTTTGCAAACGTCGCTCTCTCTGCGCGGGAATTCAAAAATTGCACTTGTTTAAAAATTAAAAATAACTTTTTTGGACTTATGTCGACAAGAATTTTTAGAAATGTAAAATTCAGGTAAAAAATAGAAATATTTTTAAATTGCCAGTTTTACCATTTTTCTATTTTCAGAACACTTTCGGTCTTTGCGCGCGAATTTAAAAATTTTAAAAATATTTTTTTTTTAAAATGAAAAATTACTTTAAAAAAGTATGACTTACCAGTTCCTTTCTTTGTTCCTGGAAAGTGTACGAATGGGTCGAGATGTTGTGTCCATCTGTGGTGTGGTATCCGTTTGTCAAAGGTCTTTCAAAAAGACTACCCCCGAAGGCCCCGAAAGGAGGGTTGTTCTCCCATCTTTCGGCGAGTCTTTTAGTTTCTCGGGTCTTCTCATCAAAGGGGATTCTCTCGTTGATCAAGGTATTGTCATAAAAATCCTGGATATCTGCAAAAAATCATATTACTGTAAAAATAAAAAAAATTATTATAAAAATTTTAAGAATTACTGTAAAAATTTTAAAAATTACTGTAAAAATAAGAAAAATTATTATAAAAATCAAAAAATATTACTGTAAAAATAAAAAAAATTATTATAAAAATAAAAAAAATTATTATAAAAATTAAAAAAATCACTGTAAAAATAAAAAAATATTACTGTAAAAATAAAAAAATTATTATAAATAATTCAAAAAAATCATATTACTGTAAAAATTTAAAAAATTTGAAAAATATTTTTTTTATTTCAAAATTGTTTGATTTTAGAAGATTTCAAAATCAACTAAATCTTCACAAATTTTCAGAATTTCTGAAATTTTCTACAAACTTTAAAAAATTTCGAAATCAACAAGAATTTTAAAAATTTCTAAAATTTTCTATAAACTTTAAAAAAATTCCAAAAATTTACAAAATTCTAAAATTTCGAAATTTGTTAAGGTTTTAGAAAATTTTAGAATCAAATAGATCTTTAGAAAATTTAGAAAATTTTAATTTTAGAAAATTTAGAAAATTTTAATTTTAGAAAATTTAGAAAATTTTAATTTTAGAAAATTCGTAAAATTTTAATTTTAGAAAATTTAGAAAATTTTAATTTCATAAAATTTAGAAAATTTTAATTTTAGAAAATTCGTAAAATTTTAATTTTAGAAAATTTTGAAAATTCAAGTTTTAAAAAATCGATAATTGAACTAAAACGTACCACAGAGGGCTTGGAAGAGCCTCGTTTTGAAGATTCCGATGATTTTTTCGATGGCGTACTTGAGTTCGGCGTCGGAGGGTCTGGTGAGTTCGGCGTGGTACTCTTCCAGTCGCTCCAGGGCCCGATGGGCTTCTCCAGATTTATGTGCCATTTAAATAAAGTTTAAAAATAAAACTTTAAACTTAAAATATTTTCACTTTCTTTTGTTTCTCAGAAATCGAACAAATCGAGTGTCCTTGTTCGGCGACAGCGAACGCGCTCTGGTCCGCTTCAAAGCCGCGCGGGTCCTCCTCAGGGGTCTTCTAAGAGGAAAGCTGAAATATTTGCTCATAACTTTCAGCCATTATCGTCGAAGATTACGAATTTTCACGAAAAATCGGAATTAAAGTTGAAATTTTTGAGGAACAATTTACTTGGAAAATTCTCGAGACTTCAGTGTTCCGTTTTATCGAAATTGAAACAAAAATAAATTTAAAACAAAAACAAAAATAAAATAAATCAAAGTCAAATTGAATTTTCACGCAACAATTAAACAAGCCGATCTGCCCCAACGTTGCGGGCAACTTGCGGATTTTATGTCGACTTATCTGCTTCCATGCTGCAAGCAAAGTGCAGATCTTACTTTAATTTCGGAATTTTTATAAATGAAAACACAAATATCGACCGATCTGCCCCAAAGTTGCGGGCAACTTGCGGATTTGACTTTGATGTCGAATTTTTTATATAATTTAATATAGATATCAAAAATTCTATTCCGAAGTTTGCAAAACAATCAACTTCAAAATCAAATCCGCAAGTTGCCCGCAACATTGGGGCAGACTGGTCGAAATAAAATTAAATTGACCATCTTGCCACAATGTTGCGGGCAACCTGCGGATTTGATTTTGATGTCCAGTTCTTTATAGATATCAAATTTTTGCATCGATTTAGACAAAGTAAATTTTTCAAATAAATAACCTCTAAATGTGGTCTTAACGCGAAAAATCCGAATTTTAACGTCAAACTCGTCTTTGATAAAAAAACAGAAAATGAGTTTTGTTGATTTTCTTGACAAAACAAATTTTCAGTTAGTTTAGATTTTTAGAAAAAATCGAAAAATAGATCAACGAAGAAATTGGAACACGTAAGACTTCCCGCTGGGATTCTGGAACTGAGAAAAAGAAGTTCATCGATGACAAATGTCCTTCGAATTTTCGGGGATAAAATCATAATTCATAATAATACAAAAAAATCAAAAATAATCTTTAAAAAATTATAATATTTAATATTTATAAAGTTTAAAAAAATCAAAAATATTAAAAACTTTCCAATCAGGACCAAAAATGTGAAATTTAATATTTACAAAGTTTTAAAAAATCTAAAATATTAAAAATTTTAAAAATTCTCTCGACACGAATTTCTAAAACTTTCCAGTCAGGACCAAAAATTACAAAATTTCGATTTAATTGTGATAAAAAATCAAAGATATTTATTGAAAATTTAAAAAAATTCTCTCAATGTGAATTTCAAAACTTTCTAGTTGCGATCAAAAATCGGAAAATGCTGTGTTTACTTGATTTTAGCGAGTTCCAATCACACAAACATCTTCCACGAAACTTTGAGAAAATCATCTCAACACGAATTTTCTAGTGCAGATCGAAAATTATTAAATTTTATGTTTATTTGGTTTTAGAAAATTCTAAAATTGTATTTTTTGTAAAATTAGAGATATTTTTCATAAAAGTTAAAAAGTTTCTCAAAAAGAATTTTTGAATTTTCCAATCAGGACCAAAAATTGTAAAAAATCATGTTTAGGTTCTTTTGGAAGATTTTAAAATTGTATTTTTTTGTAAAATTAAAAGTATTTTTCATAAAAGTTAAAAAGTTTCTCAAAAAGAATTTTCCAATCAAGACCAAAAATTGTAAAAAATCATGTTTAGGTTCTTTTGGAAGATTTTAAAATTGTATTTTTCATGAAATTTAAAAAACTGTTCCGACACGAATTTTTGGAATTTTCCAATCAAGACCAAAAATTGTAAAAAATCATGTTTAGGTTCTTTTGGAAGATTCTAAAAGCTTACAATAGAGTCCAAGAACAGTAAGTATAGGATCACGTCGAAGGTAAGCCACTTCATTCATGTTTTAAAAGAAAAAGCGGCTTTCTTGCGGGACTGACATGCTGTCAAAACATCAATAAAATCGAAAATTCCTCTCGAGACCAACAATTTAACTATGCAAATTTCCACTCAAGACCGTAAAAAATTAAAAAATCGATTATTTTTAAAAATCCAATTTTTTATTTAAAAATTGAATCTGAATCATCCTTTACCGTAAACAAACACGTTCTGGAAGACTACCCACTGAATTTCTTGAATCCTAAAATCGTACAAATAATGCAAATAAAGCCTCAAGGTATGATTGAAAAAGCAAATTTTTGGTCGACAAAGTAGGGTCTCGCGGAATGCGAAGGAGCGCCCCGATGAGCAATCACGATTCTCGGCGTTTCCTGGCACTCACTCGTTTGAAAAATGTCAATGTCCCAAGTTTCGTACAATTCCGAGGACCACTGATAACGGCGGGCCAAACAACCCCAGGAATAGTTGTAAAATCGAGATCTGCTTTATTTCTAGTGTGAGTCCGGGAAACCTCCAATACTTTTTGATAAAAAATATTGAAAAAAAATAAAAACATTTCAATGAAAAAAGAAACCAAATGGTCAACAATGAAAATATTCATTCGAATTTTCCCTCTAGGACCCGCAATGAAACAAGAGGGATGAAGTTACGGGAATATACGGTATAAGCAAGGTTATTGAAATATTTTTGTCAGAAAAAGGAAAAAATTTGCAGTCGGTGGGATTCGAACCCACGCCAACAGAGTTGACTACGACCTGAACGTAGCGCCTTAGACCACTCGGCCACGACTGCGTGGAGGACACACTCTAACTGTGGATAAACACACGCCGTTCGCTGCCGTAAATCCGAATAAATTAAATATTTTTTTGACTTAAAAATACCCTTTCAAAATTATTTACAAATCACATTGTCTATTATCAATTATAAGTTCCAAAAATGCTCAATAAACTGAAATAGTACCTGTCAATCTGAGGAAGTTATCGGGATATAAAAAACAACAAAGCTTGCAAAAATTCGATTTTGAAAAAATTAAAATAAAGTAGTTTTCGAAATTTTGAAACTTGTAAAATGTGAATTACTGTGGTGTCGGGCAAATTGTGTGAAAAAGCGGAATTAATATAATAGGAAGAAAATCAGAAATGGTCCCGACGCGAATTTCGAAAATCTTTGAAAATTAAAAAAATGAATTTTCAGATGGTTCCAGATGTTATTCCAAAATCCTAGGATGTTCTAATAAGGATATCAAGGAAATTAGAAATGGATATTTTTGCACAATGGTCTCGACGCGAATTTTCAAAATTTCATAGAAAATTATGAAATCGTCAGAATTTTGATTTTAGGTTTTACTAGTTTGAATTATTGAAATATGAATATTAAACAAGTTAAAAATAAATACTTTTAAAAAATGGTCCCGACGCGAATTTTCGAAATTTCATAGAAAATTATGAAATCGTCAGAATTTTGATTTTAGGTTTTACTAGTTTGAATTATTGAAATATGAATATTAAACAAGTTAAAAATAAAGATTTCCAAAAAATGGTCCCGACGCGAAATTCTCCAGGATGTTATATAAAATCAGAAAATAAAAGATGAACTCGTAATGATCACGTGCAGGTGAGCTGTCATTCGAGAATAATCAAACGAAAATGAACAAATTTGACTTTTTTACTTTTTACTTTTTGCGTTCATTCATCGCCTTGCCTCGGGGGCTGTCTTGGGTCTGACGGCTGCCGGATAAATCGACGAAATTGTGTAATTTATCCGCCTAAGAATGGAATAAATCAAAAATCCCAATATTTCTAAATTTAATTTTAATAAAAATTTATAAAAATATATTTTTAAATAATGAAATAAATTTAAAAAATAAGTTATGTAATTTTTAAAAATAAAAAATAAATTTTTTTCCGGTCGCAGCAGGAGTAAAAAGGTCCACAGCAAGGTGGGCAATCTCGGGAAACGAGATTCAAACGAACACACACAGCAACAATGGCCCACCAAACACCGCCTGACGACGACGGACAGACACGGACAGGTATGTACCTCTCCGTCGGTCAAGAGCCCCTTTTTTGACCGGCCAAAAGTCCCTTTTTTGACCGGCCAAGACCAACAATGGTCAGGTCAAAGAAAATAGACACCCAAATACGGCAAATTACATCTGTCAATCAATTTCAAAACCAAAAAATAAAAAAATTTAGAAAAATCAAAAAAATTAAAAATTCTTTAAAATTCCGCCTTTTTGGCGAAATGTGCTTCATTATTATGGCAGGTAAATACGATGAATAACATTTTTTAATTAATTTAAAAATAAAAAAATTAAATAACTTAAAAATTCGGAAAATTTTCAAAAATTCAAAAATCCCGCCTTTTTGGCGAAATGTGTTTGATTAATTAAATGGTCAAATACGGTAGATAATATCTTTTAACCAATTCAGAAAAATTTTAAATAAAAATAAATTTTTTTTTTAAATTTAAAAAATCCCGCCTTTTTGGCGAAATGTGACTAATTTGGACTTTCGTTCCGGGACGTTCTAGAGCGACTAAGAAATTTCATTTTAGTTTTGGTTTGCAAATTGTTTCAGTTTCTGTGTCAGACCAAATCCCGGCGAAATTAGGGGATTTGGACCGAAAGTAAAGTCCCGCTTCATTTTCGTGGACGATTTACAATTTTACTTTACAGATCAATTGTGCAATTATAAAAATTAAAAATAGATTTTTTATGAAATTTTCTCGACACGAATCTCGAAGTTTTTGAAACTTTTAGATTTTTGAATTTAAAAAAATTATTTTTAAAATTTTTTAATTTTTCTATTAAATTCTAAAAACTTCTAAGACTTATAGGAGATTTTAGAAAGTTTCACAAGATTCTGGAAGATTTCTGAATCTTTCTATGGGATTCTGTGAGATTCTGGAATTTTCTAGAAACTTTTCAAAAATTTTCCAATTTTTCTATTAAATTCTAAAAGATTTCTAAGATTTTACAAGATTTTACAAGATTCTGGAAGATTTCTGGATTTTTCTATGGGATTCTGTGAGATTCTGGAATTTTCTAATTTTTTTATTAAATTCTAAAAAAATTCAAGAAACTTTTAGAAGATTTCACAAGATTCTGGAAGATTTCTGAATCTTTCTATAGGATTCTATGGGATTCTGTGAGATTCTGGAATTTTCTAGGAACTTTTCAAAAATTTTCCAATTTTTCTATTAAATTCTGAAATTCTTAGACTTCCAAAAAACTCCAGAAACATTCATAAAATTCTGGAAAATTTTTAAATTCTTTTACAGAATTCTGAAAAATCCTAAAAATTCTAAACAATTTCGAAATTTTCTGAAATTTTGAAAGTTTTTTAAAATTTTTAGGTTTTCAAAAATCTAGAAACCTCGGATTAGATTCTGGAAGCTTCTACGAAAGTTTGTGCAGATGAAACGGTCGAGTCCGAAAGTGGTTATCGGAAGGGCGATCTTCGGAATGTCGGCATGGTTTAACGACACGTCGCGAGGGGGGCAAGAATGGCATTTATCCTTCACTTTCGACCTTGATCGGTCGATTGGCCGTGTTTTCACTCGCAATGACAAAAAAAAACGATAAATTTTTTTCGTCGAACTGGTTTCAAGGTGTTTCGGAAGACTCAACTTGGATCCGTTACCAGTCAAATTCATAAATAAAAAATCGATCATTTTTGTTTGAAAAATTGTTGTTTGGACAGTTTTGTGTTTGCAAGCTGGCAAAAGGCCAGACAATCGGACAAAACAAACCGGTCAAGGTTCGTCGGATCAAGAGCGGGAAAACGGGTCGCTCTCGCTGATTCATCGGTCTTCAATGGCAACGAGGGGTCAGCCGAGGTCAGCAATTTTCCACATTCGGCAAAGTAGAAATATTTTTGCATTTTTGAAGACAAAAACAAGGAAAAATAAATAAATATGAAACTGAATAAATGTCCCGAAACGATTGACTGCGAGTGATAAACAAAACATGACACTTTCGAAATCAATTTTCCAAGAGATCACATCTTATTTCCCTATATTATTTAATATTTATTTTAGTTTTTTATTTTATTTTTACTAAGAAATATTCTAGGACGTTGAAATTATGCAAATTTGGTGATTTTTATATATCGCGCGTTCGGTTTTATATGATGTAAATTTTGGGAGAAATCACTTCTTATTTTCCTATATTATTTAATATTTATTTTAGTCTTTTATTTTATTTTTACTAAGAAATATTCTAGGACGTTGAAATTATGTAAATTTGCTAATTTTCATATATCACGCGTTCGGTTTTATATCATGTAAATTTTGGGAGAAATCACATCTTATTTTCCTATATTATTTAATATTTACCTTGAATTTACACATAGTTTTTATTCAAGAATGTTCTAGGACGCTGAAATTATGTCAATTTAGTAATTTTCATATATCGCGTTTCAAAAATTGCGTTATAATTTTTAAAACAAAGTACAACTCATTTTTCAAGTTATCTGACATTTATCGAGATTTATATATGGTTTTTGAAGGATATTCTAGAACGTCTGGATTATGTAAATTTGATAACTTTCACATATCACGCGTTAAAGTTTACTGAAGATAAATTTCGAAGTAAACTACGTCTTATTCCTAGGTTATTGGATTTGGATTATTGGATATCTATTTAGCATCTTTTTAAATTTTTCGAAGGACATTCCAAGACGTTCGAGTTGTAAATTTGGGAATTTTTACATGTCGTTTTTGAAATATTCTCGAAGTTGATTTAGAAATAAATTATGGGTTAGTTTTTAGGTTATTAGATCTTTATTTAGAATTTGATGAATTTAGAAGGATTTTCTAGAACTTTAGAGTTATATAAATTTAGAAATTTTTATATATCGCGTGTTGAAATTTTTTTCGAAGTCGATTTCGAAGTAAATTATAACTTTTTTGAAATATTATTTGGTATTTATTTAGAATTTTATGAATTTAGAAGGATTTTCTAGGACTTTAGAGTTATGTAAATTTAGAAATTTTTATATATCGCGTGTTAAAATTTCCTCGAGGTCGATTTCGAAGTAAATTATAACTTTTTTGAAATATTATTTGGTATTTATTTAGAATTTTATGAATTTTGAAGGATTTTCTAAGACTTTAAAATTATATAAATTTGAAAATTTCTATATATCGCGTGTTGAAATTTCCTAAAGGTCGATTTCGAAGTAAATTATAACTTTTTTGAAATATTATTTGGTATTTATTTAGAATTTTATAAATTTTGAAGGATTTTCTAGGACTTTAAAATTATATAAATTTGAAAATTTCTATATATCGCGTGTTAAAATTTCCTCGAGGTCGATTTCGAAGTAAATTACAGCTTCTTTCTAGTTAATCAGATACTTATCCGTAATTTATATTTGGATTTTTCTCAAAGGATTTTCCAAAATAAAAAAGTTAGACAAAAATGAAAAATTTCATCACAAGTTAAATTTGAATTCGAATAAATTTCTAAAATATAAGTTATTTTGTAAATTATAAAATACTTATTCGGGATTTATTTTAATGGTTTTCTAAAATGGGAAAATTAAACATAAATAAAAAATTCCATATATCGGACATCAAAGTTCTGTCGAAATTTCCTTTTGAAAAAAATTATAGCTTATTTCGTAATCGGATATCGATTCAAAATCCGCGTTCAATTTTTAAATGTTTTTAAAAAAGAGAAAAATCGGATAAACGTGGAAATTTTTATATATCGAATTTTTTAAATTTTATTTTTTTATTTTAAAAATATTTTTATGTGATTTTCATATATTTTTTACTTTTCAATTTTATGATGCTGTTGATTATTTATTATCCTATTGTCGATTTACTGATAATTTTCTTTGAGGACTGCTATAGTCCTTCAATGAAGTTTAATTTCACCTTTTGTCCTTCATTGTCGTGTTTTTATTTTTAATTATTTAATTTTTATAATTTTTAGATTTATTTTTTGTAATAATGTTGGTTATTTATTATCTTATTGTCGATTTACTGATAATTTTCTTTGAGGACTGCTATGGTCCTTCAATAAAGTCTAATTTCACCTTTTGTCCTTCATTGTCGTGTTTTTATTTTTACTTTTTAATTATTATATTTTTTAGATTTATTTATTGTAATACTGTTGATTACTTATTATCCTATTCTCGATTTACTGATAATTTTTTTTGAGGACTACTCTTGCAACGAAGTTCTTTTTTTTTAATTTTTCCATTTTTGATTATTTTTTAAAATGTTTATATATTCTTTCAATCTATTTTATTTTCCATGATAATGTTCATTTTTTTATTATCTTATTATTGGTCTAAAGTTGATATTCTAAGGACTAATAGGGTCCTTCAACGAAATTTGCTTTCACTTTTTCTTTGATCATTTGTTTTTTTATTTTTTTATTTTTTTTTATTTGATTATTTATTTTATTTTTTCCTTCAGATGAGGTCTGCTTCTGTTGCTCCATCCAGGAGATCTGATTCTCCGATTTTCAATTATGATGGTAACTCAAAAGTTCCTCAATTTCGAACAGATGAAAATAAAGTTTGTTTTTTTTAATTTTTGAATAGATTTTATATAAAAATTTTCAGATTCATAGGATAAGATGCCTTGTTCCTTATTGGGCAAGGATTGTGAATGTCGTTTCGCCGAGTGAAATCTGGATTCAGCATCTGAATCACATTTCCGAAAATTTGACGGAATTTATTTCGTATGAATTGTGTTTTTTAAAAATAATATCGGACTATTTTTAGAGCAGATTCTGAACCTATTAATTCTGGAAGTCTGGAGAAAGGAATGTACGTGATGGCGAAACTGGATGAATCAACCTTGGCCAGAGCTCGGATTTTGGATTTTAAAAACAACAAAGTTTCTGTTCGATTCCTCGATTATGGATCTATAGCTGTCTTTAGGCCAAATGAATTCTTCAAAATGTCCCGTAATCTCCGGACTTATCCATGGCAAACCGTTGCTGTTGCTCTCTGTGACGTCATGCCTCAAAACGGGGTTTGTTTCATATATTAATTTCCAAAAAAATTGATTTTTAGATTTTCTGGTCTGAAAATGAAATAGAATCCTTCAAAATAGCACTGAATGAATACGATATATTCTGGATTCGTCCTCAAATGACGCAATATAAAATTATCGACGATAGTGTCTTCACCAGAGTCACCATGTTTGGTCTTCTTCCGTCCGACGTTGATGAAATAGAAAATTCTCCTCAATCGGATTTCGATCTTGGACATTCGATAGCGGAGAAATATTACATTGTGCTTTCTAGTCGTTCATGCTGTCCGTTGCCGATCATAGATGCCTTCGATCAGAAGTCATATCCAGTGGAGTACGAGTTTTACGAAAAATCTCAAGTGCCAAATTACAGTAATTCAGATTTTTAATTGATAAAGATTTTAATTTTCAAAGTTGACACAGATATACATATCAGTTTAAAACTGGAATATATATTTTTGAAGTTTTTTATTATTTTTATTTTTTTTAATTTTCGAATTTTTAAAAATTTTATTTTTTTTCAATTTTTAAAATTATTTTTTTTCAATTTTTTTATTATTTTTAAATTTTTCTAAATTTCTTTATTTCTTTTTAAAAATTAGTTTTAGATGGAAAGTACATCTGACAAGAAAATTGAAGATTTTTCTGCAAGAGAAGGCTCAATATCTCCGTTTTTGGATTTGTCGAGTAAAACTCCTGTTTATATAACTGATTTTAATAAGGTTTGATTTTTTAATAAAATTTGAATAAATATAATTTTAGATTCATCGCATAAGATGCCGTAGGAATTATTACGCTGAAGTTGTGGACGTGATTTCTCCAAGTGAAATATGGATCAGGATATCAAATCACATAACTGAGGACTTGGTGATTTCAAAAGAGTATGTTTTTTTGTAATTTTTTAATTTTATCGGAATTCTGTAGAAGCTTCCAGAATTTTGCAAAAATTTTCTAGAATCTGGAAACTTCTGAAGGATTTTTAGAATCTTGTAGGAAATTATAGAATTTTCTGAAATGCAGGTTTTTGAGAATCCCTTGGAAGCTTCTAGAGATTTCCAAAATCTTCTAAAATCTGATGAAAATTTCTCAAAATCTAAAATTTACTGGGAAATTTTTTCAAAAATCTTATAGAAGCTTCTGGGCTTTTTTAGAATCTTCCAGAATCCAGTGGAAAGTTCCTGAAGTTCTCAATAAACTTATAGAATTGCCTAGAAATTTCCAAAATTCAGTAAAAATTACGTAAACTATCTGAAGTCGGAATTCTAGAAACTTTAGAAATTCCATAAATCCATATTGAGATAATTTTCCATGTTTATAACGATAATTTAGAAAAATCCTAACGCCTGTAACTACCGTTGCTGTTAAGCAATACGTAATGACTCCGTTTGATAACCGAGTTTATGGAAGAGCTCGGATTATCAAGTTAATCGAAAATGGAGTCGTTGTTCGATTTCTGGATTACGGTATTATTGCTTTTCGGAATATGGATGAATTATTTGAAATGGAACAAACCCTCAGGTGTTATCCATGGCAAACGATAAAAATTGCCCTCCATAACGCTGTCCCTATGGATCCTGAATCTGGTTGGTCAATTGATGAAGTAAAATTATTAAAAGAAATTTTAAATAATTATTCATTATTTTGGATAATGCCACAAAAATCGACAAAAGAGTTTGAAAATGATGATTCTCGAGCCATTAGAGTTAATATTAATGGAGTTAATGAAAAAGAAATTAAATTAAATGGAAAAATTATTCCTGGTGATTTTTTGGGTGAATCTATTCTTGAATTATTTAATATTAAATTAAAAAAAATTCAAAAATATGAATTTATAGAATCTTTTGAACAAAAATTTTATCCTTGTCAATATCCTGAAGAAAATTTTTCAAAAGATCCATTTAAAAAAATTCCATTTTAAATAATATTTGAAAATTCCATTTTTAAATAATATTTGAAATTTCAAAATTTTATTTTTTGTACATTTTTGAAATTGTAATTTTAAAACTAAATAAGATAATTTGAAGAAAATTAAAAAAGTGAAAAATTTAATGGAATGAAATTCCTCATCTTTGTACAGAAACTCGACCAGCAAGCATATCTTGCCGTAAACGTTCGACTTTTTCTTCAAAGTTACGAAAATCTGAAAAAAAAAACTCATTTTTTTAAAAATATTTTTTTTTACCTCTTGGTCGAAATTGTAATGTTAGATGAACGTAACCTGGGTGAGCTCCTCTGAGAGCCACTGCTGCTTGTTGGTGAGTTGCATTTCGAAGATTAACATCATTGACTTGGAGAAGTACATCACCTTTTCTGACGTTTCCAGAAAGATCCGCAACTCCTCCGGGAAGAATGTGACTTATGTAGACAGGTTCTCCGTCTTCTCCTCCGACGATGTTGAATCCTAGACCTTCTGTGCCTTTTCTAAGGGTCACAATTCTAGGATCGTAAAGTCCGAGGGCAGCGTTAGGATCCACGATTCTTCCTGGAGGGATTGGTTGGGTGTAAGACTGGTAGGATTGATTTCCTACTGACATTGGAGCTGTAACAGTAGGGATTTGATGAAGAGAACGGGATCTAGCAGGAGTGGAATAACTGATAACGTTGTCTTCTCTTCGAAGATGACTATCAGCTAAATAAGATTGAGACAGACTTCTGTTTGGTTTGAGTCTTTTGACAAGAAGTCGGATATATCCATCTGCAGCATGAATTGCATCAACGGCTTTTTGATGAGGAACGTTGACGCAATCTACATCGTTGATTTTCAGAATTACGTCCCCAACCTTGATTCTTCCGTCTTTAGCGACTGCTCCGTCTTTGAGGATTTCAGTTACGCGGATTAAATGATCTGGATTAGGTTCTCTGTCGACTCCTCCTGTGATGGAAAATCCAAGTCCGACAGGTCTGATGTCTAGTAAGACTTCTTCGACTTCCCATTCTCTTCCGGTTTCATCGATTAATCGATTGGAAAATGCGGAATAAGGTCTAGGAACTTCTATAACGTCTCTGGGATAACTAGAAATAGCGGCTGCAGGGAAATGGCTCCGGACATAGGCTCCACTAAACGGTGGATTTAAAGCCCAACGATCAGCAAATTCTCTGGAAGCAATAGATTTCTGGAGGAATGAAATTCTTTCGTTCATTAAAGTATTGTCGTAGAAATCCTGAATATCGCATAGAGCATGAAATAAGTTTGTTTTGAATATTCCAATGACTTTTTCAATGGCATATTTAAGTTCAATATCAGATGGTCTAGTTAATTCAGCATGGAATTCTTCAAGATGCTCCAAAGCTCGATGAATGTCTGAAAAATCTACTTTAGAGAAAAAATAAAATTAAAATTTACCTCGAGGCATTTAGGAGGCTGTTTCACCTGAGTGATTTTATTTGAAAACCTGAAATTGAACAAATTAAAAAAAGTACAAAATAAATCGATCAATTTAGGTAAACAAAAATCAGTCATAAAATGGGCAGTTTTACGAAATTGTCCTGAAGGGAAATTTTTGGACTTTTTAGAAAATTAAAGTGGCCTAAAAATTCCGAATTTGCATGATTATTGCTTCTTAATCTTACAAAATTTCGTAATTAGCTATATATTATGGAAATTACATATCAACTTTCCCATGAAGTTGTCTCAGAGGGAAATTCCGAAAGTTTTTAGAAATTTAAAGTGGCCTAAAGTTTTAATTTTGTGTGATAGTGATTTTGTAATTGGCCATTATGGAGATTATGTCAACTTTTTCATGAAGTCGTCTCAGAGGGAAATTTCAAAAAAATTTTAAAAACAGTCCACGTGATAATTTCAATCTTGCGCAACGAGTACTTTGTAATCTTATGATTTCGTAATTCATTTTCCGAACTTGTATTTTGCCTGAATAGATCTAAAAAAGCTGAACCAGGGTATATGAGGTGCAAAAAGCTGTTTCTAATCTCTAGGCTTAATTTTCATATATGAAAATATCGACGAAATTCAAAAAATCGCAACGCCTAAGGAACTCGTCGAAAACGGACTAGTTTGCTTGTGCGAAAAAATACAATTGGATAACGAAAACAATATATGAATGAAAAGGTGAAGAAAGATCTACTTTCACTTTTTATGGAATTTTGGAATGTAAAGAACTCGCGAGAAAGAATCTTCAGTCGAGCGGAACACGCACCTCTAAAGTCCCATAGCAACGAATGAGAAATATGAGGCAAAAATGGCGTAGCCGGAACGAAAGAGAAGGCAGTTCGGTCATTGCGGACAATGTTTACCTCTTTGCACAGGAGCCAGCTGGTCATTTTCGACGTGGACTGGTCAGAGTAAGAAAAAAAGGAGTGGCCATGGTGCGCGATAGACGGGGAAACTGGCAAAATAGGTGCCAGATCTATGTTTGAAAATGGTTTATCTGTCATGTAAAATACACATGTGAAGGAAAATTTGGCAAAGTAAAAAATTACTGTATCATTGTGGAAATTAAAATTTCTACAAAATTTGGTTTTTGGAAATTTTAAGAAATTAGGTAAGAGAGAGAGAGGACAGAGCGAGTCGATTTCGGCAGCGAGTTACTTAATTTACCAGTTTTTCCACTTTTGCAAATCTTACTGTTGCTACGCGGGAATTCAAAAATTACAAAAAATTGTATTATTTTGAAAATCAAAAATATACATTTTTCGAATTTTTTCGATATAAATTTTAAAAAATGCAAAATTTAGTTGAAAAACAAGAAAATAAAGTCAGTTTTTTTGTAAAATTTTTGGATTTTGAAATTTTTTATATTTTTACGCGGGAATTTAAAAATTCTAAAATTATTACTTTTTTTAAAATCACAATGTTTACTAAATAAAAAAGAAAATGAATTTAGTGATGTATATATTATGGTAATTAGTTTCGAAATAGTAATTACGGAGTAGTGTAAGAAAAAAAGTACAAAATCGGAAAGTTGGTTTTCCAAAAAGTGCCAAATCCGCTTTGGAAGAAAAATCTGCGCGATTATCTGGTTTTTCGAACGGCCTTCAGACGCCAATTGGCAGCAATCCAAAATTGGTAATAACTGTTTTCAAATTTTCGATCAATCCATCAAGGTTAAATTTCTTCATTTTTTAATTACAGTAATATAAAAACGATTTCATAATTTTTTCATTTTATAAAAATTCAAAAATAAAAGAAATATTAAAAAAAATTAAAAATATTTAAAAAAATTAAAAAATATTTTAAAAAAATTAAAAATATTTATAAAAAAAGGTTTAAAAATTTAAGAAATAAGAAAAATATTTAAAAAAAATTTAAAAAATAAAAAAATATTTTAAAAAAATTTAAAATATTCGAAAACTGAAAAAAATATTTTTTAAAATTGAGCAAAAAAATATAAAAATATTTTTAAAAAATAAAAAAGAGGGAGTGAGGACAGAGCGAGTCGATTGTAGTACGATTTATCAGATTTGTCGTTTTTTCGAGTTTCACGAAGCTTGTTTAATGCGAAAATTTGGAAATTTGTGAAAAATTATATTGTTGTAAAATTTCGAAATTATTTCAACAAAAATCTTTAAAAATTTTAAAACATAAATTAAAATAAAAAATCGAGTTAATTTTAATTCCAATTGTTAGTTTTATTATTTTTTAAATTTTTTCATTTTTCGCAGCAATTCGAAAAAATCAAAAATAAACTTTTTTTAAAATTATTTTTCTAGAAATTTTTAAAATAATTGTAAAATTAAAAATTACCAATTTTTTGTTTTAAATTTTTACAAAAAAAATTGAAAAAATCAAAAATAAACTTTTTTTAAAATTATTTTTCTAGAAATTTTTTAAATAATTGTAAAATTAAAAAATAATTTGTAATTTTTTTGTATAAAATTGTTAATTTTTAATTTTTACAAAGGAATTCAAAAATCATTGTTTTAAAAAATCAAAAATAAACTTTTTTAATTTTCTAAATAATTTTAAAATTTATTTTTTTTAAACTTTTTTAATAATTATAAAATTTAAAATAATTCATGTTTTTTTAAATTTATTTTTTTTTTGACGGAAATTTAAAAATTAAATTTTCCAAAATTACAATTATTATTTTAAAAGTTAAAAAATCTTTTTTGGCATCATTCAGGGTCAAGTAGGTCAAGGATGGATCGCCACATTTTGTCTAGAAATATTTATGGCCATTCGGAAGGCCTTCATTTTGCGAGATTTTCTAATAAGATAAAAAAAAAGAAATTTTCTAATAAGATAAAAAAAATAAATTTTCTAATAAGATAAAAAAAAATAAATTTTCTAATAAAATAAAAAAAAAATAAATTTTCTAATAAAATAAAAAAAAAATAAATTTTCTAATAAGATAAAAAAAATTTTTTCTAATAAGATAAAAAAAAAGAAATTTCTAATAAAATAAAAAAAAATTTTTCTAATAAGATAAAAAAAATTTTTTTCTAATAAGATAAAAAAAATTTTTTTCTAATAAGATAAAAAAACGAAATCAATCAAAAATATTTTTTTTACTCGCGCTAAATTCACTAGATGGATCACTTGTCCTTGCAGCAGTGAGAAATGATTGAAAAGAAGGATTTTGACAATCCACAAATCGGCCACGTCAATTGCTATTTCGAGTCAAAGACCGAATACAATTCCAGAAGAAAATTCCGCGCTGCAATAATTGCGAAAAGAGACTCACGTCCTCGAAGACCTCTTGATAATTCAATCTTCGAACAAACTGAGTCATAATGGAACAGAAATTAATTTTTAAAAAAGTTTGAATATTTTAATTATTTTATTTCATCAAAAAATAGGAATTAATCTTTAAAAAAATTCGAATATTTTAATTATTTAATTAAAAAATAGGAATTAATCTTTATAAAAATTTGAATATTTTAATTATTTAATTAAAAAATAGGAATTAATTTTTTAAAAAATAACAAAAGCTAATTTTCTACAAAAAATTTAAATATTTTAATTTAATCGTTTTTGGCGTTTTGTTCGATTCGCCAAAAGTAAATTTATTTTTTAAATGAAAAAATTTATTATTTTTTCGTTTTTGAAAAATGGAACAGAAACTAATTTTAGTTTGATTTTTAAACATTTCAATTTCGCTTTTTTTGGCGTTTTGTTCCATTTGCTAAACTGGATTTTTTTATTCAAAAAAATAAATCAATTTCGATAGAAATTTAAATATTATAGTTTCATCGTTTTTTATTTTTTATTATATTTTTCAAAATGAACAGTTTTTTATTTTTAAAAATTGGAACATAAAATTAAAGTAGAAGTAAATTTAATTTTAATAAAAATTTTCGAAAATTTGAATTTTACCTATTTTTGGCGTTCTGTTCTGCCTTCCGTAATGGTCATTTTTACCTTTTTTTAAATTGGAATAACTGACAATTCCAATAGTAAGTGGAATTTTCAAATATTGCATTTCAATTACTTTTTGGCGTTCTGTTCTACTTTCCGTAATGGTCATTTTTACCTTTTTTTAAATAGGAATAACCGATAATTCCTGTTGCTTGATCGCGAATTTTCAGTTTTTTCGGTCTTTTTTTACTTTTTGTCTAACGAAAAACCAAAGATTGATATATTTTATCATTTTTTCTCTGTTCGATTCCGTGATTATTGGCCTAGAAAAGTGAAAGTTGGATTGTTTTGGTTTTTGTTCTCAATTTTCGTTGATAAACAAAATCGTGCGGGTTTCATTTTTATTTTTTTTTTATTGAAAATTTTCAGAATTAAATATGTCGTTCAATCGTGGAGTCCATACTCTTCAAATTTCCGCAAAAATGTTTGCAGAAAATCGTCGAAGATTAATTTCCGCTCTGAAGCCGCAAGCCGGTCCGAAGTCGTTCGTTCTTCTCGAAGGCGGAGTTGAAAAAAATAGGTACCATACTGATGCTGAAGACTTGCCGTTCAGACAAGAATCTTATTTTTTCTGGGCTTTTGGAGTCCACGAAAGCGAATGTTACGCTGCCATCGAGGTTGAAACCGGGAAATCCATTCTTTTTCCTCCGAAACTCGCTCTTGACTACGCTATCTGGCTCGGAAAGTAAGTTTATTTAATTTTTCTCTTTATTTTAGGATTTTTAAAATTAATTTTTATATCAGTTTATTCAAATTTTTACTTCATTTTAGGATTTTTATATCAACTTATTTTTTCACTTTATTTTAGGATTTTTAAAATTAATTTTTATATCAGTTTATTTAAATTTTTACTTTAAATAAGTTGATATAAAAACCCTAAAGTAAATTTCTCTTATGTTTCTATAAGTTTATTTAAATTTTTACTTTATTTTAGGATTCTAAGGTTAATTTTCGATTTTTTATGTTTATTTAAATTTCTTTTATATTCTACGAGCATGATAACTTGTTTTCGGTGAAGTTGGTTGTGGTTTTTTCAATATTCATAATATTTTCATATATGAAAATTAACCCTCGAGGATGGAACAGATATTTGTAACTTTATGTGGCCCTAGTCAAGAAGTATCTAAATATGTACAGACAGAATATCGTTCCTAAAATGCTGATTATGAAGTAATCATCGCACAAAACCAAAATTTTAGGCTACTGTTGTTTTTAAAACTTAGAAATCCGCTTCAGGAGCATTTCGTGAAAAAGTCCATATATGATTTTTGTAAAAGTGATTTTGAGTTTTTAATTTTTTATATATGAACTCTTTTCAGAATCGAGCCAGAATCGTGGTTCAAGGAGAAATATGAAGTGGACGAAGTGCATTTCCATTCTGGATCCACTGTCCAGGACGTATTAAGTGCTCATGGAGCGGAGCAGGTTTATCTTCTGAGAGCTTACTGTGAGGATTCCGGGAACTGGCTAGAACCCTCTCAATCCCTCACTGCAATGACCAAGTTCAAGCTCGACACCACTACCCTCTATCCTGTCTTCGCCGAATGTCGTGTTATTAAAACCGATGCTGAATTAGAAGTTATGCGATATGCCACGAAGATTGCCACAGATGCACATAAGGAAGTAATGCGAAAAATCAAACCAAACATGTACGAATATCAGATGGAATCTCTTTTCCGGCATATTTCGTACTTTACCGGAGGCTGTCGTCATCTGGCTTACACGTGTATCGCGGCTACTGGAGAAAACGGAGCTATTCTTCACTATGGACACGCCAATGCTCCGAATGAGAAGTTAATCAAGGACGGAGACATGTGTTTGTTCGATATGGGACCGGAATACAACTGTTACGCCTCTGACGTCACTTGTTCGTTTCCTTGTAATGGAAAATTCACAGAAAAACAAAAAATTGTCTACAATGCCGTTCTTGATGCCAGAAATGCCGTTTTTGAAGCCGCTAAACCTGGAGTAAGATGGACAGATATGCATATTTTGGCCGAAAGGAAAGTTCTAGAACATCTCAAAGTCGCCGGAATCCTGATTGGAGACGTTGATGAAATGTTGAAAAAACGAGTAGGAGCTGTGTTCCAACCTCATGGATTAGGCCATTTCATCGGATTGGATGTCCACGATCAAGGAGGCTACTTGGGCGACGCTATTCCGAGGTCTAAGGAACCTGGTTTGAAAAGTCTAAGAACAACCAGGACTTTGAAGGAAAGAATGGTCATCACGATTGAACCTGGATGCTACTTTATCGATACTGTAAGTTTTTGATTAAGTTAAATTTCTCTATGAACAAGAAAATCAATATTTTGGTAAGGTAACCTAGTGTTGTGGTTTTTTGAATATTTCTTAATACAGTCGAACTTGGATATAAGATACCTCTCGGAACGGGGTAAAGTGTATGTTATAAGAAAGGATATGTTATAGCGGGGGTAAATTTAGACAGACTGACCAAACTCACTCACTCAGACTCTATGCTATAATGTGAGGTATGTTATAGCAGAGGTATTTTATATCCAAGTTATACTGTAGTTTCTGTTAGATCGTGGTTAGGGGTTCCTGGTTCACATGTAGATGAGAAATAGGTACAAAATTGGTTTATTAAACTGGACGCGGGATATACAACACAACCCTGATAAAATGTTGCGTAATCTGCTCAATTCTATTGTCAGCGCACTACCATAAGTCTTTTATTAGTCCTCAGGGTATTTCTCTTCGAGACCAACGTTCTGCGGACTTGGACTGAAATGAATAGTGCACGATCTAACATTTTTATATATGAAAATTAATCCCAGAGAGTTTATAGAAAGTTATGTACTCCATATATTGCGATTCAGAAGTTTCTAGATCTATTCAGATAGAATATAGTTTTATAAGTTGGTCACGAAACAATAATCGCGTAAAGCCAAAATTTTAGGCTACTTTAATTTCTGGAAACTTAGAAATTCGCGTTAAGATAATTTTGTAAAGAATTTATATATCATTTTTACGATATAATTATTACCAGAAATTAAAATTTTAGGCTAATTTTGTTTTTAAAAATTTATTTTGGAATGACTTTATAAAAAAATCATGATTTTTGTAATATAGGAATCAACTCTCGTGCTTATTGATTGACAGTTCTGTGAGTTGGCAAATCTGGCTAATCAGTAAATTTTTGATGACAAATATCGGAAGATTTTTTGGAATTTACATCCGGAATTATATAAGGTGATAAATAATTACGAAATCATATATGATTATGAAGTAATTTATCATCAAAGTAAAATTATTTTGTAAATTTTAATTTTTAAAAATTTTTAGAGTTTAAAAAAATTTTGATTTTTATTATAGTATGGTTTTTAGTTACTTGATAGAGCTCTGGCTGATGAAAATTTGAAAGGATACTTCAACAACGATGTCCTCAAGGGATATAGAGGAATTGGAGGAGTTCGCATCGAGGATGACGTTGTTATTTGGGCCAAAGGAAACGAGAACTTGAGTGGGGCTTTGCCGAGAACTGTCGAGGAAATCGAAAATTTCATGGCTAAGGAAAACGAAAATTTAAAACATTAAGGATTACAGGATATTTATGAGTAATTATTGAGCCAAATTGGTTTTATATTTTATTTAAAATAAGCTCGTTAAGGATAAATTAAAAATATACAATGTTTTAAAAGATTAGTTTGAGAAGGATAGCGAGAGTTACTAAGAAAGAAGAAAATTGGACGATGGTGGATGAGCTGCAGCCGTTTGGACCCCATTGGTCTAGTCGGTGGTTGAAGTAGTGGTTGTGGAAATCTGCTCCTTTGGTGTCTATGCCATCGAGGATGAATTGAACGTCAGAAATAGAATCACTACAAGTACCGTCTTCTCCATCTGTAGGACTGCAGGTGACGTAATCATTAATTCCTACGTCCATTTTCTGATTGCTGTTCTTGTACCAGATTTCCTGAGGATGGTGATAGGGAGAACCGGATTGTTTTTGACACTGAACAGTGCCGTTGTCTCTGCAGAACGGCATGTGAGGGACGGGATCTCTGTAGTGAACGACTCGGTACTTCGTTTGGAGATAATTCTGAATGTTGGTGGCCAGAACGTAGTCCCCGACTCTGGGTTCTCCGAAAGTGTAGAGCTGGAGGTTGTTGTTCTGGGTATAGTTTCCAGATCTGGTTTGAAGGGCAGCCAGAGTGGCGATGGCTCCTCCGAGGGAGTGGCCTGTGAAGTAGAATTGGTACCCCGTGAATTTCTGATCGGTGATGTAGCCTTTAATCTGGTTCCATACTTGAGTCATCGATTGATAGAAATACTTATTGACATATCCCAAGTTGGCATTAGTGTTGGGAACACTGAAATTTTGGAAATCCTTCAAGGAATCAGCAGCTTCATGGATGAGTTGAGGGAGTCCGACAGTTCCTCTGAAGGCGAAAACGATAACCTTCAACTGCTCATTCCAGGTGATCAATCCTTGGCACCTGTCATTAGCATAATCCGTTTGACAGTTGATGTTGTATCTGATGCTGGTCGACCACGTGCCCGCCGGAAAAGCCTTGGTGAAGCATTGATTCGTCAAATTATCCGCATTTGCGTCGTTTGGTCCAATGAAACTGGCGGCAGCGAAGTAGACCAGTTTTGAAGCCAGACTTTCATCGTATCCTTGCTTAACAGGAGACGCTTCCGTCGACGAAAATTTCAAAAAAATCAAAACTAAGAAAATAAAAGCTTTCATTGTTCAGCTTTGGAGTCGAATGCGGAATATTGTGTTTCAGTCTTCTTTTATAAGAGTGTAATTCTCAATGATTCACGATTTGAGTGATAACCAGATCCAGACGACGGAACGATAAGCCGAGTTGCAAACAATGGAATTCAACTTTGCCCTGTTGGAAGAATGACATAAGGTGTGCACTTCCTATCCATGATTCAATTTCACTCCAATCCTTAAGCCCAACCTTCAGAAAATAAAAAACACAAGGGATGATCTCATATATCCAAATCCTAAAATTTTGAAGTTTAATCTTGGCGAAATGCGACAAAACTTGGAATTTCATTTTCAGTTTTTTTTTCTGTTTTTTTTGCCTAATCTGTTTCTTTGTTCTTTTTTTTGATAACGTTCACTATGATCGGATATAATCATGTTGACAGCGTTATCAGGCACATTTCAAACCAAAGAAGACACGTCTTAGGAAGAAAGAAGTATTATTTGAACGTCATTCAATGTAAGTTTCTTGTTTTTGTATCCATGACATCACTGGAATCCATATATGAATCATACTTTTTTAGACATTGACAGTAATGAAGAAAGCTTTTTTGATAAAGAAATTTATTTTAGGATTTAATTAGAAGCGTTCAAGGAGAAATATGACGTGGACGAAGTGCATTTCCATTCTGGATCCACTGTCCAGGACGTATTAAGTCCTCATGAAGCGGAGCAGGTATATCTTCTGAGAGCTTACTGTGAGGATTCTGGAAACTGGCTAGAACCCTCTCAATTCCTCACTGCAATGACCAACTTCAAACTCGACATCATTACCGCGTCTGCGCTTACTCTATTATCATTAAAGTAATTTTAGGTACCAGATATACGTATTTTAGCCGAAAGGACAGTTCTAGAACATCCGAAAGTCGCTAGACTCATAACTAGAGATGTTAATGAGGTCCTAAAAAGAAAAGTATGTGTTTTTTAATCTCATAAATTAGATCCCTTCATCCGATTGAACATCCATAACCAAGGAAATTATTTGGACGAAAACAATCGAAATCTTAATGATGGACTTTAGAAAATCATCAAGAAGATTGAAGCTCTTTATGATTTTGGAAAACGAAAATTGGAAGAATAATTAACAACAATTTCATGATCTTTAAAATTGGAAATATATTTTATTTAAATAAAAACAAAATTTTTAATGGTAAATCAGAAATGTTAAAAAATCGACTTGACAAGGATAGAGAAAGTCAACAATAAAGTAGAAAACTTGGTGAAATTTGAGGAATTTCCGTCTTCAGGATCGGATGTGTTGGAATCGGATGTGCTGGAATCGGATGAAGTGGAAAGTGTCGGATCGACTTCAGAGCTGCAGCCGTTTGGACCCCATTCGTCCAGTTTATAGTTGAAGTAGTTATAGTGGAAATCCGCTCCTTTGGTGTCTATGCCATCGAGGATGAATTGAGCGTCAGAAATAGAATCACTACAAAAATTGTCTCCTCCATCTGTAGGACTGCAGATCATGTAACCATTAGTTCCTACGTCCATTTTCTGATTGCTGTTCTTGTACCAGATTTCCTGAGGATGATGATAGGGAGAACCGGATTGTTTTTGACACTGAACAGTGCCGTTGTCTCTGCAGAACGGCATGTGAGGGACAGGATCTCTGTAGTGAACGACTCGGTACTTCGTTTGGAGATAATTCTGAATGTTGGTGGCCAGAACGTAGTCTCCGACTCTGGGTTCTCCGAAAGTGTAGAGCTGGAGGTTGTTGTTCTGGGTATAGTTTCCGGCTGTGGCTTGAAGGGCAGCCAGAGTGGCGATGGCTCCTCCGAGGGAGTGGCCTGTGAAGTAGAATTGGTACCCCGTGAATTTCTGATTGGTGATGTAGTCTTTAATCTGGTTCCATACTTGAGTCATCGATTGATAGAAATACTTGTTGACATATCCCAAGTTGGCATTAGTGTTGGGAGCACTGAAATTTTGGAAATCCTTCAAGGAATCAGCAGCTTCATGGATGAGTTGAGAGAGTCCGACAGTTCCTCTGAAGGCGAAAACGATAACCTTCAACTGCTCATTCCAGGTGATCAATCCTTGGCATCTGTCATTAGCATAATCCGTTTGACAGTTGACGTTGTATCTGATGCTGGTCGACCACGTGCCCGTCGGAAAAGCCTTGGTGAAGCATTGATTCGTCAAATTATCCGCATTTGCGTCGTTTGGTCCAATGAAACTGGCAGCAGCGAAGTAGACCAGTTTTGAAGCCAGACTTTCATCGTATCCTTGCTTAACAGGAGACGCTTCCGTCGACGAAAATTTCAAAAAAACCAAAACTAAGAAAATAAAAACTTTCATTATTCAGCCTTGAAGTCGAATGAAGAATTGTATATAATAATCCCTTTTTATAGGAAATCAGTTTAATGATTATTGATTAATGAGGTAATATGATAACTAAAGTCAGAAAACGAAGAAAAACTAATCTGATTTTTTTAAAAGTTCACATTCAATATAATCTTTTGAAAATTATATACCGTATTTGCTCTAATAGAGGCACATCTCTATTTGAAGCACACCTCTAATAGCGGCTCACCCTAACGCATTAATTGAAAAATAGTGACGCAGTCTCTATTTGTGACGCATTTCTAATAGTGGCATATGATTGTATCTCTGGGTTTAACTTGAAACAAGATTTCACTAATACTTTTAGATCTCCCAAAATCGAGAAAATAACAAGCTGTTTATTCTTTATAACAATTACATCTACCTCAATACAAAATCCCCGATAATCCAAAAGTAGTTATGAGAATGCCTATCGTGATAGGACTTACCCTCCCTTATATAAAACCAATTATCTTACGACACTTATATGCATCTTGGTGATTTTTTGAATTACCTACTAGGTAGTTTATATCACACCCAGATTTACTGCATTGCCGAGTGATTCTGATTCCAATCAAGGACCTACACCCAGTAAGAAGAAGAGTTTCGATTTGAATTTCAAGCTGGAAGTTGTCTATTTTACGAAGATTGGATGCTCCACGGCGAAAAATCGTACACGAAGTCGGAGAACATGAGAGCTCTACCTATGGATGACTATTTGCAATGCATTATTGACGACTGGGAGCAATTGCCAAAGGAACTCATACTCAATTCATTCAAAGGATGTGGTTTAATGAATGCTTTGAACGGCAGCAAGGACGACAAGATTCACTGCTTCAAGTTTGATAGATCAATTCCGACCGGTTGCTATCTTCTTAAAGAGTCTCCACTTCCTGCGGTCTGTTTCTGGACCGCTCTGATTAAAACGCAACCTACACGTCATCGCATAACAGGGTGTGCCAGGTGGAAGTGCGAGGACACCGTTCTACAGAATCCGTCGCGGGAGTAGAACGTAGCGATTCTGTAGAGCGGATTAGGAATAGTAGAAGTTACATGCAACTGTGCACGTATAATGCGCACTCGCTCCTCAGTGAGGACAGACTTGCCGATTTCGATCATTGACAAGATGGTCAGATGATTTAGCTGAAGAAATGCAGTGCAAGAAGACCGAATTCGACGTCATGAAGCAGCAACAGCTCCTAGTCTCAACCCGAGCTGCCCTCTACATACCCCACCAATGGGAGAATTGGGTCAAAGGAGCAGACAATTGAAAATTGTTTGTAAATTTTGATTTTGTGCGATATAGGAATAAAAGTAAAAGTAAAAAGTATGCTATCTTCTTAAGCAAGCACGAGCCGAGGCTGTGGTCACCAAACTTCAGCAAATTGAGATTGAAGAAGAGAACGATTATGATAGCGACGCATCTGTTGAATTTCTTTAGTTTCTTACCGGGTTTTTATTAAATTACTGATCGAAAAATAGTGGCGCACTCTAACAGATCAATTGAAAAATTGTGGCGCATGTGTCCCTATTAGAGCAAATACGGTAAGTTACATTTTTCTTGTTCACAAGCTATTTCACTTTAAAGAAACAAAATCAACCCTAAAGTAAACACAAAAAATAAAAATAATCTCATATATGCAAATCCTAAAATCCTCAAAAAATCAATTTGGCGAAATGCGACAAACACCGAAATTTGCCGATTGGTTTTTGAATTAATTTTTCGTTTTTATTTATTTTTAAAATTTCTTTTTTATCCATCTTTTTATTTCTTCGATAACGGCTATTATAGCCTAATATAATCAAGATGACGACGTTATCAACCACCTCCCAAAACACGAAAGACACGGCCGGGGGAAGCAGCGACACGGCCTCGACTTCATATAACGCTTGTGAGTCAATTTTCGCATCTTAAATCTCTTGATCTCTTGAAATTCATATATAAAAAACCCTCCTTCAGATGCCGAGATGAATGCTGAACAAGAATTTTTCCTCTACGAGCTCGAAACGACGGATTCTGGAAGTATCGGACTTGTTTTACGTGCGATATACGATACCGGAGATGTTCATAAATTTGCCCGGGCTTTGGAACAGAGAATTGCCCATTACGACAAGAATATCCTCAAAGTCTGCACTTACCACTACCAAGGATTCATCGACTCCATGAATCAGCTCAAAAATTTACAAACGAAATGCGCGACGATTAAGGTTTTTTAAATTTTATATTTTTCGACTTTTTTAACTTTCAGGATATTGCCGAAACTATTGATGACAATATACAAGAGAGATCGAAGGATTTGGTCAAGAAAGGGTCGGAAATTGTTAGATATAGGAAACTCCAGAGAAACGCGAACACCGCCATCGAACAAATCACCATGTGTCTTCCTGTTCTGGAGAATTACGCAAAATTGCAAGATTTGATGAAGCAGAAGAAGTACTACCAAGCTTTGAAAGTTCTGGAAGAACTCGAACACACCTATGGGTCCCATATAAACAAGTACCGGTTCACCCAGAGCCTTGCGAAATCGATGACTCCGACGAGGAACAAGATTCGAGAGAATTCCTACGCCGAGCTCCGGATTTTCCTCGAGGATGTCGCGAAAATCTGGCAAAGAATCGGGGAAGACGCCACTAAAGCCGTAAGTTGGAGTTTTTAAATTTCATATATGGGTTTTTTCAGACAGCGATTCAAACTGGATTTTACAAATCCTCCGACAAAAAAGACTCGGACATGGATTCTAAGAAATTGGTATCCAAAGAAGATATCCAACTTTCCAAAGACGGATTTATCATGAAACGGGCTTCGAAGGCTCTGGAAGGATCCGAAAAAAAGAAAAACGAATTTTCCGAAAATCCCATGTCAGCGACGGACAACATTGATTTCGGTCCGATCCATCGATGTTGCCAAATTTTTTCTGTTCTTGGAGAAAAAGAAAATTTCGAGAGTTATTACAGAGGAGAACGAGAAAAACAAGCCTTAACTGTCATAACACCGCCGACGAAACTCCAAGAGTCGATTAATTCTAGTGTTGCTTATTTGGACAAAATTGTCGGGTTTTTCGTTGTTGAAGACCACATTATGAACTCTCAACCTGGTCTTGTCACAAGTGCCTACAAGGACCATCTTTGGGATCTGGCCCTCCAGCAGATAACTGCCACGATGAATGCTCATTTTGGAAATTGTCTAGATGTCGAAATGATGATCAAAATGAAAAAAGTGATTTTACTGTTTGCGTTGACTATGAAATCCTACGGCTACAGTATTGGATCGCTGTATTCTTTGCTTCAGAATTTCAGGGATCAATATAACGAAATTTTGATGAGTGAATATTGTGCTCAATTCGAAAAAGCCCTCAGGGAAGATAACTACACCCAGATTACGGTGAAGAACGAAGAAGAATACAAGTCCGTTCTCGCTGAATATCCGCATTACAAGCGGATTTTGGATAAAGAAGAATATCCGAGGAAATTCCCGTTTTCTAGATTCGTTCCTACTGTATTCAATCAAGCGAAATCTTACCTGAGGGGCTGTTTGAGATTTATGGAGAATCTTCAACTTTCACAATCGGAGGTGGACGATACCGTAAGACGGTACGCAAACGTCCTCTTGGCTAGGTGGTCGGGATCTTTGAAGCTTTTTGTAAGCGACAAAAGTAGATCCTTGATCCAACTTGTTCAGATAACTATAAACATGGGATATTTGGAAAGATCATGTGAATTTTTAGAACGATATATTACTGAATTGACCAATAGAGGAGAAGGAAGTCATTTAGTAACTTTGAAAGATCAAGTATTTCGAGATGCAAGATCTGAAGTTGAACAATTAATTGATGAAAAACTTCGTGAAAAAGTAGATGATTTTTTGGAATTAGCTGCATATGATTGGGAATTGCCTCAAGCAACCGGAATGGCAAGTGACTATATTGCTGATTTAATTAAATTTTTAAATACAACTTTTACTGCTTTTACTCAATTACCGTCTGTTCTGGCGAGACATGTCTGTATGCAGGTTTGTTTTTTTTATTTTTTAAATTAAAAAAAAACAAAATTTTTGTATTGAGAAAATTCCGTAAAAAAGTTGAATTTAAAAAATTTTTAAAATATGACTTAAAAGTTGCAGAAAATTCCGTAAAAAAGTTGAATTTTATAATAATTTGACTGTCGAATTTAAAAAATTTCATGAAAAAGTTGAATTTTTACAGTAATTTCACTCTAAAATTCCAAAAATTTCGTAAAAAAGTTAATTTTTATAATAATGGGATTAACAAATTCTAAAATTTTGTAAAAAAATTTGATTTTTTACAGTAATATAAAAACATTAATTACAGACATGCAAGTATCTAGCTGATCAAATGCATAATATGCTTCTTTCGCCAGATGTGAAATCCATAAGTACAGGAGCATTGGAGCAATTTTCGCTGGATGTTATGCAATGTGAAATGTTTACTTCTCAATGTCCTGTTCCTGGATTTGACGATGCTACGTTATCTATGACGTTTGCGCACGTTCGACAACTGCTAGATTTGGTTATGAACGCGGATTGGACGACTTATTTGGCAGAACGAGGACAGAACAACAGTAAATATTCGAGAGTTAAGGCTTCTAGTGCTGCGATTTTATTGGAGAAAATAATTGAATTAGAAAAGAAAAATTCGAGTTTTTTTTCGAGATCCGGAGACAGGAAGAAACTTTACGACACGATTTTGCGTCAATTAAGAACATTAACATAATTTTTATTTAAATTTATTATTGGAAATGAAGTAAAAATCCTATACTGTAGTGTTTTATCTCGTCTGAGACAAGATTAGTGTCTTTGGATACGGTAGTTTGATGAGGATTTTGTTGCGGATATTTGTTTAGAATTTGATGTCAGTGGTCCCTGGCAGGAGTCGAACTTGAGTCTCACGAATGGCAGTCATGTGTGTTGACCACTGAACTACTGAAAAACCTCGAGAAATAAAAAAATACTGAAATTATGTGGATGATTTTAGGGAAGAATGTGAAGAAGTGGTGGTTTGGCGTTGTGTTCTTTTTCATTCCGATGCTGACGACCATGCTTATCTAATCGGAGTCGTTCTTTGGTTTTTGTTGTTTTTGTCTTCTATGGCTTCGAAACTTCGTGGAAGTCGTTTAGAAGCTGAAATTGATAAATATCGAGGAGAATGCGATTGGTATCGGTTATCTACACATCTCCAAGCAATTAGAAGCAAGAGGTCTGGAGTGGAGAAGCTAGCTCATTTGATTGAGGGAGAATTATGTCTGGAAACTTTTTTAGAAAAACATGCAGGTGAGAATTATGGTTTTTATAGGGTTTTGAGATATGAAGATTGATTTATGAGTAGTTTTGATATATGGATTTTGAGTTTTATTGATTTTTGATATATGAATTTTGGGTTTTAGGTAGTTTTGATATATGGGATTTGAATTTTATTGATTTTCGATATATGGATTTTGAATTTTATTGATTTTTGATATATGGATTTTGGATTTTATTGATCTTTGGTATATGAAAATTGAGTTTTAGGTAGTTTTGATATATGAATTTTGGGTTTTATTGATCTTTGATATATGGAAATTGAATTTTAGACAGAATGCAACCGAGGATCCAACATAAGGATTTTTTGAGGAAAGCGGAAGGGGAATTGAGGAATGCCATAACTAATAATCCTGATGAACAGACGATCGCCATGGAAGCTTATTTATTACTGTCGAAGCTTTACTATTTTTGTGCTAGCTTTAATGAGGCTTTATCCAGTATAGAGAAAAGCAAATTGGACAAAGCTACGACTCAATTCACGAGTTTGCGGTCTTTGAAACTTGCTGCTGAAGGTTACGCAATCAAAGGTGGAATTTTCATATATGAATTTTGCAAAATAATTTATTTATTTTTAAAGGCTTGTCTATTGAACAAACTTTGCCCAAGGACAAGAGGGAAAACGACGTGCTGAACAAACGAGTGATTAACTGTTTTGAGAAATCTGCCGAACTTTCCATGTCTTACATTTCTGAATTGGAAAAAGCTGTCAGTTCTTCTCGTGAGTTTCCATATAAAATTCAAAATTACAAAAGACTAACCAATTCCGGAAATTTTGGTTTTTATAATAATTTAACTTTTGCGATTTTTGAATTCCCGCGCAAAAAGTGAATGAACTTAAAAAAATGGTAAATCTGGCAACTCGTTATACTTTTTAGATTTTTTTAAATTTCCTAGAAATTCGTATCGAGACAATTTTGTAAAATATTTTTGATTTTTATAGTAATTTTTGAATTTCCACTCAAAGGACGAGTTTTATGAAGATAGAAATGGTAAAACTGGTAATTCTATTAGAATCAACTCATCTCGACTGAATGACATTTGCCCCTTCTATTTCGTGAAATTTATCTTATTTCGTTTTTATATCACTTTTTGTATAATTAAATTAACTTAATATTTTAATTAAATTTTAAAAATTAATTTTAAAAAATTTCGAAATTAATGAAAATCGAAAAAAGGAAAATGGGGAGCAACTGTCGCTGGGAAAGTGCTGTACATGTCTTTATTCTCGTTTTTCCTTTATGATAATTCTAAAAATCCTCAAAAAAGACAAAAATTTCCATGAAAGAAGTTGAAAATAATTATTTTTAATTTTTTTACAATGGTTTCAGAAACAGCTAATGGTATTCAAGCTCAGAAATCGACCGGATTTTTACTAGAAGCAGCACTTGAAAGAGTTCCTTATTTATCTCTCCGGAAAAACTTTGGAGATAAACGATGGGATGCCGATGGATTAGAGTGGTACAGAAGGATAGCCACTGTTCTAAGCGATAAACTTGTCGTAACCAAGTTGCAGCAGAAAGTATGTCGTCAATTTGCAGAAGTTTTGCTTCGAGGAATGATCGATGTCGGATATGATTCGAAAGCTATTAGTTCTAAATCTGAAAGTTTAAATTTCTACACTGGGTCGAATAGGAACTTTTTTTCTCCGTCATCACGTCAAGAGGAAGTTATTCTTTTGCTTTTCATAAGTGAACTTCTGTCTTCCAAATCTCTGAAGGCCATAGGGGACGATGAAGACACTTTTGACAGAATTCGAGCTTTTCATTTTTTGAAACAAGTTCATAATTTATTGACAATTGTAAGTTGAACGTTTTTAATATATGAATTAATTGAAATTTCAGACATTGTCGAATTTGAGACAATATAATCTTCTTATTTCGATATTTGATCGTGCTATGAGTTTCGCCAGCAAAGACAGATTTCTATGGTTCCAGTTTGGTCTTGCTTTGATGTGTAGTGGGAAATATAATCGTGCTACGAAGTTTATCGAACAATGCACGAAAATAGAAGTACATGATAGAAATGACGTGTCAGAACACATGATGATTGCGAAAATTAACATAGAAACATTGGGAGATTACGATTTAGGTAAGTGATTATTTATTTTTGTTTTTTGGAATTTTTTGTTTTTTTAATTTTTCATATATCTTAGATTTTTAATTTTTTATATAGTTTTTTGGAATTTTCTCTATATTTTAGGTTTTTAAAGAGTTTTAAATGTATTTTTAATTTTTTTTATATAATTTTTAAGAATTTTCTCTATATTTTAGGTTTTTTACGTTTTCAGATTTTTATTTATTTTTGAAATTTAGTTATCTATATTTTTAAAAACTTCAAAAATAGATTTTGAGTTTTTTTAATTTTAAAATTTTTGTTTTTTTTTTTAATTTTAAAATTTTTGTTTTTTTTTAATTTTAAAAAAATTTTTGTTTTTTTTTAATTTAAAAATTTTTTTTTGTGTTTTATGATTTAATTTCAGCAATGGAACATGCTAGAATAGCGATGAATTTATGTCAAAATAACTGGCAAAGTGGTAGATGTGCTCTTCTGTATGCTCTTGCTTTTAGTCAAAAAACAACAATGATTGCTTCATTTGAAACGAAAAAAGTGCTTATGGCAGAATCATTGAAAAATTTTGAAAAAGCAATTGAATTGGATCCATATGATGAATTAACTCATTTATTTACTGCTCAAGAATATGCTGCATGTAGAAATTTGGAAAAAGCAATTGAAAAATGTCAAAATTCGCTGGATATTAATGGAGAACAACCGTTTGCGATTATGTTGTTGGCTTTGTTGTTCACGGCTAGAAGAGATTACAAAAGTGCTCTGAGTTTGGTGATTAATGCTTTAATGGATTTTCCGAATCATTATGGATTGTTGGTTCTTAGATTGAAACTTGAAACGAAATATAACAGATTAGATGAGGTTTTGAACACTTCTAAATATTTATTGACTTTTTGGAGACGATTGCCGATTACGTATAATCATGTAATTACGGAGGAAGAAGATGTTTTAAAACAAGGATTATCTGAAAAAACAGAATCAACTTTGGGTCCTAAAGGGACAAGTACACTTCAGATGAGCAGTAAAGAAGCATTAGTACCGGTTACGCCTATATTTACTGCGCCTTTGGGGTTGTCTGCTGCTTCGAAAGTTTCACTTAATAATAGTAATTTGGATATTACTGATAATGTGTCGATTATGGCTTCTACAGCGGCGAATTTGTCGGAATATGGTGGTGCTACTTCTACTGTATCTGGATCGTTGGGAATTTTGTCGTCTGGAAGTGGTATGGGATCTATTGCAGCAGCGTTTAGGATTCAAGCGAATATTTGGGTTGAATTAGCAGAATTTTTTATTGAAGCAGAAAGAATTTCTGATGTACAAGTATGTGTAGAAGAAGCATGTAGTATTTTTCCGAATTCTCATGAAGCATTGTATCTTAAAGCTAAATTATTTTTAATTAAAAGTGATAAAATTAAAAATTTATCTATAGAAAATAAATATAGAGCTGAAGCAAAAGCATGTCTACTTGCTGCATTGTCGATTTTACCTTCTCATTTACCGGCAATGCAAGCTCTGGCGAAAGTTTATCATGATGAAGGTAATCTTGTACTGGCTGAGAAAATGTTAAGGTATGGTTTTTAATTTTGTGGAATTTAAATTTATAAAGAAAATTTAAAAATTCAAGTTTATAAAGAAAATTTAAAAAATTGAAATTTATAAAGGAAATTTTAAAAATTTAAATATATAAAGAAAATTTAAAAATTGAAGTTTATAAAGAAAATTTTAAAAATTGAAGTTTATAAAGAAAATTTTAAAAATTTAAATTTTAAGTTTATGTAAAACTAAGAATTTTGGAATTTCTATATTTTTTAAAAATATAGAAATTTGGAAATATTTTTATTTTTTAAATTAATTTTAATTTTTTTAATTAAGAATTTTGGAATATTTTTTATAAGAATATAAAAGTTTTTAATTTAAAATTATTAGAAATTTGTAAAGTTAAAGATTTATAACAATTTGAGGAAATTTAAATTTTATTGGAATTTTTTAATTTAATGATTTTTTAGGGATATTATTACGGTAGATCCGCTTCATTATAAACAATGGCACCAACTTGGTTGTGTTCTTGGTGAGCAGAAGAGATTTGAAGAAGCTCAAGAATGTTTCATGACGGCGAATACTTTGGAAACTAGTACCCCTATTATTCCGTTTAACGTCATTCCTAGGCTTTTGAAAACTTCGTATTTTTAAATCTTGTGTGATGTTCACTTTTAAATTTTCAATCCGGTTAGAAATGAAATTGTTAGGATTTAAAATTTAAATAACTTTTTGGATTTAAAATGTTGTAAAAAATGGATAATTTTATAAAATTGTTTTTCAAAGTGGATTTTGGACGATTTCAGATAAGTTTGGAAATTTCCAATGTTTTTGAATTTTTTATAAAATTTATTTTTGATTTTTAAAAATTTTAGTTTTATTTGATTTTAGAATTTTCTATTGAATTTTGAGTAATTTCAAAAGTTTATAAAATTTCAAAAATTTCAAAAAATTCGAAATTTTAATTTTCGAAAAAATTTTTTTAAATTTTTAAATTTTAATTTTCGAAAATTTTTTTAAATTTTAATTTTTAAAAATTTCTAAAAAATTCGAAATTTTAATTTTCGAAAATTTTTTTAAATTTTAATTTTTTTAAAAATTTTTAAATTTAAATTTTTTTATTTTTGAAAATTTTTAAAAAATTAAAGTTTTTATGAAAATTATTGATTATTGAATTTTCTCATGAAAAAAAATGATTGAAGATGAACGCGAGAAAATTGGCGCAGAATTACGTTCTGAAATCCTCATCGAAGACCACTCGAAAAATTGACTCCGATCGAATTTCAAGGATTTGTCGAGATTTTTCTTTATCCAGTCAAGATTCTTGTCTTCAAGTTAAAAATAAATTTTTCTTTCCATTTTTTATTCAATTAGATAAATCTGAAAAAAAAATATTTTTAATTTTTAAAAATTTCGAATTTTTTGAAAATTTAAATTTTTGAAAAAATTCTTTTTAAAATTTTTTTTAATTTTTAAAAAATTTCGATTTTTTTGAAAATTTCGAATTTTTATAAATTTTAAATTAAAAAAATTCTATTTAAAATTTTTTTTTAATTTAGAAAAAATTTCAAATTATTTTTTTATTTTAAATTAGAAATTATTTTTTTTAAATTAAAAATAATTTTTTTTATTTTTTAATTTTCTTTGTTTTTTTTTGTTTTTATGAGGAAAATTTCATAGACCTTGACGGAACTTTGGTTTTCTGGAGGTTGACCTGGATGTCAGGTGAGGTTCGTCGTAATTTTAAAAATCATAATTGTTAGGTTTTTCTTAGAGAACGAAAGTTAATTGAGTAATTGATCTGAACGAAATGTCTTGTCGTGAATTTCCGAAAGAATTAGTTTTTTGAAATGAATAAAAAATTAAAATAAGATTGTGTCCTGACACGAATGATTTTTTCTTTTTTAACATCTTGATTGAAATAAAATTAGGTCCTGGAGGAAATTTTAGAAAAAATTAAAATAGTATTGTGTCCTAACACGAATGATTTTTTCAACACCTTGATTGAAATGAAATTGGGTCCTGGAGGGAATTTAAAAATAAAATAAGTTTTTGTCCTAACACGAATGATTTTTCCTTTTTCAACACCTTGATTGAAATAAAATTAGGTCCTGAAGAAAACTTCCGAAAAAATTGATTTTTAAAAGTTGAATGGCATAATTGGTTGAAATTGGTTCATGTCCTGAGATGAATGATTTTCTCTTTTTAGAAACCTTGATCGAAGTGGAGTTTGATTTTGACGGAAATATTTGAAACAATTTATTTTAAAAAATCAAATATAATAATTAATTGAGATAGAATTGTGATCTAAAATGAACGATTTTTCCCAAAAATAAATTTGAAAATTTATTAAAATAAAATTATTTTAATTCAATTTTTTAAAAAAATTAATTTTTTAGTATTTAATAGAATAATTGAAATTAGTTTATTTTTAATGATAATAATTTTTCTGAAACGAAATTTAATTATTTTTTCAAAATAAAATTATTTTTATTGAAATTTCTTTAAAAATTGATTTTTTAAATTTAATAAATTGAAATTAGTTTAATTTTTGATAATAATGAAACTTAATTAATTTATTAAAATATAATTATTTTTATTGAAATTTCTTAAAAAATTGATTTTTTAGTATTTAATAAAATAATTGAAATTAGTTTATTTTTTAATGATAATAATTTTTCTGAAACGAAATTTAAATAATTTTTTGAAATAAAATTATTTTGATTCAATTTTTTAAAAAAATCGATTTTTTAAATTTAACAAAGTAATTAAAATTAATTTAATTTTTGATAATAATAATTTTTCTGAAACGAAATTTAAATAATTTTTTGAAATAAAATTGTTTTGATTCAATTTTTAAAAAAAATCGATTTTTTATGATAGACTATTAAATTAGAAAATTGATTATGATAGTTCTATCTCGACCAGTATTCTTGAAGTCATAAATTTTTCGAAAAAAAAAGCTGAACCTAATAATCAATTTTTGTGAAATTTTTGTCTTGACACGAGGTTCGGAAATGATCGAATAAGTAATTAAAATAAATTTATGTTGATAAAAATCTCTAAAATTATTTATTTTTTTAAAAATGGATTTTAAAAATAAATTAATGTAATTTTTTTTAATACGAATTTTCGAAAATAATTGATTTTCTGTTGTAAATGATTTATTTTTTTTAAATATTTTTTTTGACGTAAATTTGTGGATTTTTTAGAAAAAGATTAATTTTAATATTGAATAAATATATAACTTTGTCTCGACAAGAATTTTTAAAATTGTTGATTTTTAAAAGAAATTAAATAATTTTATGTTTTAGGACGAATTTTCGGATTTTCAGACTTTTAAAATGAAGATTAATTTTAATATTGAATTATTACGTAACTTTGTCTCGACAAGAATTTTTAAAATTGTTGATTTTTAAAAAAAATTAAATAATTTTGTGTTTTAGGACGAATTTTCAGATGTTTTTAAAAAAAGATTAATTTTAATATTGAATTAATATATAACTTTGTCCCGACACGAATTTTTAAAATTGTTGATTTTTAAAAGAAAATTGAATAATTTTATGTTTTAGAATAAATTTTCGGATTTTTGGATTTTTAAAATGAAGATTAATTTTAATATTAAATTATTACGTAACTTTGTCCCGACAAGAATTTTTAAAATTGTTGATTTAAAAAAAATTAAATAATTTTGTTTTAGCATGTATTATTGAATTTTCAGATTTTTTAGAAAAAGATTAATTTTAATATTAAATTATTACGTAACTTTGTCTCGACAAGAATTTTTAAAATTGTTGATTTTTAAAAGAAATTAAATAATTTTATGTTTTAGGATGAATTTTCGGATTTTCAGATGTTTTTAAAAAAAGATTAATTTTAATATTGAATTATTACGTAACTTTGTCCCGACACGGATTTTTAAAATTGTTGATTTTCCACGTTTGTGACGCTCCTAAATGTGACTTTTTTTGAATTTTCATCGGCCATAAATTCCAAGAATCTATTCTGCTGCTTCGGATTTACAACTTTTTGGAAACAAATATTTCTCTCGGAAGGATCAATTTCAAATTTCATTATTTTGCTCAAGACCAGTCTTTCCTTTTTTTCGAAGTTCATGATTTTTAAAAAAAATTCGATCAAATCGAGTAATCGGGAATTTTTGTGTTTTTTGTTTGATTTAAGGATTTTCTTTATTGCAAGATTAGAAGTTCCATCGACGATTTTACGAGTGAAAAATATTTATTGCCTCAGGAAAAATTTGCAAAATTGCATAATTTTAATTTTAATTTTAACCAAAGAAATTTGATTCTTTTTGTCATAACAGATATGTAGACAAACAATACTTGCTTGTTGGCGACCATTCTGACCGAGTAGATCATCTCGAGAGTCGGCTTGTCGGTCCTGCGCGAAATGACCGGAAGCTGGCTGGTTCGTTGCTCAGAGACGGTCGGGTCAAAAACCTCTCATGTTTAGCCAGCTTTTCCGTTTTCTTGAGTTAGCAAGATTTAAGGTAAAATTTCCATTTGATTTTTATAATTATTTATTATCAGATTTTTATTTTTTTGAGCTTAAAAGATTTGAAATAAACTTTTATTCAATTTTTATAATTATTTATTATCAGATTCTTATTTTTTGAGTTTAAGAGATTTGAGATAAAATTTTATCCAATTTTTATAATTATTTTTAGCCAGCTTTTCCGTTTTCTTGAGTTAGCAAGATTTAAGGTAAAATTTTATCCAATTTTTGTAATTATTTATTATTAGATTTTTATTTTCTTGTTTGAAAGATTTGAGATAAAATTTTAATTTGATTTTTATAATTATTTTTAGCCAACTTTTCCGTTTTCTTGAGTTAGCAAGATTTAAGGTAAAATTTTCATTTGATTTTTATAATTATTTATTATCAGATTTTTATTTTCTTGAGTTTGTAAGATTTGAGATAAAATTTTATCCAATTTTTATAAATATTTTTTATCTTTTTCAGGTTTACAAAATTTTCTTTTTTTAATGTTTAAATAGATCTTTGTTTTTTCAATTTTTCTTTTTAATGAATCTTAATTCTTTTAATTTTTTAAATTATAATCCTCAGATTTTGAAGTTTTCTAAAAAGTTCGTATCGAGACAAATTTTAAACAAAATTAATTTTCGTTGTTTTTTAAATAAAATTAAGTTACTGTAATGTTGATAATGTGATTACTGTAGTAGTAACAATATGGTTACTATAATGATAGAAATATGGTTACTGTAATGATAGGAATATGGTTACTATAGTGATAGAAATATAGTTACCGTAATGATAATAATATAATTACTGTAATAGTGATAATATGGTTACTATAATGATAGAAATATAGTTACCGTAATGATGATAATGTGATTACTGTAGTGGTAACAATATGGTTACTGTAATGATAGGAATATGGTTACTGTAGTAACAATAATATGATTACTATAATGATAGAAATATAGTTACCGTAATGGTTATAATATGGTTACTGTAATAACAATATAATTACTCTAATAGTGATAATATGATTACCGTAACGACAATAATATAGTTACTGTGATAATAAACAATATAATTACTGTAATGATGATAATATGGTTACTGTATTTTCTCCCAAAGATTTTAAATCTCGAGTTGTTTTGGACCATGACGATTATTATTCGATTGTTACTTTTCTAATGTAATCCTTTCAGAAAGCTCTTCCGAGAGCTCTCGATTATAAATTACTTCATTTCCGTTTTCGGCAGACTCGGCATGTTTATTTCTTTTTAATTTATCGATCGGAATGACTGTCAAGAGCAAATCTACTCCAGAAAATCCTGAAAAAAACATTTATGAATCAGTTACTCCCAGAGGCGAAGAAATCAAAATTGAATTTTATCCAGAATCAGATTGCAAATTCCAAGGATGGCTGAGGGTCTTCGGTGAGTCTGGGGAACTCTAGGGTAGGGGTACCTGGGGTAGTGGGAGGTTTTGGTGGAGCAATATACGGTATACAAATGACAGTAGAAAAAAATCAAAGTTTACTGTAAGTTAATTAAGAAAATCGAATTTCGTACTGTAGACCGTATTCTGAAAAGTCGTAATTTAATCGAATGCAAATTTTTGTGAAATCTTCATTCCGTCTACTGTGGATTTTCCCAGAAGATCTCAATTTAGGGGATATTTTTCAAAGATTTCTGAACCAGTTCTGAAAATTTCAAACTCGATCTAATGTGCACATAAAAAAGGAGTGAATAGTATATAATTTATGGATACATTAAAAAAGTTCCGATATATCGATGCATTGAGTTGATATAGGTCTATTTTAAATAATTATTGATAAATTGTAAACGATTCTAATGCATTAGATACATTGTGCTCAATATATCGATATGTCGAGTTGATATAGGTGTATTTTATAATTATTGACAAATTGTAAACGATTCTGGTATATCAGGTACATTGTATTCAATGCATTAATATATTAAGTTGATATCGGTGTATTGTATTAATGTATGGATATATTAAAGTGATTCTGATATATCAGGTACATTATATTAAAGGCATTAATGTATTAAGTTGATATCTGTGTATTGTATTTAACGTACCTGATACATTGTAATGGCTCTAGTGCATCAGACACATTACATTAATATGATATCAATATACTGTAGTTACTGTATCAATGTATTAAAACAGCTCTGATTTACCAGATATATTATATTTTATATGTTGATATATTGAGTTAATATCGGTATATTGTATATGATGTATCTGATACATTGTAATGGCTCTGGTGTATCAGATACATTACATTTTTTTCATCGCTATATTAAATTGATAATCAATATACTGTAGTTACTGTATCAATGTATTAAAACAGCTCTGATTTACCAGATATATTACATTTTATATATTGATATATTGAGTTGATATCGGTATATTGTATATGATGTACTGGTACGTTAAATATAATGTACCTGATACATTAAAACTATTTTAATGTACTTTTTTTTGTTTAATACAGGTCATTTTGGAAAATCCCGAATTAGTTTAATTTCGATTTCTTTGAAAATTTCCGATCAGCTAAATGTAGAATATCTAAGAATTTCTGACCCAATCTGGATATTTTCAAGAAGTTCTTATTTAATCTAAACATCTAAAACTATTCCAGGTCGGATCTAGATTCATATATCCAGAAAATTCCGACCCGATTTAAATGTTTTTAAAAGTTTTTTCAAAATATCTCGAGTTAAATTTTTGAAGCTTACGGTAATACTTATATAGATCTTTTTAGATAATTTCAATCCTATCTAAATTTTAAAAAAAATCTAATTTATCAAAAAAATTTTCCAAAATGTCCCAGGTTGGGTTTTCGGAAATTACGGTAATGCCCAGAGGGATCTTTTTAGATAATTTCAATCCTATCTAAATTTTAAAAAAATCAAATTTTATTAAAAATTTTCCAAAATGTCCCAGGTTGGATTTTGAGCAATCGCAACTTGATCCGGATCTTTCAGAAGGACCTAATATCGCCTAAGGCAATTGTGTTTTTTTATAATTATTGCAAAATCTTTTAAAATAATTTTTATTTCGAAAATCTATTGTTAAAACTAATTTCACAGTTTTCGTATTGTTTATACTTCCGTGAGAAAATCTATCTCAAAAAAGTCCGATTAATTCTCAAGTGGATCTCATCCTTCTGACGGCGGTTTTTGATTAATCCGTTCCAGATTTAAATATTTTCATTTTCAGAAGACAGTTTTCATCAAATTACAGAAAATCCCCAATGGCACAACGGATTTTGTGTCTGTAGAACCGATGAAAAATCTTTGATCTGTTATCCTAACGAAAACGTAAGTTTTATTTTTTCTCGACACAAATTTTCAAAAAAAATTTCAAAATATAAAATTTTCAAAAAAAAAAATTTAAAGTATAAAATTTTCAAAAAAAAAATTTCAAAATATAAAATTTTCAGCAAAAAATTTCAAAGTATAAAATTTTCAAAAAAAAATTCAAAATATAAAATTTTCAAAAAAATTTCAAAGTATAAAATTTTCAAAAAAAATTTCAAAATATAAAATTTTCAAAAAAAAATTTCAAAATATAAAATTTTCAGAAAAAAATTTCGAAATATACTAATTTTCAAAAAAATTTTAAGTATACTAATTTTCAAAAAAAATTTTAAAGTATACTGTAATTTTGTGATTTTTAAAAGTTTAGTGATAATTTCATATATGAAAATTAATCCTTGAAAGTAAATAAGCATAAAAATGTGATTTTTAAGTCCGTAAAAATTTTGAAAATTAAAAAATATAATATAATCGTCACATTTTTAATAATTATTTAACATTTGTGACGAAAATTACAACTTAATAGTGACGATTATATTTGTTACTAGATCGAAAGTTATTTTTTATGTAATAATGAAAATTTTCCATGAATCTATAATAACAGGAACGTTTCACCAAAGCTTTGGCAATAAGAACACTTTGCTCATCATTAATAAAGAACACATTTCGCCAATCCTTTACAAAAAGTAATGTAACTTTTGATCTTCTAAAAATGTCAAAAATGAACATAATTGTCACATTTTTAATAATTATTTAACATTTGTGACGAAAATTACAACTTAATAGTGATGATTATATTTGTTATTGGACTAAAAATTACACTTTTTGTGTATAAGGAATTATGTACCTTTTTGAACCTGATTTAAGGGTTCCTAGATTTATTTAAATATAATATGGCTTTAAAAAGTTAATTACGAAATAACCACCACAGAAAATTAAAAAGTTTATTTCAATTTCTAAGAAGTTCCACAAATTCCCGTCGAGACAATTTTTGAAAATTTTATGTAATTTTTATGGTTGATTTTGAAATTATTTAAAATTGTAAAATAGTCATTTTTTGAATGGAAAATTCTAGATTACTGTAGTTTCTAGAAAGTTTTAGAAATTCCCGTCGAGACTATTTTTAAAAATATTTATGATTTTTGCTTTAATATTATTAATTACGAAAATTACATAAAATTAAAATTCTAGATTACTGTAGTTTCTAGAAAGTTTTAGAAATTCCCGTCGAGACTATTTTTGAAAATTTTATGTGTAATTTTTATGGTTATTTTTGAAATTATTTAAAATTGTAAAATAGTCATTTTTTGAATGGAAAATTCTAGATTACTGTAGTTTCTAGAAACTTCTAGAAATTTCCATAGAGACTATTTCGTAATTATGTAAATTTTTGAATTTTTAAAATATGATTTTCAGACAGCAAATAATTTTGGAAAAAATTTAAAAATTATCAGACTCGACGAAGGATTCTGTTCTCTGGCCCCAGTGAAGTCGGTTCTGTCTTCATTCGGTGATTATTCTTCTCCGATATCCGCCTACGGAACCCTGCCTTCAAGATTCCAGATGAACTTCAAAAAACAAAAAAAAATTCTTCCTGGATTTTCGGCCACCCTTGATCGTGTAAAAATTAAAAAATCGAAAATTCCAAAAAATTTCGAAAATTTTAATTCCACTGATTACGGTACTTACAATTATGCCGACAGAAGCGCTACAGTATCTCGTTATTACGGTGTCGGGATTACCGAAACTGAACCGAAACGAAGCAGATCCCAAGGAAGGAATCTCGCAGCGAAATTTTACTATTCTACGTTGAGGACGATAAAAGGTCGGTTTTCGTTTTAGGATTATTTTTTAGTTTCTAAAATATTGATAAAGTAATAAAAATAATCTTTAAAAAATTAAAAAATTAAAATTATTCGAAAAATGGTGAATGTCCTGAGGAAAAATTATCATAAATTTATTTTTCAATTTAGAATTATTTTTTTATTTCTAAAATACCGATAAAATGATAAAAATAATCTTTAAAAAATTAAAAAATTAAAATTATTCGAAAAATATTAAATGCCCTGAGGGGAAATTATCATAAATTTATTTTTCAATTTAGAATTATTTTTTTATTTCTAAAATATTGATAAAATAATAAAAATAATTTAAAAAAACTAAAATTATTTGAAAAATGGTAAATGCCCTGAGGGGAAATTATCATAAATTTATTTTTCAATTTAGAATTATTTTTTTATTTCTAAAATATTGATAAAGTAATAAAAATAATTTTAAAAAAACTAAAATTATTTGAAAAATGGTAAATGCCCTGAGGAAAAATTATTATAAATTTATTTTTCAATTTAGAATTATTTTTTTATTTCTAATATTTTAATAAAATAATAAAAATAATTTAAAAAAATTAAAATTATTCGAAAAGTGGTAAATGCCCTGAGGGAGCGATTGTCGGAGAGCTTTTTGGACTTGTTTTCTTCGTTAACCACTTTTTTGGACATAAGTGATCGGGAAAAAGTGGCTCGTTAAAAATCTCCAAAAATTTTTTTTTTCAATGAATTTTAAAATTGATTACAATTGACTAAAATAATCAATAATTTGACCGTCAAAAAAATCAAAAATTCGTCTCGAGATCAAATAGGATTTGAAAAAACAAATATTGCCTGAGGAAATGAAAGCAAATTTTAAAAAATATTTTTTTATTAAAAATAAATTTTTTTAAATAAAAAAAGTAAAAAGTTTTTATATAAATTTTTTGAATTTTCCAGTCAGGACCAAAAATTGGTTTTTTTTAAATTAAAAAAAATTATAAAATTTTAAAAATTTAAAATTTAAAAAAACTTGATTTTATTTTTTTTTAAATAAAAAAATAATTTAAAAATATTTTATTTTTTTAAAATAAAAAAATAATTTAAAAATATTTTATTTTTAAAAAATTTGATTTTTTTTAATTATAAAAATAATTTTAAAATATTTTATGTTTTTTTAAATAAAAATAATTTAAAAATATTTTATTTTTTTTAAATTTGATTTTTGCAAAATTGAATACCGGATTTAAAAAAATAAAAAATAGTTGATTTTTAAACATTTTTCTAGTTTATTTGTGATTTTTTTTTGTCTTTAACGCAAATTATTCCGTTTCAAAACCGGAAGTCTTCCAAAACCTCGAAAATAAAAAATTTTTTATTTGTTTTTTGGCCAGTCAAGTGGTCAAATTTTGAAATTTGTCGGTTCTCTTTTATCCGGAAGAGGTTTTTGAAAATCGATTATTGATTTTCAAATTCAATATTGATTTGAAAAATTTTCGAATTTAATATTAAATTACTGTAATTGGCAACTGTTCAGAAAAAAATAAAATTGAGCATAGATTACTGTAATTGAAATTTATTTGGTAGAAGATATTTAGAATTGATTTATTGGCTTACTGTAGTTGTTTTTTGAAAAAATTTTAGATTTTTGGTACTAGATTACTGTAGGTTATAATTGATAGAAAATTTTAGATTTTTGGTACTAGATTACTGTAGATTGTAATTGGTAGAAAATTTTAGATTTTTGGTACTAGATTACTGTAGATTGTAATTGATAGAAAATTTTTAAAATTGAGCATAGATTACTGTAATTGGAATTTATTTGGTAGAAAGCCTTCGGAATCGACTTATTTGCTTACTGTAGTTGATTATCATCTGATGAAAAACCTTAGATTTTTGGTACTGGATTACTGTAGACTGTATTTCAAAAAAGCTCTTTAGAATTCATTTATTGATTACTGTATTTAAAATTTTTTTTAGGAAAAAATTAAAAATTAAATTTACCGACTTACTGTAGCTTACTGTCTTCTGGTAGAAAGTCTTCTGAATCTGTTATTAATTACTGTATTTAAAATTTTTTTTAGAAAAAAATTAAAAATTAAATTTACCGACTTACTGTAGCTTATTGTTCCTAAAAAATCTTGGATATTTGGTACTCGATTACTGTAGTTTTGGTTTATTTCGAAATTTTTCGAAAATCATCATTGATTACTGTAGTTTTTAAAGAAATTTTTCTTAATCGATTATTGATTAATTTTCTGATTTTTGTCTAAACGCAATCTCTCCGGATTTATTGATTACTGTATCAAATTTTCTCCTGGAAGATCTTCAGAATAGAATCCTGAATCAAATTATTGCCTCAAGAAAGTCCTTCAAAATCAATTTACTGACTACTGTACCTGGTTACTATCTACAAAAATTTTCAAAATCGATTTTTATGAAATTTTTGAACACAATTTTCATCGACAAGAAATTATTCAAGAATTTTCTACTTAATTACCGTACTTAATCCTTACCTACAACTACTTCCTTATTATCGATTTATTGATTATTATTTACAAAAATTTTCAAAATCGATTTTTTATGAAATTTTTCAACGCAATTTTCATCAACAAGAAATTATTCAAAAATTTTCTACTTAATTACTGTACTTAATTTCTACAGGAAACAATTTCTCTATTATCGACTACTGTATTTGATTACCATCTACAAAGTTTTCAAAATCGATTTTTTATGAAATTTTTGAACGCAATTATCATCAACAAGAAACTATTCAAGAATTTTCTACTTAATTACCGTACTTAATTCTTACCTACAACTACTTCCTTATTATCGATTTATTGATTACTGTATCTGATTTTTCGGACAAAGCAGTTATTTGAAACTGATCCCGAAAAAAGAAGTTTACCAGTTTGTCCGATTTGAGTGTTTTGAAAAGACAGTCTACTTGTTCGAATGACCATTCTTTCTTTTCCCGCGAGCGGAGATCAGAGGAAAGACTGTCTTTGACCATTTTTATCATAATTGAAAATTTTCCGGAAAGATGATGACCTGCCAATTTCGCACATTGAAATTGGGATAATTTTTATTTTATCGATTTACATTGATCAAGGAAAGCTTGATTGAAAAAGTTGCGTCAAATCTGGTTTTATAAATCTAGATTTTTATTTTTTTTTAAATTTAGAAAAATTCAGATGTATTATTCCGGAAAAAAATCGAATTTTGAAGGCGTAAGTTTCGCTTCGGCTTGGGATTTGGCTGCTGAAGCGGCCAAAAGACGAAAATTCAGATTTCCCAGACCTCCGAATTCGAGGAGATTTTCTAGATCCTGCGATCAATTGGATAATCTTGAAGAAAATGAATCTAAAAATTACGGTATTTTTCATGAAAAAAATATTTGTCAAAATTACTCATATTTAAATAATTCTACATTTCCGAATCAAGAATATTTTTTTCGACGAGACTTCAGAAGACCACAGAGAATTCTCCGACCTTCTGCTTTGGCTTCTCCGATGGTGTTCAGAAATAAAAATAAAAATTTAAAATCAAAATCAAATGCCGCAATTTTGAAGACCAACGGTCATCGGCAACTACAGTACTCAATTACGATTTCTCCTCAAATCACCGCTATCCCGATCAGATTCGAAGATGACGTCATCAGGAACCCCAATGGAGTTGATCTTGGTTGGTTTTTAATTTTGGTCTTGAGTGGAAAATGTTATTCAAATTCTCAAACTTCTGAGGTCTTAAAAAAGTTTCTATTCTTTAATTTTGCTCAAATTTCGTAATTTTCAATATTTTTAATATCTTTAAAAATTCAATCTAGAAAATTTTTATTTTTTAAATATTTATTAAATTTCGTAATTTTCAATATTTTTAATATCTTTAAAAAATTTTTATTTTTTTAATATTTATTAAATTTCGTAATTTTCAATATTTTTTAATATCTTTAAAAAATTCAAGTTTTAAATTTTGTATTTTATTTAATTTTAAATTTTTTGAATTTTCAAAGTTTTTGAAAAAATTTAATCCTTTAAAATTAAAAGTTCGATTTTTCATTGTTCGTATTTTTTTAAAAGTATAGAATTTCAAAATATCAATTTTTATATTTTTTATAACTAAAAAAATTCGAAAACTTAAATATTTCAAAATTTTCTAAATTTTACAACTTTTAAAAAAATTTAAAATTTAAAAACAAAAAAAAATTAAAATTTTATAATTTTTTAAGAAGTTTTAATTTTTTTTTATTTTTTAATTTTTAGAAAATTTTAAATTTTTTTATTTTAATTTTTTTTTATTTTTATAATTTTTAAAAATTAAAAAATTTTTAATTTTTTTGTTTTTTTAAATTTAATTTTTAAAAAATGAATATTTATTTTTCTAATTTTTTTAGTTTATTATTTTTTAAAGATTTAATGTCTCAAAACGAAAGAAGACAACTAATCCAGCGTTGGCTTGTTCGAATTTCTATTGTTCATTTTTGGAACTGTATTCAACCTGGCAAAATCCGACTTAATCCGGTATTCGATTTGGTCTACTCAAAGTAAACAACTTAAAAAAATCGAAAATCGAGAATTATTGTTTTCTTTGGATCACGCAGTGTTCGATTTTTGGTCACGTATCGAAGTCTAGAAAAGTCAAAATCAAATCTGCAGGTTGCTTGCAACATTGAAACAGATAATTAAAGATTTTTTATTTAAATTTTTAAAATTCCGAAATATAATCTGCAGGTTGCAGGCAACATTAGAGTAGATAAATTAACATCAAAATCAAATCTGCAGGTTGCTTGCAACATTGAAACAGATAATTAGAGATTTTTATATTTAAATTTTTAAAAATTCCAAAATATAATCTGCAGGTTGCTTGCAATATTGGAGCAGATAATTAGAGATTTTTTTGTATTCTCGTTTGTAGAAATTTTGAAGTCAAATCTGTAGGTTGCAGGCAATATTGAAACAAATAAATTACAGCAAAATCAAATCTGCAGGTTGCACGCAATATTGGAGCAGATCGATAGAGATTTTTGTACTTAAATTTGTAAAAATTTCGAAATTGAAATCTGCAATCTGTTCGTAACATTGGGGCAAGTTGGTCTTTCTGATTTTATTTTCATTTTAATGTCAACTCTAGCAATCATTAAAAATTTTGAAATTTTATTTTTAAAAAAATTGAAAAATAACTTTTTAAAATTTATTGTTTAAAAAAATTGGAAAATGATTTTTTTCAAATTGTTTAAAAAATTAGAAAGTAATTGTTTTTAAAAATTGATTGTTAAAAAAATCGGGAAATGATTTTTTTTAAATTGTTTAAAAAATTAGAAAGTAGTTTTTCTTAAAATTTATTGTTTAAAAAATCGGAAAATGATTTTTTTTAATTTATTGTTTAAAAAAATCGGAAAGTAATTTTTTTAAATTTATTGTATAAAAAATCGGAAAATGATTTTTTAAAATATGTCTAAATCCTTGGAAATGAAGTCGAGACAAAGCCTGAGGGAAGCCCGATCGGGGGCTGTAAGTGTAAGTTTCCTTTGTTCTCGAGGTCCTTGGAGAACCGCTATTGAGCGATCGAGAGCTTCGGATGGATCTTGAGGGAAGGATTGACTCGAAGGATACATTTGGGTTCGGTCAGATTGCGACAAGATTGACTTGCAAAGTTCGAGGGACACAACCGGGGAACCATGAAATAACAGCAATAATCCAGTAATGATCGATATTTTAAAATTTAAATAATCAAAATTACTTTTAAAAAAAACAATTTTAATCCAAAACTCGAATAGTGTCTAATTCTAGTTCAAATTTGATTTGTCCAGTCACTATCCAGAAATCAGGTCCAATGAACTTTTTGGATAGTGTTTAATTTAGGTTCAAATTTAATTCTTTTCAGTCACTATCCTTCACTCCCATTAGAGCTGTTAAAGTCACTATCCAGAAATCAGGTCCAATGAACTTTTTGGATAGTGTCTCATTTAGGTTCAAATTTAATTTCTTTCAGTCACTATCCAAACCTTTCAATTATTTTTAAAAATGAATTTTCTTTTATCTCTCAGTCACTATCCAGAAATCAGGTCCAATGGACTTTTTGGATAGTGTCTGATTTAGGTTCAAATTTGATTCTTTTCAGTCACTATCCTAACCTTTCAATTATTTTCAAAGATGAATTTTCTTTTATCTTCCAGTCACTATCCAGAAATCAGCTCCGATGAACTTTTTGGATAGTGTCTAATTTAAATTCAAATTTAATTTCTTTTAGTCACTATCCTAACCTTTCAATTATTTTCAAAGATGAATTTTCTTTTATCTTCCAGTCACTATCCAAAGAAAGATACTAGAACCCATCTGTTTTTTCCGAATCAATTACCCTATATTCCTGTATCGTTTCTAATTTCATTATTTCGTTCCCAAAGTTGACTCATCTTTATCGATCACTGCCTCTGGCAAAAAGGTCAAAGCTTAGTCATTTTTATTAAAGAATTTTTTATTTTTATTTTATTTTTTCAAAAATGTATTCTGAAGAATTTTTTCATTTTGAAAAAACATATGTTAATTCAACAAATGTCAATCGGTTCATCAGAAGCTGCATCTGTGTCCCGAAGGGAATCTCCAGCTGCTTTGGTTTGTTAAAAATTAAAATTCAATCGGGGAACTTATTTCAGGGTCAACTCGTCTCCTGGGGAGATTGACCTCGGTTTTATGGGATTCTCATTTGTTTCGATTTCTGTTCAAAAAGCTGTTTTGTCAGTTTTTCTCGAACTTCAAACTTGGACAACTAAACTGCAAAAATTACAAAACTCGATTAATAAACAAAAAGATGGTTATAATTTATAAAAAGTAATTTTAATAGACAAAAAAGATAGTTATAATTTACGGAAAATGATTGAAATAGACAAAAAGATGGTTATAATTTATAAAATAGAAAATAGAAAATAGTTAATAAACAAAAAGATGGTTATAATTTATAAAAAATAATTTTAATAGACAAAAAGTGATTTTAATTTACAGAAAATGATTGAAATAGATAGAAAATATTCATAATCGATAAAATAGAAAATAGTTAATAAACAAAAAGTTATTATGATTTAATTTCTCCAGTTTTCCAGTCGAAACAATTTTCTTCTTGTTTTTAATTTTCCAGTCGAGACATTTTTTTATCTTTCATAACTTTTCAATCGAGATAATGTTAATTTTAATTCTCCAATTTTCCAATCGAGACCATTAGATGTGATGTCATGTTCATAACTTTCCAGTCGAGACAATTCTAATTTTAATTCTCCAATTTTCCAGTCGAGACATTTTTTTATTTTTCATAACTTTCCAGTCGAGACAATTCTAATTTTAATTCTCCAATTTTCCAGTCGAGACATTTTTTTATTTTTCATAACTTTCTAATCGAGATAATGTTAATTTTAATTCTCCAATTTTCCAGTCGAGACAATGAATTTTGCTTTATCTTCGACCTCATGTCATTGACCTGTAGATTGTGGAATTTTTATTGTTCTCTCAGTGCTTTGAAGGTTGTCTTTGTTTCCGACTTCGAGAGTCTTCAAAAACTTTCAAATTTGACTAAATACTTCTTTGAAAAAATAAAAGGCAAAGGATCATGGCCATTTCATTCGGGCGGAAATTTTTTTTCGATGAATATCTGACATTTCTTTTTTCGATAGATCGACCTCGATATCCGATCAACGGTTTCAATTGTGAATGGAGGAATCTTGATGAGATTCTGGGACTCTTAATGAGCAACATTCATTTTGAAAGAATTTTTATTTTTCGAAAAATCTTTGAAATTTAATTTAAAAAAACTTTTTTAAATAATTTTATAATTTAAATAAAAAACATTCATTTTGAAAGAATTTTTATTTTCCGAAAAATCTTTGAAATTTAATTTTTTATAAAATTTAAATAAAAAAACTTTTTTAAATATTTTTAAAATTTAATTTTTATAAAAATTTAAATAAAAAACATTCATTTTGAAAGAATTTTTATTTTTCAAAAAATCTTTGAAATTTAATTTTTTATAAAATTTAATTAAAAAAAACTTTTTTTAAACATCTTTGAAATTTAATTTTTATAAAATTTTAATAAAAAATTTTTTTTTAATTTTATTGAAAAATATTCGTTTTGGAAGAATTTTTATTTTTTGAAAAATATTCAAGATTTTATTTTTTTAAATAATTTTATAATTTAAATTTTGAAAATGTTTTTAATTTTTGTTTTAGAAATTAAAATTTTTTCGATTATTAAAAAACAACCTTGAAAATCAATTTCATGCCTCGATGAAATGACAAACCATCTGCCACCATTTAACCCCCTTGATCCCCAGCCCCTCCGGAACCCACACGCAACAGCTGTCTGTCATCGATCTCAGTTGCGCGGTTCTAATCTCCTCCAGAAGGAAAAATAAAACAGTTGCCATTTTTCCTGGAGAACTATTTGTTATTTTAAATTCGTTTATTTCATCATTACTAAAATCCAAAAATTTAATTTTTTTAAAATTACTAAAAATTGAAAATTTTCTTTTTAATTACTAAAATTCAAAAATTTAAATTTTTTGAAATATTAAAAATTTAAAATTCATTTTTTTAAAATCATCAAAATTAAAAGTTTAAATTTTTTAATTACTAAAAATTAAAGATTTAAAAATTACTAAAAATTGAAAATTCATATTTTTTAAATTTATTAAAATCCAAAAATTTAGATTTTCTAAAATTACTAAAAATTGAAAATTTATTTTTTTAAAAATTATTAAAATCCAAAAATTTGAATTTTTTAAAATTATTAAAATTCAAAAATTCATATTTTTTTAAAATTAAAATTTTTAAGATCAAAGTTCGGAACTCTGTCAAAAATTTTCGGAGTTGACAGTTTTTCCACTTTTGCTTTTCAAATTTGCAAAATTGATTCATTTTAGTTTTGATTTTATTTTGTAAAAATTCTTTTATTTTTTATTTTTTTTTGGTTTTACAAGTGATCATGATCGTCGATGAATATGTCTCTGTAGTCCGTCAGATTCTCAAAAAATAAAATCAACAATTTTAAAATTGATTTTTCTTCGAGTAAACACGACATTTTGGGCGTTGGCAACGAGAAAGAAGCTTTTAATCCATCTCCAGGAAGGGGAACGCTTATTGATATTTCGTAAACTTGTACAATATTCGTTTTAGTCACTATTCAAATTTTTATTGAAGTTGTCTCTCAGTGACTTTAGCAGCTCCAATGAAAATCAAGGATAGTGACTGAAAGTTTTAGTTTTAGGTCAAAATCGGACACTATCCAAGTTTTTCATTGGAACTGATTTTTGAACAGTGACTTTAGCAGCTCCAATGAAAATCAAAGATAGTGACTGGAAAGTTAAAATTTGAACCTAAATTAAACACTATCCAAATTTTTCATTGGAACTGATTTTTGGATGGTGACTGAAAGTTTTAGTTTTGAATCGAAATCGGACACTATCCAAATTTTATATTGGAGCTGTTTTTCGAATGATAACTTTGGGAGGTCCGATGCCAATCAAGGATAGTGACTGAAAATTACAGTTTTAAGTCGAAAGTAGTTACTAACCAAAAACAACTTCAACGAAGAAATAGATAGTGTCCGACAGCTCCAATGAATATGAAGGATAGTAACTGAAAAGACCCAATTCGAGTCGAAATTAGACACTATCCTTTTTTCATTAAAGTTGTTTTTAAAAATATTTTTTTTTATCTTCAATAAACTTCACCGAATAGTGACTAAAGTTTTTAAAGATCGTTATTTTCGATCATTATCCGATTTCTTTTTTCGTTATTTAATTTTCAAAAATTTCGCGAGAAAAAGATCCAGCTATCTTATCCTGAAAGTCGATAGGCATAAAATTTGCGTAAATCGAACATTGATCCAGATTTCCTCAATAGAAAAGACCGTAAAAGAGTATTGCGCAATCTGAACCGATCAAGGGGAAGAATCATCTCGGACACTCCAGGGGATCTCTGGAACTATCCACAATGAGACGTCAACTCCCACCACGAAAATTGGTACTAATCATAATCTTTTTTTTTTCGATTTTTTTAAGTATAAAAATTTAAATAAAAAGTAATTTTAAAAATTAATAAAATTTCAAAGTGAAAATTAATAAAAATGATCATTTTTTTTGACTTTTTTAAATGTAAAAATTCCGAAAATCAGAAATTTAAAAAATTAATAAAAATTAAAAATTAAGAAAATTAGAAATTTAGAAAATTAAATATTTAAAAAAGTCAAAAATTAAGAAAAATAGAAATTTAAAAATTTAGAAAATCAGAAATTAAAAGAAATTAGAAATTCAGAAAAATCAGAAATTAAGAAAATCGAAAATTCTGAAAATCAGGAATTTAGAAAAATTAAAAAAAGTAAAAAATTAAGAAAATTGAAACTTTAGAAAATCAAACTTTTCTAAAATCGAAACTTTCTAAAATCGAAAGCTCCAAAAATTCGATAACTGTGATCATGATTAACTTTTTCGTTTACTTTTGCAAGTGGGATTTTGCGGAAAATCAATCAAGCGTGAGGAGCTTAACAACATCCGAATTATCTTTATAATGTCTAGATTTAACTATGATATATGGAATTTATTTATTTTTAATTTTCTATAAAAATCTTTTTTTTTTAAATTTATTTAAAAATTTTTTTTTAATTTTTTTAAAAAAGTAAATTTTTATTTTTTTATAAAAAATATTTTATAATTTATTTAAAAAAGTGAATTTTATAATTTTTTTGAATTTATTTAAAATTTTTCTGAATTTATTTAAAAAAGTGAATTTTTGTGTTTTTATAAAATAATTTTTTTTGGATTTGAAAATTTTCAAAAAACAATTTTAAACTTATTGTGGAAATAAATCTAAACGTATTAAAAAAGTGAATTTAAATAACGGCAAATTGGTCCATTACTGAAATTGCAGGTTTTTATTTTCGGGACAAAACCGGTTGTTACTTAAGCCACAAAAACAGAAATCAATTTTTCGACCTCGAAAATTTTTTCAAATTTTTTTTGAAACGATTTCCGCAATTTTTAATTGTTTTTAATGCCTCAGGACAAGAACCAGATTCGGTTCCTCGATGAAGTCCTCGATGAAATCCTCAATGAAATCCTTGATGAAATCCTCAATGAAGTCCTTGATGAAGTCCTCGATGAAGTCCTTGATGAAGTCCTCAAGTTGCAAAAAATTTGATCGCGAATTTTTTGGAGATTTCTGAATGATCCTTGTTAAGTGGGTTTTCGATCATCAAAAAATGAGCTTGATGGATCAATCGAGGAAGATAAAATTTAGAAAATTTTTGAAAATAATGAAATAATTCGTCTTTGGAAAACTTTTTGGATTAATGTTTCTAAATAAAATTTTAGAATTTATTAAATATTTTTAAAATTTAAAAAATAATATAATTTTTAAAAATTCTAAAACCATCTAAATTTTAAACTTTTTGGTCTCGCTTGGAAAGTTCCAAAAATTCGTGTCGAGATAATTTATATAATTTTTAAATAAATATTTTTATAATTTTAAAATAAATATTTTTGTAATTTAAAAAATAATATTATTTTTAAAAATTCTAAAACCATCTAAATTTTGAACTTTTTGGTCTCGTTTGGAAAGTTCCGAAAATTCGTGTCGAAATAATTTTTATAATTTTCTGCAAAATTTTTTTATTATTTATAATAGTATAATTTCAGTCCTGCAAAAGTATGTAAACATAAAATTCCAGTTTTTGGTCCCAATAGGAAAACTTCAAAAATCTATGTTAAAAAATTTTATAAATTATTTTAAATTTTTTATTTTTCATTAAAATATAAAAAAATAAAATTTCTGAAAATTGGAAAAAAAAATAAAATTTTAAAATTTAAAAAAAAATAAAATTTTTGACATTTAAAAAAAAATAAAATTTTTGAAATTTTTTGAAAATTAGAAAAATTTTTTTACTGTGGTCCTGAGGGGAATTTTCTGACACCATCTGTGACCTTTGTTGACTTATTACTTATTCCGGTCGGATTTTTATTTCTATTGACATATCTGACTCAGTTTAGCTCCCTAATCCTCCTGGGTTTCCTTGATCAACAAATCGGGACCGATGTCCTTAGGCAATTTCATAACCACGTCAGATTTTTGACAAATATTTATTTAAATTCAGTTTCCGTCATTCTGGAAAACGGTTATTTAAATTTTTTTAGTTTCGTGATTTCGTGTTGAAAAAAAAAATTCAAAAATAATTTTCCAGAATGGAATTGATAGATTTTAACCATGTCCCCAGAAGCCGGTTTTCTACAGTAAGAGGTACAGTTCGATTTTCGCACGGAAAATCGTTAATTTTATTGCTTTTGTTTTTGGTTTTTTTTAAATTGGAATACTGTATTTTTCGGAAGTTGGAAAAATTTCGGAGATTTATAGAATCTTAGGAAAATTTTCAGAGGATTCTGAGATTTCAGAAGATTCTGAAAAATTGAAATTTTTGTGAATTATTTTTAGATTTCTGGAATTTTGTAAAAATTTTTTGGGGACTTCTAGAATTTTGTAAAAAATTTTTGGGGACTTCTAGAATCTTTTGAAAAATTTTTAGAGATTTTTAAAAAAATTTTTAAAATTTTGTAGAAGATTTTTAGAAACTTCTGGAATTTTGTAGAAGACTTAAAAATTTTTAAAATCTTATAGGAAATTTTAGAATGTCCCAGAATCTGATGGAAATTTTTGCAATCTTCTGGAAGCATCTAAAATTCTGTAAAAATTTTTGGAAATATTCCAAAATTTTCAATTTTCTCGAATTTCTAAAGTTTTTAATTTTCGGAAATTCTCATTTTTCTGTAATTTCGTAAAAGCTTCTAGAATCCTCTAGAATCTGATGACAGATTTCTGAAAACTTCAAAAATCTCAAATTTTTCTAAATCCAGAATGCTTTGAAAATTCAGAATGAAGATCTCAATTCTGGAATTCTGGAATTCTGAAATTTCGTCTCGAGACAGTTTTTGAAAAATTTGAAAAATTTTTGATTTTCTTTAAATTTGGAATTTTTCCAGAAAATTGATCCGGAGAAAAATTTTCTAAAAAATTCCGAAATTATAATTGATTAAAATTTTTCCTGTTTTTGAACGAGATTCGGATCGGATCGATTAGATCAGATTAATCCGAAATAGGAAATGGATAATTTTCGTTTTTATTCGATTCAAAATAGCGGCGATGAATTGGGCGAAAGTGAGAACAAATCTGAAGGACACTTTGATGGATTAGTCAGACTGTACGAGTATGGTAAATCGATTTCGAAAGGAGGACAAGATTGGGCTCGAGTAACGCATGAGAACGGAAGATATCAATCACTATCCAAAAAGTTCATCGGAGCTGATCTCTAAGTGATAATTTAGACAGTTCCAATTGCAATTAGGAATAGTGCTGAAAGACAAAATTGAATCACTATTTGAAAGAAATTGGATAGTGACTAAGAAGTTAAAATTTGAATGGGAAGTGGACACTATCCAAAAAGTTCATCGGAGCTGATTTTTGGATAGTGATTTTGACAGCTCCAATGAGTATGAAGGATAGTGACTGGAAAGTTAAAATTTGAACCTAAATTAGACACTATCCAGAAAGTTCATTGGACCTGATTTCTAGATAGTAATTTTGACAGCTCCAATAAATATGAAGGATAGTGACTGAAAGTTAAAATTTGAATTTAAATTAGACACTATTCATTTTTCATTGGAACTGATTTTTGGATAGTGGTTTTAACAGCTCCAATAAATATGAAAGATAGTGACTTTCATAAAAAAAGCAAAAATCATTGATTTGGAATTAACTTTGAACGGAAATGCTTTCGGTCAATTTTGTCAAATTAAATTTAAAAAATAACTGGTTTTTTACTTATTTTTGAATCAAATAATTTTTAAAAAATACAATTATATTCAAATTTAAAATTGTTATTGAGAAACTTTCTCAATGACCTCTGATTGAAAATAAACAATTAATTTATCCCTCGAGTGCTCTTGAAAGGTGGAAACCGTCGGAATGAATGTACAACAATTGTTCTCAATTTTTCCTCTTTTCTATAATTTCAAAATTCTTCTAAAATTAATTTTTCTTAATTAATGAAAATATTGAGTTAATTTAATTATAAAAAATATTAATATAAAAATAAATGAAATAAATCTTGCGAAATAGGGGGAGCAAATGTTGTTCATTTTCTCATTTTTTAATTTTCCATAATTTCAAAATTTTTCTAAAATTAATTTTTCTTAATTAATTAAAATATTGAGTTAATTATAAAAAATATTAATATAAAAATGAAATAAATCTTGCGAAATAGGGGGAGGAAATGTTGTTCATTTTTTCATTTTCCATAATTTCAAAATTCTTCTGAAATTAATTTTTCTTAATTAATTAAAATATTAAGTTCATTTAATTATAAAAAACATTAATATAAAAATGAAATAAATCTTGCGAAATAGGGGGAGGAAATGTCGCTGGGGAAAGCGTCGTTCGACCCGCCGGAATAACTTGTTTTGTCCACGCTCTTCACTCAATCGCTGTTTGCGCATCTACGACTCCACCGATTCCGCCGATTCTACAACGAAAAAATGTGTTTTCTCTAAAATTCGATCCTCGCTCCACCTGCTGTCTCCGTTCATTCCGTGTTCCTTTTGAAAATTTAAAATCGAAAGAAAATTTTTATTTTTTATTTTTTATTTTTTGCCAAATGTGAATCAATGCCAAAATTTATATTTTCTCAAATTTGGGACTTTATTGTGAGAATTTTTATTTTTCTAAAAAATTTAATTTGTTGTAAATTCTGCGATTTCGATCAAGGATCTAACACCCGGTTGGTGGTCCATGCCAGAGGGGCCAAACTGGTGAAATTAGGAGATGCCAAGAAACCCGGATGTGAACACGATGATGAAAGTCTTCTAGGACCAGATTTCAGTCCTTTTATTAAAAAACGAATTTTGGCTGATTCCGAACGTTGCAAAAATTCAAAATTTAAAAAACGAGATTATTTAAATATTTTTCAAGAAGATAATCTAGAACGCGATCCAGGTTGGATTTTCATAATTTTATTCAATTTTAGTCTCGAGACGGATTTTTGAAATAAAAAGTTTAAAAAAAAATTTTAAAAAATAAAAAAAAAATAAAAAATTTTAAAAAAATTTTTAAATTTTAAAAATTCTTGGTCCTGACACGAATGTCTCATTTTTAAAATTCTTTCTTTTTTTAATTTACTGTAATACTAAATATTCTTTATTAATACAATTTTAGTTTTGTAACGAATTTTTGAAAATAAAATATTTTTTTTTTAATTTCTTGGTCCTGCCACGAATGTCTGATTTTTTAGATTTTTTCTTTTTTAATTTACTGTAATACTAAACATTCCATATTGGATACATCTTTGATCTCGAAACTATTATTGTTAAAAATAAAATATTTTTTTTAGAATTTCTTGGTCCTGCCAAGAATGTCTGATTTTTTCTACAATTCAAAAAAAAAATTATTTTTTATAATTTTTTTCAAATTTTTCAGATTTTCTCGTTTTTTTCAATTTTTTTACTTTCCTGATTCATCGATTATGGTCTCATTTTATCGATCCGAAGAAAAACGGACTTTTCTGAAAAAATTTATCAGTTGTTCCAATTTTGGTCTTTTTGAAGAAAATTCTCAAAATGAATAATTATTTACTTTCATGAAAATTCAATTTTCTAGAAAAATCAATAAAAATCAAAAATAATTAATTTTTTTGAATTTTTAAATATTTTAAAAAATAAAATTATTTATTTTTAAATTTTTTAAAAATAAAAAGCATCAATTTTTTAAATTAAAAAAAAATAAAATTATTTATTTTTTAAATTAAAAAAAATAAAATTATTCATTTTTAAATATTTTTAATTTTTTTAAAATAAAATTATTCATTTTTTTAATAAAAATAAAAATTACCGATTTTTATACATTTAGAAGTTTTTAAAATAAAAATAAATCATCATTTTTAATTTTTTAAATTTTTGAACGAAAATAAAATTATCGATTTTTATAGTTTTTTGTTTTTTCGAATACCTCGAGGTGGACAGTTTTATTTTGTTGGTCGAAAAGTTGCTCCGTTGTCGAAACTGTTTGTTTTATTCAAGGCCGATGACGATTCTCGGTTTGAGCAAGAAGGAAGCTAAACTCCCACTCGAAAAAACGAAAGTACATTGTCCACGAAAAAATTCTTTTTTGAAAAAAGTCATTTGAGTCAAAATTTACAAGAACTTAAAAAAGATCAAAGAAATTGGAAAAATCGAACAAAATTTTTTTAACCTAAAAGTTCAAAAAAATTAGAAAAATTTTAATTTAAAAAAAAATAGAAAAATAAAAAAAAAATAAAAAACAAAAAAATTAGAAAAATTAGAAAAATAAAAAAAATAGAAAAATTTAAAAAAAATAAAAAACTTTAGAAAAATCAAAAAATTTTTAAAAAATTAGAAAAATTTTAAAAAATAAAAAAAAGTTTAAAAAAAATTATTTTTTTTAATTTAGAAAAATTTGAAATTTTTAAATTAAATTATTATTGTATGATTTTGATTTTCTTGATTTTTTTATGAACTTTGGTATTGTGTTTTTTGATTTTTTTCGGTAGTCACACTTACCTCTGAAAATCCTTATTTCGAAATTTATATTTTAAATCAGTCTGACTCATGACCACAATTTCCTCATTTTTCATTTTGGAAAATTTTCAAAAAAAATAAAAAACAAAAAAATAATTAAAAAATTTCAAAAAAATTTAAATTTAGAAAAATTTAAAAATAATTTTAAAAATATTAAAATTTTTATTTTCAATAAAATCAATAAAAATTAACTTATGTTTTTATTTAAAAAAGTTAATTTTTTGGAAAATGTTTGGAGAAATGAAAAAAATTTTAAATTATCTAATTTCTAAAAAATCCAACAAATTCAAAAAAATTTTAAATAATTTTTTAAAATTCATCTTTAAAAATATAATTTTTAATTTTAAAAAAATCAAAAAAATTTAAAAAAAACTTTTAAAAAATTAATTTTCGAATACGGTAAAAAAATTAATTTTTTATTTATCTTTAAAAATTTTTTTTTATTAATTTTTAAAAATCAAAAAAATTTCGAATACGGTAGAAAAATCAAATTTTTTTTATTAATTTTAAAAAATCAAAAAAATTTAAAAATTAAAAAAAAACTTTTAAAAAATTAATTTTTTATTTATCTTTAAAAATTTTTTTATTAATTTTTAAAAAATGATAAAATTAAAAAATATTTAAAAAATTAAAGAACTTCTAAAAGTAGCAATTTTATTATTTTTCACATATGATTGAAAGATCAGTTTTGTCATTTATCCGGAAGGCCGTAATTTCCTCGTCAGATTTTCTCATTTTTCTCATGAACCTATGCCAGTCAATTCCACCACGCCAATTTAACATCAGGCTTCCTACGGCGATCGTTATCTCCATCACGACCATTTTTTCCTTTTTAGATCAGTGCAAACTTGGCCAGTAAACTCGACTCGAAAATTTTTTACTTTTTTATTTTCTATTTTTTAAATTTTTTACTTTTTTAAATTTCATATTTTTTAAATTTTTATTTTCTATTTTTAAATTTTTATTTTCTATTTTTAAATTTTTAAATTTTTTACTTTTTATTTTTTAAATTTCTAATTTTTCTATTTTTTAAATTTTCTATTATTTTTTAAATTTTTTACTTTTTTAAATTTCCTATTTTTTAAATTTTTAAATTTTTATTTTCTACTTTTTCTATTTTTTAAATTTTCTATTATTTTTTAAATTTTTTACTTTTTCTATTTTTTAAATTTTTATTTTTCATTTTTTTCCTAAATTTTTGAAATTAAATTTTTTTAAGTTAAATTTTTCAAAATTTAGCTTGTTAATTGTAGTGCGTTAAAGTTCGTATCTGTTAGGAACTGGCCAGTCGTTGCCTGAGGGCTTTTCGACCGCAAATCACATTTTACGCAATAATTCATTTGATTTGATGGATTCGGACCTGATGACAACCGGGACGTTGAATAATAGCTTGATTCGGTCCGTTAAAGTTGTCACTAAAAAATTTATTTTCGAGATTATTCAAAATTTAAAGTAAAAATACCAACTTCCGGTCATTTTAAAAATAAAAAAATTCCGTTCGAGAGTCCCTGAATAAAGTTGTTTTTTAAATAAAATAAAATTTAAAAGAAATAAAATTTAAAAAAAATAAAATTTAAAAAAAAAATAAAATATAAAAAAAATAAAATTTAAAAAAAATAAAATTTTATATTTAAAAAAATTAATTTTTATATTTTTAAAGAAATTTAAAAAAATCAATTTTTATATAAATTTTTAAAAAAATCCAATTTTTATATTCCTAAATAAATTTTATTTTTTTTATTTTTAAATAAATTTTTTAATTTAAATTTTTATATTTTTAAATAACATTTTTTCTAAATTTTATTTTTTTATTTTTATTTAAGTTTATTTTTATTTTTATTTTTCTATTTTTAAATAAGTTTTTTTTAAATTTTATTTTTCTATTTTTAAATTAAGTTTTTTTTATTTTTATTTTTCTATTTTTAAACTTATTTAAAAAAAACAAAATTTTTTGAATTTTTTCGAACTTTTTGCAGTAATTGATGTGGGTGAAATTAACCCGAAATTACGAGTCCAGATATTCATCCAGATCAAGTGTTTTGTTTGTTTTATTCTTGTTTAAAATTTTTTTTCGAAAAATTTTTAAAAACAGAAATCTTTATCCTTCATTATTTAATCAACTTGAAGAATCTCATTTTCATCTCTTGTTCGAAGTGAAATTTTTTCGGGAGTGGATCAAAAATGGAGAACGATCAAACTCGGATTATTTTGATCGAGTGGCTGTTAAGGAGTAATTTATCTTCGGGACCTGCTTAATCACTTTCACTTTTTTAATTAAACGTTAAAATTTCCATCAAAATTTTATTATTTTCATTATTTTTAATATTTTTAGAATCTTCAATGTCTGATCTATATTGTTAAATATGTTTTCATATATGAAAAACTCAAAATGAACGAAATTTTAGGATAAATTAAGATAAATCTCAAAGATGAATATTTCAATTAAAATTTCGTTATTTTCCGTTGTTTTTCATATTTTTAGATTCCTTAGGAAGTATTTTATGATTTTATACATGATTTGATATATGAAAAACTTAAAATAAACGGAATTTTAGGATAAGTTAGGGTAAATCTCAAAGATGAATATTTTAATCAAAGTCTTATCATTTTCCGTAATTTTTTGTTTTTAGATTCTTTAGGAAGTATTTTATAATTTTACATATGATTTGATATATGAAAAACTCAAAATGAACGGAATTTTAGGATAAATCTCAAAAATGAATATTTTAATCAAAGTTTTATCATTTTCTGTAATCTTTTGTTTTTAGATTGTTTAGGAGGTATTCTGTAATTTTACATATGATTTGATATATGAAAAACTCAAGATGAACAAAATTTAGAAAAAAAAAACTAAAAAATTAAACTTATTAAGCGACTCTCGAACAGAAAAAATCTCCCACTTTTATTTCTTGTCAAAGTAATCCGGAGTTGGGTGTTCTCCTTAAAAGCCTTGCGAACGTGTGGCGATCCTCTCGAAGGAAAGGAAATCTTACCTGAGTTTTCGTTGACCGCGAAAGTCGAAGAAAAACGTGTATCGTTAATCCCTCTTTTGTCTGATTGATTTTCTAAGTGCATTTTATTTCTTTCAAGATTCAGTCCATGAGGGTCCTCGGTCAGGAACATCGGAGCCAATCTTTGGCAAATTCTCTCAATTATTTTGGAAATTATTTAAATGTAATTCCTGAGGAATCTGTTTATCTCACAATCGAAGAAGAATGCGGTAGGAAAAATGGGGAAATTAAATTCTTAAAAATTAAAACTTTTTAAAAAAAAATTAAATTCTTAAAAATTAAAACTTGTTAAAAAAATTAAATTTATTTAAAATTAAAACTTTTTAAAAAAATTAAATTTATTTAAAATTAAAACTTTTAAAAAAAAATTAAATTAGAAAAAATTTAAAATTTAAAAAAAAATTAGATTCTTAAAAATTAAAACTTTTTAAAAAAAATTAAATTCTTAAAAATTAAATTTATTTTAAAAAAATTAAATTCTTAAAAATTAAATTTATTTAAAAAACTTAAATTAAAAAAAATTAAAACTCTTAAATATGAAATTTATTTAGAAATTTAAATTTAAAAAAATAAAAACTCTTAAAAATTAAATTTTAAAAAAATTAAAACTTCTTTTAAAAACTTAAAATTTATAAATTTTAAAATTAAATTTTAAAAGATAAATAATTTGTTGATTTTTTAATTTGTAAATTAACAAATAATTGTTTCAGAAAGCGGACAAGATCATCTGGATGAAGGGACGGAGGTCCTCGATAGGAGGTACTGGCAGGCCAAGCCCTTCAAAGTCAGTCATCATGGAAGTGCCCATGACGTCATGATCAGCAGTGCCCCAGGGCCACAGTACTTTGTAAGTTGTCTTCTCCACTTCTCCAAAGGACAGAACATTGAAAATTTAATTTTTTTTTAATTTAAAATTTTTTTAAAAATTTTATTCAATTTTTTAAATTTAATTTTTTTTAATTTTAAATTTAAAATTTTCTTAAAACTTTTATTCAATTTTTTAATTTTAGTATTTTTAAATTTAAAACTTTTTTAAAATTTTATTCAATTTTTTAAATTTTAAATTTTTTTAAAATTTTATTAATTTTTACTTTTTTTTATTATATTTAATTTTTTTATTTTAGTTTTTTCGAAAAACATTGAAAATTAAATTTTTTATTATTTTTAAAAAAATAAAAATATTCAAAATTCTGCATTTTAAAATTTTTTAGAAAAAAATGTTGACTTTCTTTTTTTTGGACTTCTTAATTATGCGATTTTTGTTTTTTTTTAAGATTAAAAATCAAAAATTCTCAAATTACAACTTTTTATGAGCTTTTTCAAAAAAACCAAAATTATTTAAATTTCGAATTTTGTAAATTTTTTTTGAAAATCAAAATTTTTTAAATTTCGATTTTTTTTATTATAATTTTTAAAAAATCAATTTTTTTAGAAATTTCAGAATTTTCTAAATTTTAAAAAATACTTTAAATGATTTTTTTTTAATTGAAATCTTTAAAATTTCGAAATTTTTTTAAATCTATTTTTTAAGAATTTCCTAATTCACACTTTTTCGAAATTTCAGAATTTTCTAAATTTTAAAATTTTAAAAAATACTTTAAATGATTTTTTTTTAATTGAAATCTTTAAAATTTCGATTTTTTTATTATAATCCTCTTTAAAAATCAATTTTTTAAGAATTTCCTAATTCACACTTTTTTGAAATTTCAGAATTTTCTAAATTTCCTGGACCTTACTTGTCCGGGATAAAGTAGTCCTTGAAAGATAAAAATTCTCCAAAAATACATTGCCATAATGGAATTTCCTCAATTTGTGAAAGAGTAGTGACCGAAGCGGCTTAGTCATCCGAGGATTCAATCCTCTTTCCGTTTCCTCAAAATTGTCCAGTGTTTTTCAGAAAACCAAACTTTTCTAATTCGAACAAGCTCATTTTCTTTAAAAAAAATGAACACGGAGGAAACTGCTTTTTTGAATCCCGCCTTCGAAAAAGAATTTAAAAATTTTTAAAATTCTAAAATTTGAATATTTTTGAAATTCTTAAAGTTGAATATTTTTGAAATTCCGAATTACTTTCAAAATTTGGACATTTTCGAAATTTAAAAAATTGAAGGTTTTTGAAATTTAGGTATTTTCGAAATTTAAAAAATTCAAGGTTTTTGAAATTCTAAAATACTTAAAAAAGTTAAATATTTCTGAAAATCTTGAAATATTTAAAAAATTGAAGATTTTAAAAATTTGAATATTTTTGAAATTTGAATATTTTTAAAATTGGAATATTTCTAAAATTTGAATATTTTTAAAATTGGAATATTTTTAAAATTTGAATCTCTAAAATTTGAATCTCTAAAATTGGAATATTTCTAAAATTGGAATATCTTTAAAATTTGAATATCTCTAAAATTTGAATATTTCTAAAATTTGAATATTTCTAAAATTTGAATATTTTTGAAATTGGAATATTTTTTAAAAATGGAACGACGTTATCGGCTGTGTCATCGACGTCATTTTGAATCTTTTCATGAAAATTTGAATAATTATGAAAAGAAAATTACTATTAAAAAAAGAAATAAATCTGTCCATTTCTGGCCTTCTGATATCACTAATATACGGTATTACAATGATGTTCAGGAAAATAACAATATTGCCGGAGGCAATTTGATTGACAATGAACCGACTACTCAACAAAAACTCGCTGTAAGTTCATTTTTAATTTTTTTATTAAATTTGAAATTTAAAACAATAAAAAAGTAAATCTTCAATAAAAATTCAAATTTATGATTTTCCCGCGTTTTTGGCGTTCTGTTTTCATTTATTTTTCAAACAAGAACACAACCCCAAAAATGCGGGAAATTATATTTTTGAATATCTTTAATAAAAACGTGTTTTTAAATAAAGTAGTTTGTGGGAAATTCAAATTTGTGATTTTCCCGCGTTTTTGGCGTTCTGTTCTTGTTCAAAAAGTAGATCAGAACACAACGCCAAAAATGCGGAAAATTATATTTTTGAATATCTTTAATAAAAACGTGTTTTTAAATAAAGTAGTTTGTGGAAAATTCAAATTTGTGATTTTCCTGCATTTTTGGCGTTCTGTTCTTGTTCAAAAGTGTTAGAACAGAACGCCAAAACTAGTTTTCTAATTATTTTTGTTAAAACATGTTTTTTTAGAGTTTCCTTTTTAAAAAATTAAAAATGTAAATTTCCCATAATTTTGTGTTGTCTTCATTTGCAAAAAGGATTAGAACAGAACGTCATATGCGGAAAAACTAGTTTTTTAATGCTTTATGTGCTAAAACATGTTTTTCTAATTTCCTTTTAAGAAAATTCAAAATTGAAATTTTACCACAATTTGGCGTTGTGTTCTTTATCGTAAATACAACAGAAATAAAAAGCCAAAAGTGCGGGAAAATTAATTTTTTAGATCAAAGTTGAAAATAAAATTTCTGCCCTTTTTTGGCGTTGTGTTCTTTATTGCAAATACAACTAGAACAGAACGCCAAAAGTGCGGGAAAATTAATTTTTTAATTTTTTAAAAAATTTTTCTTTAAATTCTTTTTTATTTTTTAAAATAAAATTTCTGCGCTTTTTTGGCGTTGCGTTCTTTATCATAAATACAACTAGAACAGAACGCCAAAAGTGCGGGAAAATTAATTTTTAAATTTTTTAAAAATTCTTTTTTATTTTTTGAAATTTTTCTAAATCCCTTTTTTATTTTTTTAAATGACTTTTTTCAGAATTTCTTTTCCCGTCCTTTCCGTTCGAATCCTTTGAAACGGACGAAATCCGTCTCCAAACTTGATCGAGGAGGAAAACGGGATTCATTTACGTAAGTTTTTTTTGCATTACTGTAAAATTGAAAAAATTTTTTCGTTTGTCAGGTTTTCAAAATTTTTTTGATATTTGTGAATAATTGGACATTTGGGACATCAGACAAAACTTTTCGTTTTTGTTTTTCCTTTTTTTCGCCAAAAATCCGTTTCAAAAAAGCAGCTGCTTTTTGACCTGGATTTTTTCCCGGAAAAATGGCCACCAACAGAGTTTCGAAAAAAATTTAAAAAAAATAGTTTGATTTCTTTTATTAAATAATTTTTAAAATTCAAAAAAAATTTGATTTTTTTAATTAAATAATTTTTAAAATTTTTAAATATTTTCCAAAAAAATAATTTGATTTTTTTTAATTAAATAATTTTTAAAATAAGAAAAAAATACTTTGATTTTTTTTATTAAATAATTTTTAAAATTCAGAAAAAAATAGTTTGATTTTTTTATTAAATTATTTTAAAAATTTTTAAATATTTTCCAAACATTTAAATAATTTTTATTTTTTTTCTGATTTTTGAAAGTTTAAAATTTTTAACATTTTTAAAGTTTTTTGTTTAAATTTTTTAAATCAATTTTTAATTTTTTCAAGTTTTTGTTTAAAAAAATTCTTTAAATTTTTCTGTTTTTATTTGTAAAGTATTTACTGAGTCCGAGGGCGTGTGAAGGACCTCATTCCGGACACCCTTTAAAAACCAAAAATTACTTTGTACATGAATGAAAAATAAACAAATTTTGTGGAACAGCAATTCCGGATATTTTTTTGATACTTTACGTCTAAATTGCCTCTGGCTATTTTTCCATTTTTTAAAATTATATAAATTTATTTTTTTAAATTTTTATAAATTTAATTTTTTTAAAATTTTTATAAATTTATTTTCCTTTAATTTTTATAAATTTATTTTATTTTAATTTTTATAAATTTATTTTATTTTTTATAATTAAGTAAATTTATTTTAAATTTAATTTTTTATTATATAAATTTATTTTTTTTATTTTTTTTGAATTTATTTTTATAACTTTTTTAAAATGTTTATAGATTTATTTTTTTTTGAATTTTATAAATTTATTCTAAATTAAATTTTTGTTACGAAAATTGTCAAAAAAGATAAGTTGGAATTTTGTCAAGTTGATCTTGATTTTTTTGATTTACAGAAAAAATTGAATGCCTCCGGTTGTTTCTTGAAACTTGAACCGGTTCAATGACCCTGTCATTTGGAGAAAAGTTCGGATTGTTTTTAAGAGTGATTATAACCGGATAATTTTCCGTTTGAGAGTCGGATAATAATTTTTACTTTTTTATTTTATTAAACACCAAATTTCGATAAAAATTAAATTATTTTTCACAAATTTTTAAATCTTTAGAATCCTTAAAGATTTCTTTACAATTTCATACAAGTTTTTATATATGAAAAAACGAAATTTAATTTGATTTTTACTTGAATAAAAATAAAATTTAAACACCAAATTTCGATAAAAATTGTGTTATTTTGCATTATTTTTGATGCCTTTGGATTCCTTAGATGTTTTTCTACGATTTTAAATAAGTTTTCATATATGAAAAACTTGAAATGAACGGAATTTTAGGATAAGTTAAGATAAGTCTCAAAAATGAATATTTTAATCAAACTTATATCATTTTCCGTAATTTTTTGTTTTTAGATTCCTTAGGAAGTATTTTATGATTTTATACATGATTTGATATATGAAAAACTTAAAATGATCGAAATTTTAGGATAAGTTAGGGTAAATCTCAAATATGAATATTTTAGTCAAAGTTTTATCATTTTCCGTAATTTTTTGTTTTTAGATTCCTTAGGAAGTATTCTGTAATTTTACATATGATTTGATATATGAAAAACTCAAAATGAACGGAATTTAGAAAAAAAACTAAAAAATTAAACTTATTAAGCGACTCTCGAACGGAAAAATTTTTTTTTATTTGTGAAAATGAAGTTGATTGTTTTTTGGGCTTAAACTTGACGAAATTATTTTTCGCTTACCGTTTCCAAAAACAACAACTGTAAACATCGACGATGTGCCTTAGAGTCATGTGTCGAGATGTAGATCCTTATCGCCCTCAGACCGGACAATTTTCCAATACCTTTATTGATGGTTTTTTGGCGCGAAAATTTATTATTTTTTTTATTCAATTTTGAAATTTTTTAAATCATGAAAAAATAAAAATTGTTTTTTATCAAATGTCCGTTTTTATTTGGATAGTTGGTCATCGAATTGGACAAATTTTACGTTTTTTTTTTCGAAAAATTTAAACAAATAATGATTATCAATTTTGTAAAATTTCTTTTGAATCGTTTTTTTAAATATTTTTTGAAAAATTTTAGAATTTTATAGGATTTAATGGAAGGATTCTGAAGTTGTTTAAAATTTTTTTAGAATCTTCCAGGAGTTGAAAGAATTCAGACGACTTCTGAAATTTTAGAAATTTTTGAAGTTTTTTTAGCAATTATTGGAATTTTTAGAATCCCGATGGAAGAATTCACGAGTCCTAGAATTTCCAAGATTTTCTAGAATCTTCCAGGAGTTAATAAAAGAACTCAGAAATTTTCTAGGAATTTTAGAAACTTCTACAAGATTTTCTAGAATCTCCCAAGAGTTAATAAAAGAACTCAGAAATTTTCTAGGAATTTTAGAAACTTCTAGAAGTTTTTCTAGAATCTTCCAGGAGTTAATAAAAGAACTCAGAAATTTTCTAAAATTTTAGAAATTTCTAGAAGTTCTTTTTTAAACAATTTTTAGAATTTTTCAAACTCCCGATGGAAGAATTCAGAAAACTTCCAGAAATTTCTAAGATTTTCTAAAATCCATCGAAAGAATTCAGAAGTTTTTTTTGGATTTTAAAAAATTTGAAAAATGTTTATTGGACTCTAGAGACTTGAGAATTTTTAAAACATTTTTATAAAAATTCAGAATTTTCTACTGGAAGATTTTCGAAAAATTAAAATTTTTGAAGAATTCAGAAATTTCTAAGACTACTGTAGATTCTATAGTTATTTATCACATTTTAGACGATTTCAGAATTTTCTAAAAAAAAATTTTTTTTCAAAATTTTCAACCAATTTCAAAAATTTGAAAAAATTCTGGTTTTTTTAATTATATGGTTTTTTTTCGTGGAATCATCGTTGATTTAATTTATGTTTTTTTTTCATCCAGATTCCGTAATTGAGTTCGGTTTTTTTTTAAATTATTTTTTTTTCGTGATTTTAGGAATTAATTAAATAATGTCCCCGATCGACCTCAACGGTAACTGTATCGTCGACAGATGCCTCGAGGGGTCTTCTGAGGGACTTGAAGACGAAAAACCGAGGTACAAACCTAGGCTTGTAAGAGGCAGGAAGGTTTACAGAATCAAGAAGAAAATAGGATCATGGATGTTAGTTTTTATTCAAAAAAAATGAAAAAAATTAGAATTTAAAAATATTTAATTTTTATTTTCAAAAAAGTTGAAAAAAATTAGAATTTAAAAATATTTAATTTTTATTTTTGAAAAAGTTGAAAAAATTAGAATTTAAAAATATTTAATTTTTATTTTCAAAAAAATTGAAAAAAATTAAGATTTAAAAATAATTTTTATTCCCAAAAAAGTTTAAAAAATTAGAATTTAAAAATATTTAATTTCTACGTAAAAAAATAATTTAAAATTTTTATAAAATTATTTAATTTTTTAAAAAAAAGTAATTTTTTTAAATTCAAAAAATTGAAAATTTTTTATTTTTTTATTTTTTTATTTTTTTAGTTATATTAAATCCTGATTTTTTAAATATTTTTTATTTGTCCTTTTGCTAATCTGGTCTTGTTTTGCTACAAGTCTTTTTGGTCCGTAGGTCAGTTTTTTCAAGTGCAAAAGACACGTTTTCTCGATCAGTTAAGTCATTTCTTTCTCGAGCATCTGCTCGCGGTCTGGTCTTGTTCCTCATCTGCCACAATTTCTCTGGCCAGATGAACAAAAATCTAAAAATTTTTGAATTTTAAAAAATTTAAAATTTTAAAATGCGTCTTTTGTGTATTGTGGGATTCAGGTAAGAGGTCTCCAATGTTGGGATCTGCAAAAATTAAAATTTGCAGATTGCTCGCAACATTGGGGCAGATTGATAGGGATTTTTATGATTATATTTACAAAAATTTCGAAATTAAAATCTGCAGGTTGCTCGCAACATTGGGGCAGCTAAGTTGACATCGAAATTAAAATTTGCAGATTGCTCGCAACATTGGGGTAGATTGATGGAGATTTTTATAATTATATTTACAAAAATTTCGAAATTAAAATCTGCAGGTTGCTCGCAACATTGGGGCAGTTCGGCTTATTTGATTGTTGCACGCAAACTGCGAGTTTTAATTTCGAAATTTTTACAAATTTAACTATGAAAACATCAACAGATTCAGTGCAATGTTGCCAGAAAAGTGCGAATTTTATATCGATTTAGCTTCTTCAATGTTGCACGCAACCTGCAAATTGTATTTTTGAATTTTTACAAATTTAATTATGAAAATCTTCATCAATCTGCTACTATGTTGCGAGCAAACTGCAGATTTGACTTTGATCATGATCTTTTATAAAATTTTATACTTGAATTTTTGGAACAAAAACTTCATGTCTTAGAACGAAAAATCAAAATTTTATCAATTTCGATGAAATGGAACAAATGACAAACGAAAAAAAATTACTTTATTTAAAAAAATTTTTAATACGGTAATTTATAAAATTTGTTTTTAGGCCTGATTTGGAACGATCAACGGAAAATTTATTTTCTGGAGGAGTGACTAAAGCCACAAGTGTTTATTATGATCCTAGAAATCAAAGATTTGCAGTTACTCCTAATCCCGCTGGTCCTATGGTTGAGAAAAATCCACTTAGATCAAGTAGATCTCATGAATCTTTGTTGAGTAGTTACTCCGCAACGACACATATGCATGATTTAAGTAAGTTCATCGTTGTTAAATTCAAAATTTTAAAAAATGGATGATGATTGAGTTTAATTTTTTTTAATCACTATTTTTGAATATCATTGGAACTGTCAAAAATGTTATTTAAAAATCAACTTCAATGGCGATTCGGATAGTGTCCATTTCTAGTCTGATTGATTTTTCTAGTCACTATCCTTCGTATTCATTAGAGCTGTCAAAATCACTATCCAAAAATCAGCTCCACTTAAAAATAGATAGTGTCCACTTTTAGTCTAAGAAATGGAAATCTTCAGTCACTATCCTTCGTATTCATTGGAGCTGTCAAAGTCACTATCCAAAAATCAGCTCCACTTAAAAACTTGGATAGTGTTCATGCGGGACTCATATTTGATATTTTCAGTCACTATCTAAAAATCAGCTCCAATAAAAAACTTGGATAGTGTTTATTTGTAACTGAAAATTCGACTTTTCTAATCACTATCTTAAAAACCGCTCCAAAGATGAATAGTGTCCACTTGCAACTGAATTCGGAGTTTTTTAGTCACTATCTCTGATTGCTGTTAGCGCTCTTAAAATTACTAAAAACGGCTCCAACAAGATGAATAGTGTCCACTTGTAACTCAAATTTTTTAGTCACTATCCAGAAAACAGCTCTAATGAGAATTCTGAATAGTGTTCACTTGTCATTCAAAATCGGCGTTTTTTAATCACTATCCTTGAGATTTGTTAGAGCTGTCAAAATGGTCACCTAAAAAATAACATGAATGAAAAATCAATAATATTCACTTAGAATTTAATCATTATCCAAAATTAGTTTTTATTGAAATTTGGATAGTGTTTATTTTTACCCTAAATTCGACTTTTCAGTCACTATCCAAAATTAGTTTTGATAGAAATTCGGATAGTGTTTATTTTTAACCTAAATTCGACTTTTCAGTCGCTATTCGAAATTAGTTTTTATTGAAATTTGGATAGTGTTTATTTTTATCCTAAATTCGACTTTTCAATCACTATCCAAAATTAGTTTTGATAGAAATTTGGATAGTGACTGAATCTTAGATACTATCTAATGGAGTTTCTTTGAAAACAATTAATCTCGTCTTTCCGCAATTGATTAATGTTGCTTTCAGCTTCTGCAGACACCCGCCTCCATCCGGTCCATCCATCTGTCTTGGACGTCCCGAACTGCTTCAAAGTTGCCAACACCTATTATGCCTGCAAATCAGCCCAAGAATACGCCAAATGGATGGAAAAGTAAGTTTTGTTTTTAAGCAAAAAAATAAGAGAAATCTGATCCTCGATGATGACTGGTTTTGGATCTTGAAAAAACCGAAGCACTGGAAATAGGAAGCGGAACAAGTCCTCAATTTTTGTCTGGTTTCATTTTATTAGAATTTCACACAAGATTCTAGAATCCTAGGGAGACTTCTGGAATTTTCCAAAAGTCTTCGGAATCCTTAGGAACTTCTGGAATTTTCTGTCTTAATCTTATCAGAACTTTTAGAATCTTCTAGAAGCCTTCAGAATCTTAGAGGAATTTTTAAAGTTTTCTAGCAGTCTTCAGAATTCTAGCAAAACTTCTGGAATTTTTTTTAAAATTTTCAGAATCTTAGAAGAATTTTCTGGAAATCTTTAGAATCCTATCAAAATTTTCTAGAAGCCTTCAGAATCCTTACAGATTTTTGGAATTTTCTGGAAGCCTTCAGAATTCTAGCAAAACTTCTGGAATTTTCTTAGAAGTCTTCAGAATCTTATCAAAATTTTTAGAATTATTTCTAGAAGCCTTCAGAATCTTATCAAAACTTCTGAAATTTTCTAAAATTCCATAAAAAATAAAATGTTTAATTTAAAAAAATTTTAAAAACTTAGAATAGTTTCGAAACTTAAAATTTTACAGAATCTTCTAAAATTCCGTCGAAATTTTAAAAAAATATAAATTTTGAAATTTTTCAAAAAATTTTAATTTTTCTAAAAAATCCGTTTTTAAATTTTTATTTTTCATTTTATAAAATTATGATTCGATTAAAAATCAGTCAATATTTATTTGGGCCTTAATTTCGACGTTCATGTGAAAATTCAAATTTGCTTTTCCGAATCAGTGCTGCAGAACAGAGCAAATAAAACAGTATTATGATTTTCGTCCACTTAAATATTCTCAATTTTCGAATTTGAATTTTTCCAAAAAATTATAAAAATAAATTTTTTTAGGAATTGTAAAAATAAATTTCTTTAAAATTATAAAAATAAATTTTTTTTGAAAATTGTGAAAATTAATTTTTTTCGAAAAATTATAAAAATTAATTTTTTAAAAATTGTAAAAATTAATTTTTTTTGAAAATTGTGAAAATTAATTTTTTCGAAAAATTTTAAAAATAAATTTTTTTCTGGAAAATGATAAAATAAATTTTTTTTTGAAAATTATAAAAATTAATTTTTTTTTAAATTGTAAAAATGGATTTTTTCTGAAAATTGTGAAAAAATTTTTTTTCTTTGGATTTTGGAACCCCTGCGGTTTTTTTTGTGGAACATCTTTGTTCTTTTAAAATTTGGTTTTTTGGTTTTTCACTTATATTATTTTTAGTGAAATTCAATCGTAGTTTTAAAATATATGTTTCAATTTTGTTGGATTTTTTCTGGATCGAGATAATCCGTGAAATCCATAAATTTGGAATTCCATTTTTATGGATTTTTTTGAAAAACCAATTCGATATTTGTAATCAATGAAAAGAGAAAATTTAATTGTAAAAAAATTATAAAAATTGATTAAATTTGGAAAAAAAATTATTTTAAAAATCGATGATTCGAAAATTCACTTAACAGATAATCAACTTAATTTTTTTCATTTTTTCGAACATTTGTTTAAAAAACTAATTTTATATATAAAATCAGTAAAAAAGTAGATATAAATGTGAAAAAAAATTCTTAAATTTGATTAATTTTAAATAGAAAAAAATTATTTTGAAAATCGATGATTCGAAAATTCATTTAAGAAATAATCAACTTAAATTTTTTCATTTTTTCGAACATTTGTTTAAAAAACTAATTTTATATATGAAATCAGTAGAAAAAGTAGATATAAAGATGAAAAAAAATTCTTAAATTTGATTAATTTTAAATAGAAAAAAATTATTTTAAAAATTTCGAAAAAAACGAATTGTTTTTTTTGAATTTCGATATATGAAATTTTATTTTTTTTTCGAGTTTTTTGCACCAGAGGGTTTTTCAAGAAAGATGAGCTTGAGATTCTGAGATATCCGATAACCTAAAAATGAGCTATATTTTGTTTCAAAAGTCACTTTAAAATTCGACCAGCGATTTGTAATTTTTTCACTTTTGTTTTATTTTTCCTTTTAAAAGATTTTCGAAAAAAACGGATTTTGAATAGATATCATATAACCTAAAAAATGAACTACAAAAGAGTTTATAAAAATTATTTTTAAAAAATTTTAATTTTCATATATCAATTTTTTTATTTTTTCGATTTTTTTGATTTTTTTACTTTTGAAGATCTTAAAAATAATATATATTATAAAAATGAGCATTAAAGAAGCCAGAAAATGAACTGTTAAGTGTTTTATAAAAATTATTCCAAAAAAATTTTAATTTTCATATATCAATTTTTTTATTTTTGAACATTTTCGAACGAAAAAATTAATATATATTATAAAAATAAGCATTCAATAACTTAAAATATAAAATTTGTTTGAAGAATTTTAATTTTCATATATCAATTTTTTTCGATTTTTTTATTTTTGAACATTTTCGAACGAAAAAATTAATATATATAATAAAAATAAGCATTTAATAACTTAAAATATAAAATTTGTTTGAAAAATTAAAATTTTCATATATCAATTTTTTTCGATTTTTTTATTTTTGAACATTTTCGAACAAAAAAATTAATATATATTATAAAAATGAGCATTTAATAATTCAAAATATAAAATTTGTTTGAAAAATTTTAATTTTTATATATCAATTTTTTTCGATTTTTTATTTTTGAACATTTTCGAACGAAAAATAGTCAATGAATTGTGAATACCTATTTTGAGAGCTATAAAATATCCTATAGCTTGTTTGAAACCTCCGAACCGAGTAAATGTACTTTTGTCTGGTTGACTTTCACCAGAACGGAAAGACTGGTCCTTTGCAGCTTGACCGGTAATGACCTGCCAGTCTTTCCCGTCAAAAAAGCCGATTGCGCGGTCAAACGATTCCGGCGCCAACTTGCCAGATTTTCCATTTTTATTAAAAAAAAATAAAATTTTACTAAACCTCAATCGATAAAAATTCATTTTATTTTTTAGAATTTCTTCTAAATTATTAAATTTCTGAAAATTTAAAATTTTAAAATTTTAATATTTTTATATTTTTTTAAAATTTTTTATATTCTTATATTTTTTTGAAATTTAATTTTTTCTATATTTTTAAATTTTTGTTTTTTTTAATTTTTTCTATATTTTTAAATTTTTTAAATTTTTTATATTTTTTAAATTTTTTTTTATTTTTTTATTTTTTAATTTTTGTTTTTTTAAATTGTAAATTATTGACCCAAAAAGGTGAATTCATAATTCGATTGAATTTGAATCCAAGGATGCGAAAATTCACAAATTCAAATTTTGGATTCAATTTCTCTTTGAAAAGAAAAAGGACGTCTCTGATGTTCCATTTTCTGGATCAATTTTGGATTTGGTTTAATTTTCGAAATTTACACTATTATTGAATTTTAAAATTAGATTTTTTTAAATGTAAAAATTAAAAATTAATTCTTTTTTAATTTTTAGAAAATTTTTGATTTTTTTTTATATTTAAAAAAATTTAATTTTTTATTTTTTTATATTTAAAAAACTTAATTTTTATTTTTTATATTTAAAAAAAAATTTTAATTTTTCCATTTTTTTGTTTTAGAAATTTTGAGAAATTTAATTTTTAATTTTTATATTTAAAAAGAATTTTAATTTTTTCATTTTTTTTGTTTTAGAAATTTTGAGAAATTTAATTTTTATTTTTTATATTTAAAGAAAATTTTTATTTTTTCATTTTTTTTGTTTTAGAAATTCTGAAGAGCGCTAGGTTTATCCATCATTGAAATTAGTCATGGAATAAAATCCGATTTTCGTGGATCTATTCCATTTTTACTTTCTGTTTGTTCAAGCGGTCACTCACGTCCATTTATGGAAAAAAAATAAAATTCAAAATTTATTTAATAGTGTTGTAGAATTTAAAATGATATTTTTTAAATTTATTTTGAATTTACCGTTTCCATATAAATTTCGACAAAAACCATGGAGATCCGTTTTGACCGATTGTTTTTGGCCTTGTGCACGGGATTATTTGTTTTTCCCTTTGCCAGTCATTGTCATTCGGCCAAAATTGCCACCCGACTGGTCAGTTTTATCCATTGAACACTTCCGTTCCATGTGGTAATTAGTTCTATAACAGTTAATCCCTGAGGATTTTCGACTTCCTTATTTTGTAACATTAATGTCATTTTCGTCTTGAGACCGATTTTTTGAAAATTCAAACTGGCCTAAAATAATAATCATAACTAAAAAGACTGATCTAAAAAATGGAAAATTTGTTTCTGAAGATTTTCGACTTCCTTATTTTGTAACATTAGTGTTATTTTCGTCTTGAGACCGATTTTTTGGAAATTCAAACTGGCCTAAAATGACAATCGTAACTAAAAAGACTGATCTAAAAAGTGGAAAATTGGTTCTCTGGGATTTTTGATCCTTGATTTTATGGTTTGTCTCGTTTTTCGTTTTTGAACTTCTTCGATCGTTGGATTGGCCTAAAATAATAATCGTAATCGAAAATTTACCTAAAAATTTCGAAATTAATAAAAATCGTAAAGATCAAAATTCCAAAAAATCAAGTACCGTATTCTTCGTTTTTTAAATTTTTTAGACTAATTTGATAACTATGAAAAAAGACCGAAATTGATGAGAAATTTAAAATTCAAAAATCTTAAAGGACGAATTACCGTACAATCATCATGGATAATTATAGTTCCTAAACCTGAGAAAAATTAAAAAAGAATTTTATTTTTGTTTACAACCGCGACCTCCAATTTTCCGTTCTGGAGCACTGCGACGTGGCCCACTTTCTTCTAGGACTCGATTGGAGGTACTTGTTTAGGATTTATCTCGTAATAATATGTTTCATGATGGTAGTACAACGAAATAGCGATGGAAATTCAATATATCAAAAGTGATTTTGTAATTCTTATTCATTACACGCTCTGTCGCTTTTTGCGCGAATTCCCATTCACAATAGTAAACGAACGGACCTAACGCAGTTGTCAGGAACTTTCGCGGTGAGAGTTCCATTTTCGTGCCAGGTTTTACACGCACTGGCAAAAAAACCGATCTGACATGACTATCAGGAACTTTCGCGGTGAGAGTTCCATTTTCGTGCCAGTTTTTACACGCACTGGCAAAAAAACCGATCTGACACTATTATCAGGAACTTTCGCGTTGAGAGTTCCATTTTCGTGCCAGTTTTTACACGCACTGGCAAAAAAACTGACCTGACACTATTATCAGGAACTTTCGCGGTGAGAGTTGATTTTGTATTGCTTTGAGTTTCTTTTTACCAGTTTTTCCTCGTACTGGTAAGTGACCAATTTATTGGGATCTTCAGGGACTTTCGCGTTGAGAGTTGATTTTGCTCTTTTAAGTTGCATTTTTCATCATTTTTCTATTCACTTAGAAACGATCAAATTTGTTTCGATTTTTTTATTTTTCGCGACGGGATTTGGTTCCATTTTTAAATTGTTTTTTTAAGTCTATCTTCACTTGTAAACACTTAAATTCACCATGATCGGTAGACTTTCGTGATGGGAGTTGATTTCGCTTTGCTTTTAAGTTTTTGCGCGAAATTCTATTCTTACCCGAAAAGCGATTGAGTTCAAATATAGCCATTAAAAGTTGTTTTCGTTTTAGGATTCGATCCAGGATCAGAGTTTAAGAATGATTATTGGAATTTTCGTTTTAGAATTTAATTTTTTTTATAAAATTCCACTCGAGACCAGAGTTCAAAAATAATTATTAAAATTTTTTCGTTTTAGAATTAAATTTTTTTCATAAAATTCCACTCGAGACCAAAGTTCAAAAATAATTATTAAAGTTTTTCCGTTTTAGAATTAAATTTTTTTTATAAAATTCCACTCGAGACAAAAGTTCAAAAATAATTATTAAAATTTTTTCGTTTCGAGATTTTATTTTTTATTCCACTTGGGATTAGACTTCAAAAGTGATTATTAAAGTTTTTTTCGTTTCGAGATTTTACTTGCTTCGTTAAAATCCACTTTTTTCATTCGGCAGCAAGCAGTTCAAACACTGTCATTAAGGAAGTTTGTTTCGAGATTTTATTTCTTGTTGAGCGATAGAAGAGGATTCCTTGGCCTCGATCGGAGTTGAATGGTTTTTGGCTGACCTTTTTCGTTCGATATTCATGTTGCGATTGAATGCCTTGTCCCGTAATCTCCCCCAAAGGTATTTGAGGACAAACTTTCCCATCTTGAAAGTGGCAAAATTAAATCAATTTTAAATATTTTCTGTTCTATTGTGTGATTATTTAAAAAAAATTTGTAATTCTGAAAGATGTTCAGTTGAGGTTTAATTTGAACAAACTTATGTCTTCCAAAAAAAAATATTTTTCACAATGAGTTTTCCTGTTAGATTGAGGTTTTCTCGAGATAGCCGGAGGCAAAAAAGAATTAACATGTTGTTAAATTTAAAAAAATAATACTTATTTTTATTTTTAGTCTAAGACGGGTAATGAACCCCCATCGGGACACCTCCAGAAGGACCGAGTACTCTCTCCAAGTGTGGATCCTCGAAGCCAAAGGAATTCCAGCGAAACGAAAGTACTATTGTGAACTTTGTCTTGATAAAACTCTCTATGCCAAGACTTCGTCGAAGCCCCGAGGCGAAATATGTTTCTGGGGAGAACATTATCATTTTGAGTAAGTTGATTTTAAAATTTTTAAATATTTTAAACTTTTTAAAATATTTTCAATTTTTTAAATACTTTCAACTTTTTAAATACTTTTAACTTGTTAAATATTTTGAAATTTTTAAATATTTTAAACTTTTTTAAATATTTTCAATTTTTTAAATATTTTTAACTTTTTTAAATATTTTCAACTTTTTTAAATATTTTAAAAATTTTTAGAATCTAGTGAAGAATTTTAAAAATATGTTTCTGATTTTTTATATCAAATTCAAATTTTGCAAGTTTCTAGAATCAAATTGAAGATTATCAAATTTTTAAAAAATAATTTTGATTTTTATAAATTTTTAATTTTATTTTTATTTTCAGAGGAATCTCGGCGATCAAGGACATCTGTGTCAACCTCTACAGAGAAGCTGATCCGAAAAAGAAAAAAGATCGAGCAACTCCCATAGGCTACGTCAAAATTGATGTAGATCAACTTATTGCCAGAACTCCTGTTGAAAGATGGTTGGTTTATCATTTGGACATGATCCAAACGAGTTATTTTTAATTTTACGAGCAAAACCAGCAGGCCGCAACGTTGATTATCTTATCTAAAGTTTTCTTGAAACCAGATTATCAAGTTTATTTCAATAAGAGTTTAATTAAATTTTAAAAATATAAAATTTCTGATTTTAAAAATTTAAAAATTTTAATTTTTTGGTTTTTTAATTTTAAAATTCTAAAAATACAAAATTTCCGACTTTAAAAATTTTAATTTTTTGATTTTTTAATTTTAAAATTTTAAAAATACAAAATTTCTGATTTTTAGAATTTTAAAAATATAAAATTTCTGATTTTTAGAAATTTTAAAAATATAAAATTTCGATAGAAATTTAAGAATAATATTTAAAATTAAAAACTTTCGAAATTTTAAATTTTTTTTAAGTTGGAAATTTCAAGATTTTTTGGACTAGTTTATCTTTATTCAAAAAATTTTAAATTTGAATAATCTTCTTGGAAATCTTTGACTCTAATCGCCATGGTCCATTTATGGTCGGATTTTCCGAAAGTCAAAAGTTTTGACGGGGCAAAATTTAAATACCTGAAAGAGGATCGTCCGAGAAACGGCCTCATTTTTGGTTTTGTATATTTTTCCGAGGATAAATACTAGATTGGCAGGTCTTTTACAATTGTTCGAAATTTGACTTTTTTGGTACTCTTATGGTTTCTGAAAATTGACCTTTTTTGCCTTAGGTTAATCCGGTTTTTTGAATGATTTGTGAAATCACATTTGGATGAAAAAAAATTAAATATGATTGAATTTTTGATTTTTTTTAATTTCGAAAATTTGGGAAATTAATGATTTTCAAAATGATACCTAAAAAGTGAATTTTTTTATTAGTTAATTTTTTAGTTTTTATTAATTTAATTTTCTAAATTATATCTCACTAATTTTTTTATTTTTTTTATTAATTTTATTTTTTTGAATTTTTATAAATTTATTTTTTAATTTTTTAAATTATATCTCACTAATTTTTTTATTTTTTTTTATTAAATTAATTTTTTTGAATTTTTATAGATTTATTTTTAAATTTTTCTAAATTATATGTCACGAATGATTTTTTTGAATTTTACTTTTTTATTTAAAGAAATTTTCAATATCTTTGATTTTCTAAAATTTTAAAGTTGAACGAATATTAAAAAATGATTGAATTTTTTCTGATTTCTTTACTAAATTGATTTTGACGTTGAGTCTAGTTTGAACAAGTTTCCTTCTATGGTCTAAAAGTTTGAGATACAAAAAATTTTTCCAGTCAATTGAACAATCAGAAATTTTAGCCGGATTTTTTGATTTCAGTTGGTCCAAATTTTAGAAGGTTTTAAATTTTTTTTATTTTTGAAGATCTAAAAAAAATTTTTTTTTGAAGATTTAAAAAAAAATTTCTTTGAAGATTTTAGAAAATAATTTTTTTGGATTTTTGAAAGTTTAGAAAATAATTTTTTTCAATTTTTGAATAAATCTAAATAATGGTCAAATTTAAATCGGTCAATTCGTGTCAAGAAGTCAATCTTTGATTTTTCCGTGAATTAGGATTTTAAACAAGTTTATAAAAGGTTCTAGAATTGAGTGAAAGTTCTTAAAAATTGAAATTTTGGAAAATTAAATTTTTCGAAAATTGATATTTTTTAATTTTATAAAATTTTAAAAGTGGAATTTTTCGAAAATATATGAAAATTGAAATTTTAGAAAATTTTAAAATTAAAAAAATTAATTTAATGGAGAAATTTTAAAAATAGAATTTTAGGATTTTCGTGTCGAGATTATTTCGTAATTTTTTTTATTTTTAAAATTTTTATTTTCACAGAGATGATGAAAAAAAAGAAATTTCGAAATTCGTCGACGATTGTTATTCCATCAACGGCTTGTTGCCCGGGGCATTATCTGGATGATATTAGAAAATCGAAAATTAAATTTGAAAAATTTATTTTTATTTCTAAATTTGAAGAAATGGATCATGATTTTGAATTTGGAAAAGATTATTCAAAATTTGAAAAAGTTAATTTTCAAAAATCTTTAGGAAAAAATCTAAAGTCCATTCTTGGAGTGTCGTTTAGATTTGACAAAAATTTCATAAAATTCACCAGTGTTTTTGGACATTATGAACGGTAATTTTGGTTTTGCTCGTAAAAATTAGAAAAAAACAAAGTTTTAATGATAATCAATCGCTCCAGGACTTGAATGAGTGATTTCGTAGTAAAAAAAGATGTTTGGTATATGGTAATATGAATCAATCGCTCCGGGACTTGAGTGATTTGAAAGTAAAAAAGATGTTTGATATACAGTACTTTCAATCAATCGCTCCGGAACCTGAGTGATTTGAAAGTTAAAAATGTTTGATGTACAGTACTTTCAATCATTTGCTCCGGAACCTGAGTGATTGATTCATTTTTTTGATTTAAAAATTTTCCGAAATTATTCATTTGGAAACTGGGCGAATGGTTTTTGGGAATTTTTAAAACAGCAATTGCAATCAGTTGTTCTAGAATCAAGGAACTGATTGTGTTTAAAAGTATTTGATTTTTGAATTGTTTATTTTGAATTTTTTAGGTACACTATTTCCAATGGAACTGAGCCGTCTGTTCGAGATAGACTGTCTCTTGGATCTAGAAATAATAATGATCCCCCGGCAATGAGAATCAAAGCCCGGTTCCAGGCGGTTGATGTCTTGCCGTTGGCCAACTATAATCGTCTTTGTGAATTTTTGAAAGATAACTATCTTCCCTTATGTTTGAAGCTGGAACCTCTACTGGGAGTTCGTGCTAAAGAAGATTTGGCAACGAGTCTTGTGCGAATTTTGCACAAACAACAACTCGTCAAGGAATTCCTGTGCGATCTCGTCATGAGTGAAGTCGATGTTCTTGGTGAGTTTTATATGTCGATTTTGAAGTTTACTTCCATATATGGATTCTAAAATTTTCTTTCATATATGGATTCTAAGATTTAATTTCATATATGAATTCTAAGATTTTCTTTCATATGTGAGTTTTGAAAGTTGTTTTATACGTGAGTTTTTTCAGATAATGAACATCTGATGTTCAGAGGCAATTCTCTGGCGACGAAGGCAATGGAAGGCTACATGAAGCTTGTTGCGACGGATTATTTGAAGAACACGTTGGAAGATTATATTAAACAACTTTTGGACAAGAATCTGGATGGAGAAGTTGATCCGACGAAATTGAGTAATCCATCAGTACTGGAAAAAAATCGACAGAATTTGATGGGTTTTGTTCAACAAGCATGGGAAAGAATATACAGTAAATCTCATCTGTTTCCATTTGAACTTAGAGAAGTTTTCAAATCTCTGAGAGATAGATTTGAAGAAGGCGGAAGACCTGAGTTGGCAGATAATCTTATTTCGTCATCGATTTTTTTGAGATTTTTGTGTCCAGCTATCCTTTCGCCGAGTTTATTTGGATTAGTTGGGGAATATCCGACGGGACAAGCATCGAGAAATCTTACTTTGATTGCGAAAACTCTTCAAACTTTGGCTAATTTTACTCAATTTGGAGGAAAAGAAGGATATATGGAATTTATGAACGAATTTATCGAAAAAGAAAGAAATCATATGCATGAATTTCTTGTTCAAATTTCGAAAATTAGTTGTGGATCAGCATTGAATGGAGGAGATTGTGTGATTATTGATCTAGGAAAAGAATTGAGTTTAATTCATGCCTATTTGGAAGAAGTATGGACTTTGGAAGTACATGAACAAATTTCGAAAGAATCGAACAATGTTTTGGTTGAATTATTGAGTATTCTGAAAGAGATTAGAAATAAATACAGTATGCCAGATACTCCGAGTACTGGATCAGTTAACACTAATGGTAGTCCAAGTGATTACGAAAATAATGGTAGAAATAATTCTAGACATTCTTTGTCGACAAATGGATCGAACAGGATTCAACCAGCAAGTAATTTGAATACTTCGGATGATTATGTACTTCAAAGTGCTGTTAATGACAACATGGCTTTGTTAAATGCAGGATTTCATGTTCAACAAAATAGATCTAGAATTTCAAGAAAACCTCCAACACCAAATTCGAATATTCCTAACGGGTTTATTCCGACAAGACATCATTTAAGCGAAAGACCAGCGGCGATTAATTATGAAGAAAATTATGTTCAAAATAATGGAAATAGGTTTGGGTATGTGAAACAGGAACCTCCGAGGTGTTCGAACCCCATCGGACAGAGGGAATATCAGATTTACGACGACAGAGATCAAGTTAGTTCTCATATTTATGATCATGTGCCTGTTGGGAGGAATATCCCTGGAGTTAGGTTGAAGACGAATTCGGAATTGAGATTGGATAGTGATTCAGATGAAAGTTTAGAAGACAGAAGACCAAGAAGAACGAAAAGAAGATCTGAATCTGTAGCTATTGGACAAGTACAAATAAAACCAACAGGTCAAAGTTCTGGTTATAATAGTCAAAACAATTCTGCTACAAGTAGTCCTGTTGATGGTTCTTCTGTGGTTATTGAAACTCAGAAAGCATTGACAATCAGTAATCCGAGATATGTATGTTCAGCAAGTAGTTCATCATCTGGATCTTCTCCTCCAACATGTTCTGGAAAAATTTCAAATTCGAATATTTATGAAGAATTGGGAGTTCAAAGACGACCGTCAAGTCCGTTATTTCATAATTATCACACTTCTAGTAGTGGAGTTGAATCAGCGACAGCAACAATGAGAACAACGTCATCTGAATCGTCTCAATCTAGTTTCGAAAGAGTACCTAAAATGATCCCTAGGATGGGCACAACGACAACAATACCATTGTCGGCAATGCAACGACATTCGAAATCTACTGTAGTTAATGTGGATGATGATAATCAAGAAAGAAAAATTTCTAAAAACGAATATAACTTAAAACAATCATATGAAAATAGTGAAACAGAACGTCTTCAAAAAGAACTTTTAAAACTTCAACAAGAAAATGAGCTTCTTCGACAACAATTAGCACGTCAAAGTATTGCTCATTGAAATTTTTTTTTGCAATAGTCAGTATCCCGTGCCTTCTTTGATTTTATTTTTTTTTGCCGTTTTTCGGTGCCTCAAGTTTTTTCACTTTTTTTAATCTCAAAAATTTTGTATTTATCAGTTTTTTCCTACAATTTGTAAATAATTGAAAATTTTTTTGATAAAATTTGTTTGTCGATGAAAATGTCAAAGATGAATAAAAATTTAAAAATGTTTTTTGAAAATTATTTTTAATTTTATTTTTGGAAGAGGATGGTGGAGTTGAATTGGTTGTGAAGGATACGGTAAGTCTACGGTAGTACAATGGTTAGTAGTGTGGCTGTAAAGTTACAAAATCTGAGTTTTTGGAAACAAAAAAATGTAACTTTTGATTTAGTAACAATTGCGAAATCGTCACTATTAAGTTGTAATTTTCGTCACAAATGTTAAATAACTATTAAAAATGTGACAATTATGTTCATTTTTGACATTTTTAGAAGATCAAAAGTTACATTACTTTTTGTAAAGGATTGGTGATATATGTTCTTTATTAATAATGGGCAAAGTGTTCTTATTGCCAAAGGTTTGGCGAAACGTTCCTGTTATTATAGATTCATGGAAAATTTTCATTATTACATAAAAAATAACTTTTGATCTAGCAACAAATATAATTGTCAATAATAAGTTTTATTTTTCGTCACAAATGTCAAATAATTATTAAAAATGTGACAATTGTGTTACATTTTAAAATTGTTATGAAGACAAAAGTTGCGCTTTCTTTATGACAGATTGGCGAAATGTGTTCTTTATTAATGATGAGCAAAGTGTTCTTATTGCCAAAGGTTTGGCGAAACGTTCCTGTTATTATAGATTGACAGAAGGTTCTTATGCAAATACTCCATAATTACTTGTAACTGAGCGTACTGGATTATACTCATTGAATGTCCTTGTTCTTATTTCCGATCTTTATTGTCTTCAAGTCTCTTCAGGGTTCCGCTCGTCCTACTGCCTCTCGAACGTCTTCGCCCATCTAGATCGGTTGAGACTCTCGTTGACTGAGTCGTTGCATATATGGATTTTTCGCATCACGGCTTGCAAGGTCTGGCGTGATAACCCTCCTTTTTTCTCAGCACGGGCTTGGGACCGGCCATGGTAAAGTTTCACTGAATGTATGAAACCTAAATGAACATGTGATCACAACTGTCAAGGTTTAGAAATATGGAAATACTACGAATCGTTTATTAAACAAAACCACAGACCAACAACGATATGTGACAACAGCACAGCTCAAAGTCACTTATTCCCTACAGTATTCCAGGGTCCCTGATATTCAGGCTATCTCTTCAGGTCTTCTCTATTATATTTTCTATCCCAACAATAACTCTTAATTTTTGTTTCGTTTTTATGTAGATAAATGAGCATAATCAAATTCGTTCAACCACACTTAGTTACAAGTAGTTGTGGACTACCTGTGTTCAAATATATGTCCAACGCAAAAAAAGGAAAATCTGACCAAGAAAGGACCCAAAACGAAAGAGAGCAAGCGCGCGAAGAACATATTCAAGTTTTTAGTTAAGTTAAGTTGTTATTATTATTATATTTTTGAGAACTTTGTAGTTTATATATTTTATGCATTTTTAAATACATTTTTCTTATATATTTTATATATTTTTTTATGTATTTTATATATTTTTTTATATATTTTATATATTTTTTTATATATTTTGTGAAAATAGTACACCGTCTGGTCTCGGTCAACGTGACAAAAGATAAAATTATTCGTTGTTTTTTTTGCTGTTTGCACCAGGGAAAACTCGTTTGTTTTCGTTCAAAAAATCGTATCTTGTCTTCGAAGATGTGCTTTATTATCCAAGTTTGAGGTCTAAGAGAATAAATCAAGTATCCGACAACAGTCACAACACTGATTTAAAAAATGAAATTTGTCCTCGGGCAGTTGTCAATTATGCGATTTCAGAAGCCCTTAGGGAAGGTTCTGGTTGATCAGCTAAGTTGTCGTTTTGGGGATCTACTTCAGTCAACAAGGAGATCTACTTCAATCAACAAGGGGATCAGGAAAAATCAAAAATTGTAAAATTTAAAAAATCAAAAATTATAAAATTTTAAAAATTTTAAAATTACAAAACTCGATTAATAGACCAAAAAATATTATAATCGATATAATAGAAAACAATACAAAAAATATTATAATTTATAGAAAATAATTTTAATAAACAAAAAGTTTTTATAATTTATAAAAAATGATTGAAATAGACAAAAAATATTCATAATCGATAAAATAGAGTTATTTTAATTTATAAAAAGTTGTTAATAGACGAAAAGTTATTATAATTCATAAAAAGTAACTCTAATAAACAAAAAATTACTATAATTGATCGAATAAAAACTAATAAAAAAATAACGATTGTAATTTATAAAAATGATTGAAATAGACAAAAAATATATATAATCGATAAAATAGAGTTATTTTAATTTATAAAAAGTTGTTAATAAACGAAAAGTTATTGTATTTTATAAAAAGTAATTGTAAAAAAAGATTATAATTGATAAAAGTTGTTTTCTGAACTGTTAGCAATCTCTCTGGAATAATGACGTTATCGATTTTTCGATCATGAATTTTCACAGAATTCTAGTTTTACAATTGTAAAAAATCAAACGTAATAAAAGTTTCTGCGTGAATTTCTAGAAGTTCCTAGAAGGTACTGTAGGTTCCATAATGGTTTAACTTTTACATATTAGTTTCATATTTAATTTTATATTTTAAAAACTAATTTAATTTTATATTTTAAAAATTATAGTTTTTTTAAAAAATTGTCCCGACACGAATTTTTAGATGTTTTCAGAAACTACTGTACATTACTTAGTAGTTTCGTAATTAATTTTATATTTTAAAAACTAATTTAATTTTATATTTTAAAAATCATATTTTTTTTTAAAAATTATCCCAACACGAATTTCTAGATGTTTTCAGAAACTACTGTACATTACATAATGGTTTCGTAATTAATTTTATATTTTAAAAACCATATTTTTTCCAAAAAACTGTCTTAACGCGAATTTTCCGAATTTCTAGAAATTACTGTATATTACTTAGTAATTTCGTAATTAATTTTATATTTTAAAAACTATTTTAATTTTATATTTTAAAAATTATAGTTTTTTTCGAAAAATTGTCTCGACACGAATTTTCTATGTTTGTCAATATTCCATCGAAAACGATTTGTTTTGATTTTTCGATAAAGAAAAATTATCATTTTTTAACGATTTTATAGACTTTGATCATGAAGTTCTTGTTTATTTTGATTCTGATTTTTCTCATAAATAAAATAAAATTGATTTTTCATCACCTCCTGTTGGAGAATCCTGTACTTTGCTCGAAATTGATTATCAACCATGGGGTTTATTTTCCAAAAAATTGTTTACGATCAGGAAATTAAAGATCTACTATAAAAACTGGTTCTAAATAACCTACCTTTGATTTTTTGTAGGAATTTTATTTTTAAAAATATTTAATTTCGGAAAAGCTAAAAAAATAAATTTAAAAAGATAATTTTAAATAATTTTAGAAATATCAATTTTAAATAAATTAAAAAAAATAATTTTTATATAATTTTAGAAATATTAATTTTAAATAATTTTAGAAATATCAATTTTAAGTAGTTTTTTTAAAAAGTTAAATTTTAAATAAATTTAGAAATATTAATTTAAAAATTTTAATTTAAAAAAATTCTTTTAAAAATATTAATTTTAAATAATTTCAGAAATATTAATTTAAAAAATTTTCCATTCGGAATCTGCTAGATGAATTTTTTTATTTTTTAAATTTTATTCAAAATTTTGTTTTTTAAAATTTTATTCAAAATTTTTTTTTTAAATTTTATTTTTTAAATTTTATTCAAAATTTTATTTTTTCTTAAATTTTATTCAAAATTTTGTTTTTTTTTAATTTTATTCTTTTTAATTTTTTTGTTTTTTTAGAATCAATACTGATCTAATTAGGTACTTATATAAACAACAACAAAAATTTGTCAAATTTATAAACATGATCGAAAAATTTTTTTCAACGATTTTTGAACTGAAAAATATTTTTGAAAAATTCAAAATTGATGTTAATTTTAAATTTTGGCCAAATCCCTGAGGGAAGATTCTAATTAGTCCAAGTGCAGTTGTTGTTTTTTTCACTTTTTCCTCCTCGACCTTGTTTCAAAAATCGATCGAAATAGATTCAAATTGGATAACTACAGCAGTCGTAGTTTGATCCCTGTAGCGGCACTCCAAATCTGCGCGATTTTCTTTATCAAAAATCGAAACTACGTGTAGCGGAGTCTGAATCGACTAATCAGTCCCGAATCGAAGTATGTTCGTTCAAAGAAGATTGGGCAGTCTTGTGGTGAGTTTTTTATTCATATACTGGTACACAAATAAATTACGAACGTTTCTGTCTGGTTTCAACCACGTGTTACATATTAATTTTTATATTTTTTTTACAATTTTAAAGTTTTAAAATTTTCAAAAATCTAGAATTTTTAAAAAAATTGAAAAATTTTAGATTTTAGAAGTTTTAAAAATTTTTTAGTTTTTAAAATTTTGGAAATCTTTTATTTTTTAGATTTTTAAAATTTTTTTAGTTTATATAATTTTTGAAAATTTTATAAAAAGTAAAAATTTTTTGAAAATGTAGAATTTTAAAAAAGTTAAAAATTTTTGAAAATCTTTTTTGAATTTTCGGAAATTTCTTAGATTTTATAATTTTTAAAGTTTTAGAATTTTTAAAAATTTTGCAAAATTTCAAAAATGTAGAATTTTAAAAAAGTTTAAAATTTCTTAATTTTTATAATTTTTGAAAAATTTTATAAAAAAGTGAAAAATTTCAAAAATCTAGAATTTTTAAAAAGTTGAAAATTTTTGAAAATCTTTTTTGAATTTTCGGAAATTTCTTAGATTTTATAATCTTTTAAAATCTTTTAAAAAGTTTTGGAATTTTTAAAAATCTCGTGAGAATTTTTAAAAGTTTTGTTGAAATTTTGAACGGCGTAAACTATCATCGATGTCTCTGTTTTGCGGAATATATAAGTTTTTTTGTAACGAAAAATAAATATCAGATAAAAAAAGAAGTTCGAAAAGTTTCCAAAATTCTATTTAAATTTGACAAAACTTTTAAAAATTTTTCGAAAATTAAAAAAAATAAAAATTTGTAAAAAATAAAAAAATTAAAGTTTGTAAAAAATAAAAAAAATTAAATTTGAAAAAAATAAAAAAAATAAAAATTTGTAAAAAATAAAAAAAATTAAATTTGTGAAAAATTTAAAAGTTTTAGAAAATTCAGAAAATTTTAAAAATTGAAATTTTGAAATTAGGATTTTTTGAAAATTTTTAGAATTTTATAAAAGTTTCTGAAAACTTGGAAATTTTGTAGATTCTGGAATTTTTTAGAATTTTATAAAGTTTCTGAAATCTTACATGGCTTCACGAAGACCTGGAAATTTTCTAAGATTCCGGAAAATTAGAATCCAAATGTTCAGAAACCTTCCAAAATCGAAATTTAAAACTTCGAATTTAAGAAAATTCGTAAAATTTTAAAATTGTTTATTATTTTTGATTTTTTGTAACTTTAATTTTAAAATTTTCATTATGTCAGAATTTAATGTAAAATTTATATTTTTTGAAATTTATTTTTCTGTTTCAGCCCCGGAAGTTGTTTAAACTTTCTGCTTCAGCGATGGTCCAACAGAATCCTCAAAGATTCGTCTACTCGCAACTTCCGAAACTCCAACCTCCGGATTTGAACGAAACTTTGAAGACGTTTGTCGAATTTGCCGAACCTATTCAAAAATACAATGATTTTGAACGAACAAAAAAAGTAACTTCTGATTTTTTGAAGTCTGGAGAAGGCATGAAACTTCAATCTCTTCTTCAACAAAGAGCAGAAAAATTTAAAAATTGGTTGACTCCATGGTGGTTGAATATTGCTTATCTCGAAGCCAGAACCCCATTGCCCATTGTGACATCTCCTGGGGTTGCATTTCCCCCAATGGAGTACTCTGGTCAAGAAGGTCAAATCGATGCTGCAGCGAAGATCGTTCAAGCGGCTTTGAACTTCCATCACAAAATCCTCAATGATCAATTGCCTGAGGATAAAGCCGGCAAAGTGGTTTTCGACATGAGTCAATATAAATTTCTCTTCGGGACCACCAGAGTTCCCAAAAAAGACAAAGACGAAATTGTTTATGGTTGTTCTGGAGAATTCGGAAAGCACATTTTAGTAACCAGAAACGGTCATGTAAGTAGTTTAAAGACCAGTAAGAGTGACAGAGTATACTGTAGTCCTTCCACGTCCCGGTGTACGACAAGCAAGGAAACATCCTCGGGACCGATGCCATCGCCGCTCAACTTCGGGATTACGTGATCCCCAACAGCCAAGTCAGAGTCAACAGACCAGTCAATCTCGTTTCCTCCGATGGTCGAGATGAATGGGCTGCAGTGTACAGTAGACTAAAAAGTAAGTTTTTGAAAAAATTAAATTCTTGAATTGTGACGTCAAATGATACACGAACAAAGAAGTAACAGAAATTTTTTGTCAACAATGAATGCGAGATCAAAGTACGATTCAAACAGAAACATCGCACTGATAATGGACTGGATTTCTATACTTTTTCAAACCAATCAAGATGGTTTTAGTTGGCTCAATATAGACCTTTTTGAAAATTCTGACTCAGTCTAGATCTTTCTCAAATTTCGATCTTACATAGCTTGGATCTATCTAAAAAGTTTCAGCCTTGTCTGGGATAGATCTGTCTAAAAAGTTCTACATTAGTTATAGAGGTCCTGGATCTTTCTAGAAAAGCCCGAACTACTCTGAAATTATTTGAATCCAATCTAACAAGACTTAAATTACATGCCTATTACTACGATAGGATCGCTGAGTATATCAGAAGTTATTCAACGAAAATTATCATTTTCAGAAAGAAACCCGAAATCGATTGAGAGCTATGAGAAAGCTCTCTTCGTTCTTTCCCTCGATGCTCAAGTAGATCATGATTCTGATAGAACTAGAGTAGAAGAGCAGATGAGGCAGATGCTGACTGGAGGAGGAAGTGACGAAAACGGAGTCAACAGATGGTTCGACAAGACTATCCAGATAAACGTCGGTTTCGATGGATATTGCGGACTTACCTATGAACACACCCCTGCTGAAGGTCCTCCAATTGCTACGTTGATGGACCACGTTTGTACCGAACTGTAAGTTCATTGAAAATAGCATATGTATTATATGCATGCACATGCATGTATATACATACGTGTACCATGCATTTATACGTGCATATACATATGTATACATATATATACATACATATATATACATACTTATACATATGTATACATACTTATACATATGTATACATACTTATACATATGTATACATACTTATACATATGTATACATGCATATAAATTTCAGTGAGAAACGTAGTTTTACCCGTGAATCCTCTGGAGAACCCCTTGCCGTCCCTCATGAAATCACTTTCGACCTCGAAGCTGCAGATAATGATGCCATTGATTCCGCCTCCGAGAAACTTAATCGAGCTGTTCAAGACTTAGAGATTAGATTCCTCTCTTTTGACAACTTCGGAAAGAACGTCCCCAAGAAAGCCAAAATGTCTCCAGACAGCTTCATCCAATTAGCCTTCCAGGTCACTTTCTATAAGCTTCACGGTGTTTTCCCTCCTACTTACGAAACAGCTACTTTGAGGAAGTTCGAAGAAGGCAGGACAGACACTATTCGACTCCCCAACAAGGCCAGTGCTATATTCACCAGAGCTTTTGTGGATCAACGAGATCAACTTTCACCTAAGGACATGCTGAATCTTTTAAGAAGCGCCATCGAAGCCCACAAGAACTACTCCGTCAGATGCATGTTAGGGAACGGTATGGATCGTCATCTTCTTGGATTAAAACTGATCGCTGCTGAAAACGGATTGGAGGTCCCGGATATCTTCAAAACAGAAGCTTACAGAAAGATGAATCACTTCAGAGTCAGCACCAGCCAGGTCCCCACCAGATTCGTCATCCCCATGGGATTTGGACCTTCCGCGGCTGATTGTTACGGTATATGCTACAATCCTCAAGAACACGCTATCCACTTTACTATTACGGCCTTCAATTGTTGTAAGGAAACATCTGCTAGGAAATTCGCCAAGGAACTCAGAAACACTCTAAACAACTTTGAAGTTTTATTAACTTTGGCTGACCCTAACTTTAGTAAATCGAAAATGTAATGAAATAAAGTATATTTATCACACTTACATGAATAACAAAATTGATGACTCATAATAGGTTAAATAGAAAATCAGGTTTTGTACCGCCCTTCCGACCAGACTTTGGACTATAAAAATCGGGAAATCTAGTCCGACGTAACATTTGTTTGTTTTCGATCGACCCGCTTTATCATCTTTCTCGTCAACAAAACAAGATTAAACTCGGCTAGACTTTTTTATTGAGTCATTTTTCTAGAAAATTACTAGCCAATCAACTTGTTATTTTAATTTTACCAATGTTTTTGTATTTCCCGACACCTGAAAACCCGTATTTTCGAAGATTCTTGATTGATCTTTAAATAGTACTGTCATACATAAAAATAGTACATTAAAACAGTTGTAATATATATTGGATACATTGTATTTAATGCACTGATACTGTAGTTAATGTATCGGTGCATTAAATACAATGCATCGATATCAACTTAATACATCGGTATATTGAGCATGATATATCTGATAAATCAGATTTGTTGTAATATATCGATACATTAGAACTATCTTTTATATGTTGTATAATATATAATATATCGGTGCATAAATTAAGCATAATGTAAAGTGTATTATTTCAATGTACTGGAATACAAAATACAATGTATTTGGTACATCAGAGCTGATACAATGCATAGATACATTGTATATCATGTACTTATTTCTGTATGTAGACTTAAGTCTACTTGAACGTCATTTATCTTTAGGACTAAGGTGAAATTTGACTTTTGGTCTTTTTAGTTGATAGTGTTTGTCCAACAACTGGATTACAGCACTATATAATGGATCTTTATCGAGCTATTTTCAGAGAAAATCTGATTCAACAAAAACTCCCTATTAACAAACTTCTTGTTTGTAATCTTCAGGATCTTCTCTCTTCCCTCACTGCCTTTTGGAGATCTGTATTTAGAAAGATTTTTGATTAGTATTATCACTGACTTAAATCTACTTCAAGATGATCTTTCCTTAGAGCCAAATTACAACTTGGCCTTTGATCTTTGCAGTTGATCGCTCATTTATCCAACAACTGATCTACCCCAACATATAATAGATCTTTTTTGTTTTTTTAAATTTCAAAAAAAAATTCTCTTAAGTTTTTTATTTTTGAAATTTTATAGTTTTTAATAATTTTTAAAAATTATATATTTAAAAAAATTCCCAACCGATTTTTGATTAATTTTGCAACAAAAAACTTTCATTTTATTCTAAAATTTGATTTTTTTTATTCTGATTCGTCCAACTGCTGAATCATCGTGTGTTTTCATAATTATCTTCTTTGTCGATCCATTTTAAAAAAAAAAGATTTAATATAAAAAATTTCCGATTAATTAACTTTTTATTTCCGACCTTCTGAATCTTTTTTCAATTTTTTGTTTTTTTTGAAAATCTAAATCAGAAAAATTTCCGATTTTTAAATTTTTTTCAATGTTGTACATTATTGAAGTCACTTGAAAAATTTTATTTTTTTTAATTTTTCGAATAAAAAGTAAAAATTTATAATTAAAAAAAATTTAATAATTATAAAAATGTTTATTACAGTAACAAAGAACTTTTGTACTTATGTGACTTCACTGGAGTACAGCTACTTAAATAAAATTTTTTTGACGTTGATTTTTGGTGTTTTTAATTAATATTTTAATTATCGGTGTACTTTGAAATTTTGAAAAAATATTTTCAGAAAAAATGAAAGTTCTTGTTTTGATTACTGTAGTTTTCTTCGTCGGAGCTTTCGGATTCCGTCAACAGAGTGTAGGTAGGTGGTTATTGAAGCAGATCCCAATCAACAATAATATTCACTTTTTTTAAAAATTTAAATGGTTAAATTTCATTTATAAAAAATAAATATTTTAAAATAAAAAAATTTAAATGGTTAAATTTCATTTATAAAAAATAATAATAATAAAAAATAAATATTTTAAAATAAAAAAAATTTAAATGGTTAAATTTCATTTATAAAAAATAATAATAATAAAAAATAAACATTTTTAAAAAAATATTGATTTTTATATGAAATAATGAAATTTATCGAATAATTTAAATTTATAAAAAAATTACATTTTTAATATTTTTTGAAATTTTAAAACTTTTTTGAAAATAAAATTTTTACGAAATTTTTTTATTTTAAAAATTCAGGAATCAGAGGCAGATTGATGTGTGGAGACAAGCCTCTGGCTAACACCCAAATTAAGCTCTGGAACAAGAACAAAGTAGGAACTGACGATCAACTTGCTGCTGCTAAGACCGATGCCCAAGGCAACTACCAACTGAGTGGTGGTGTCGGATCCCTTTTCGGCATGAACGTCCATTTCAAAGTTTACCACGACTGTGACGATGGAGTTAAGCCTTGTCAGAGAAAAGTCGATTTAAAGTAAGTTTTTAAATTTAATTAAAAAAAATAAAATTATTCCAGGATTCCCGATCAATACGTTACTCGTACTTCTGATGTCCAGAAGTGGTTCGATGCCGGTACGATGAACATGGAGTTCCATTTTCCCGATGAAGAAAGATCTTGCATCAACTAAGTCTTGCCCAAATTAGACAAGTTTGATTTTTCCACGAAATTGCATTTGATCCATGAATAAATCATATTCACAAAAGAAAAAACTCATTCACACTTTTGATTCAAATTGTATATATTTGTGATCAATTTCAAATGTACATTTACAATATATTTTTCATTTTTAAGAATTCTTACATATGGAAATAATTCACAAAATTTTTAGAGATTAGTTTTTTAAAATTATCGAATATCTGTAATCAATGGAGAAAGTAGATTTAATTGCGAAAAAAAATTATGAAAATTAGTAAAGCTAAAATAGAAAATTAACATTTCAAAAATTGATAGAATATTTTCAAATAAAAAATTTTCCTTTTATTTTTTGACCAATATATGAAATTTTACATTTATCTGATTATCTTGTTTCGAAAAAATTTAATTAAATTGAACAACAGATTCTGAATAAGTCTACGTGATCGGAATCGCAATAACGTCATCGATCTAGAGAAATTTCTAACAGTTTCAGTAAAAATTTCATCGATTATGTTGCTTTATATTTAATAAAGTGTTTTTTGTAATTTAAAAGGTTCAATTACCCGAGTTTGAGAAAGAGGTTCGAAATAAACCAAGAAATCAATCCTTTCGAACAATATGACGAGTTACAAAACGTCATATAAGTTGTTTTGAATCTCCGATCTGAGTACATGTACTTCTTTGTTGGATCCGCGAGAATATCCACCACTAATGGTTTGTTGGTCGGTCTAAATCAATGAGGAAGTTTTCGTTATTTGAAAAACGAAAAATGAAAGCCAAAGATTAATTTAGTATCAAAGGAGTAAACGGAAATGATTTTTCGGAGGTCATCGGTCCTTTTTTAATTTTGATTATTTGCTTTGCGGAAAATCACGTCAGTATGAAATAAAATCCGGTCATTGGTTGGGGTATTTATTCTAAGAAATCAAAAACTCGAACAGAGTAAAATTCATTTGTAAAAAGTATAAGTAGTAGTAAAAAATATAAGACGGAAAAAATATTAAACCAATTATGGTATCCCAAAATTTTGCATAGTGTTCTTATCACCATGGCCTAGATATCTAAGTTCAATCCCAAAAGCCGATTTCCAGATATAATTAGTGATTTATCTCATACCTTATATTTCTTCCGTTCACGTAAGTATATATATGAAATTTGGGTTAAGATAGTGATTTTTGTATTCTTCACTTACGAAAATTGAATATTTTACTCATATTTTGAATTGTATAGTTTTATTTAAAAGTCTTTGTATAAATCATCTTCAAATTATTAAGTTTTCATAGATCAATAAACATATCCGAAATAGAAAGAACAATTGTAAAGAACTTGAATGATGAGATATAGTTTTTTCGGAAACAGAATCTTCATAAGCATGTTTTAAAATTAAATTACGATCAATTTCAACAGAATATACAACAATATCTTCTTTAGCAATTAGGATATTAAAAAATACATAAAAAACAACTATAATGAATAAGCAGCAGATTCCGTAAGGTATTAGGGATGGATTGTTGGGTATTTCAAAGCATAAATAGTTATCCGAAAATAAATAATTATTAGACATTGTTTACATTATTACCTCAAGGCAGCAAAGAACAGGGAGCCCACTTGACTGGGGATGCACAAGTAGATAACGAAAAACATTGGACAAAACCAAAAGTTCAGTGTTGAAAGAGTTATCGCTTTTCCGATAAACGAGGTTTCGATCGCCATTTAAGAGTAAGATTGCTGGTTGATGTCTGCTCATTTAAAACAATGTTTATTGCTTGTGGTATTGTCAAGTATTCTGACAGATTTGAAACTAGAATTCACGATATCAAAACCAAGTCTGATCATTATTACGAGGCTAAGACTACATCTATCTACCAGATTATTGATGGTTTAATCACAAAATACGGAAATAATATTGGGAGTATTGTCATTGCAAAATATTCTCATTTAGGTCTAAAGGAATCAGAAGACCTCAAAGAGGAAGATTTCAAGAAGTACAGTAATCTAGTTTATTTCGCCACAAAAGAAGAGCTTGAATTTGACGATTATTTGACTTCACAAGTTGACTATTCGGTTGGAGATTTGCTCATTAAGTTTGAGTACGGCTTGGTTACTTTATATCAATGCACAGAAGTTGCTGAAGGAAAAATGACATTGGAAGAAAAAGACAGAGGAAAATGCGAATTCATTGATCGTGTTGATTTCGAGTACATTGAAAGCATATTTAATCTGAAAACGGAAGAAGTTCATGCTGTTTTTGCAAATAGTCGAGAGGAGATTAACTACTTGTATGGCTCTCAATTATACAAATATGGCTTCAAAAGCATCAATTTCATTAAATGGGTAGATGGGGAGCTAATACGTAGAAAATTGGTTCTTGCAAGGCACTTGATTTCTGACCCGGAAGTTTCCATTTTGGTGAAAACCGAATATTTTCATAAAAGAAATTCTCAAAATTTCACTGTTTGATATTGAGGCTTTTCCCACATTCCAAAGCAGTTAAGGAATACAAAACAAGCAGAGATATTATTGTAATCAACTTTGATTAACTAAATGTGTAACAGCTGTCTTGAAGAAAAAAATCCGCATTGTTCTCTTTGATATTTCCTTTAGTGGAGATCTCTAGACAGAATCTGTAGTTTCGTCCAATGAAGATAAGTCTGTAATCGGAAACAGTGATGAGAGAGCCCAAAACAGGCATGTGATCTTTGACACAAAATTTTTCTGTAATCAACACTTTCGAAAAAGAAATTCAAGTGATCGATGTGTTCTTTCGAGTCTCAGTTAACAATCTTAAGCGATCATATTTGAATTTGATGATTTGGCAAGGCTTGAAAGAAGTTTCTACTACGAACTTCAACTTTATAAGTTTCATATTAATACGAAGGCAAAATTCATGGAAGACATATTGACAATGAAGTCCAGATTAACCTTTCAAATCACATTGAAACCGATTACCTATCAACTACAACAAAAATAATGACAAAGACAAATCTTGATTCCCTATACGAACCCAATAATTAAGATGCACATTATAATTGGATTCTTGAACACTTAATCTTTGTGATTGTGTCTGTTTATGTTGATTTCTATCTTAAGCATTGCTTTTCTCAGAAGTCAGCGAAAACACCCGTCATTCATCTATCTTTCAACACTTAATCATATGAACTGCTTGTTAGGTCACTCAGTCCGGGTATGAATTCATCAACAGCAGATACAATTTTAAAAACCATAAGTATCTTAATAATTTTTTTTAACTGAATTTATCATTTTTAAAATGGAATAAATATTTGATTATGTAAATAGATACGGTGATTACAATATCATTGGTTAATAAGCACTAGAGGATAAAGCAGAAATTTTTTATCCTGAATTCCTCAAGGATATTTGATTTCTCTGATAAATAATTTAATTTATCAGTACTTTTAATTTATTCTGAAATACATGAAAATTGTAAAAGACATTCATAGCATGGATCATATTTTGAACTTTGCTGGCAAAGTACCAAGTTGTGATTTGTAATATGTCTTGTTTTACTTCCTTTTTCAGGTTATTCCATCAAGTACTTTATGCATTTTAACTTCGCTAATTACATTCTGCGAGATTCAATACCGAAAAGAATAATTAATAAACACTTTTTGTCTTAATTTTGAAATTTCAGATAAAAGATGACGACAAGCAGGTAGAGCCAGGTGAAAAGAATGATAAGGATAGTGACGGAATATTAAAGCATCTGGTAGTAGTGAAGCAATGTGCTATCAATAAACAATTTCATTAATATTTAGTAGGAAAGTCGTTATTTCTCATATTTCATTTCAAGGAAATGTCCCTTGCTTGTGATATTACTAGGGATTCTTCTGAATGTGAAATCCGAATTTATGATGACAAAACAAAGAAGTCTAACTCTTACTTCGGATATAAGAACAAAGCCAGCTACGAAATCATTGAGGAACTAACCACAACTTACGGAAATAATATTGGGATTATTGTTATCAAAACTCCTGATTTAGAGCGAGATGAGTTGAGAGATTTCAGCGAGAATGACTTTAAGAAATACGGTGATCTAGTCCATCTCGCTACGGAAAAGGAACTAGATTTTGACTATTATTTGATCGAAAAATTTGAATATTTTGTTGACGATTTGATTCTTGAGTTTCATTATAGGTGGGCAATTTTATATCTATGCACAGAAGCGGCTGGAAGGAGAGTAACATGGAAGCAGAAAGATTGGAGAGAATATGGAGTTAGGAAATGCGTTGATTTCGACTACATCGGAAGGATGTTTCGTCTGAAAATAAACCAAGTCCATGTTGTTTTTCCTTACAATCAACAAGCCGTGAATTCATTGTATGGTTCTGAATTAGATAAATACAGTTTCAAAAGTGTCAATTTTATTGCAAGGGCACATCAGAATGAATCAATCTTTGCCAGATATTTAGTTTCTGATCCAGAGGTTTCCGTCTTAGTCAAAATTGAAGATTTTGATGAAAACAATTCCAAAACCTATATCATTAAAGATCATAACTTTATCTATATCCCAAAATCAGTCAGAAAATATGAACCAAGAACGGACATCATGGGAATCGACCTCGGGTCGACTAGATCTGTCTTGGCTGTTTCAAGGAATAGGGAAATCCATGTTATTCCAGTTGACAACTCTTCTCCTGGAGACCTCTGGACGGAATCTGTAGTCTCATTTGATGAAGAGAAACCGATTATTGGAAGAGCAGCGGTCAGAAGACTGAGAACCAAACCTGATCACGTCATATTCGATGCTAAACTTCTGTATAATCAGCGTCATCGAAGAAATATCTCAAAGCAATCAATATTGCCATTCAAGTTCAATCTCAGAGAAGAACAACTACATTTGGAATTAATGACCTGCATGGGTTTGAAAGAATTTTCTCTTGCGGAGATAAACAAAATATTTCTGGACTGGATAAAGGAAACAGCAAGTGAATATCAGAATAAGTTCAACAATGGAAAGTCTGTAACAAAGGCAGTCATCACTGTCCCTAAATATTTTGGTAATTACATTTCCAGTACTATTGAAGCAGCAAGGTTGGCTAATATTGAAGTGATTGATATTATGGAAGAAACCCATGCAGATCTCCTCTTTTATTTGTCAAATGAAAGATATTCTGAAGTGATCAAACCTGAAATGAAAGTTGCGATTTTCGATATTGGAGGAGGGAGTTCTATTTGCAAAATTTATAAGATTTCAGAACATGAGGGCAAAATGTATGCAACTTGTTTCAAAGAACTAGATACAGATGATGATGCATATTATTCTGGAAGGGCTATTGACGATATAGTTGTCGAACAACTAGAAAAATCAATTCCAGAGGATTTAAGAAGTAATGTGAAACTAAGAGCGTTGGAAGTAGGGAAGAAGATCAAACATGATCTTTCTTTTGAGGAAAAAATACAGTAAGTTGATTACTTTGATGAATGAAGAAACTGTTTCAGATTGGAATTGTCAGAAATCCATCCACATCTAGAAGGAATCGTCGAGTTCACTAGAGAATGGCTTGATTGGAAGTTAGAAACTCGTTTCAAATATAAGAAGGGCTACAACGTATTTAAACAATATCCATTTCCCCCTCAAAGAAGAAATCGATGCAAACGAGAAGAGGAATATGGCATATGCTATCCTCCATTCAATGATGTAGATATTGTTTTCTTAGCTGGAGGAACTTGCAGAATTCCGTTTGTTCAGAGGTGGATTAAAGAACAATTCCCAAATGCAAAACCCATCATAGATGGGCAATTGGAAATTATCACTGCTACTGGAGCTGTCCTTCATGCTCTTCAAATTCTCAGTAGAGAAGTTGAGCCTTATATTAAACTTATTAAACACCAAAGTAGTGAGACTGATTTTGATAGTGATAGTAGTAGACAATTAGAAAATGAACAAATCAACAGATCAAATGATAGTTTTCACCTAAATGAAGCCACTGTGATCAAACAAGGTCAATATGAAGTAGAATTTTGCAACCTATTCTCCAGTGAGAAAAATTATAACCTCAATGGCGGTTTCACCGTCGACAAAGGAACTGTAACTAATAGAAACCAATCCAATGTTATCAATCAGTCGAAAATTAATGCTGAAGAAATAGATGTTGGCAATTGTAAAATTGATTTGCAACCGCACTTAGGAACTATATCTCATATTCAAATAGGTGAAAAGGAGAACGAAGATGTCAGTGATTGTTTGAATTTAAACCAAGAAATTGTAGCTAAACACGATCAAATTACAACTTTCGCGCTAAAAGTTGACATGACTGAGGAACAAAAATCACACCACAAAACTACTCCAGAAGCACCTCAAGACTTGTATAAGGACAAGAAACCTTTATTACCGTAATCGAAGAATGTGTACAGAGCAAAAGGTAGAAAATCTGTGTTTATTTTTTAAATTTATGCTTTAACTCGGAAATATATCTAAGCAAGTATAAATGAAAAATTTATAAATATTATATTAGAGATTCCCCCTTCTGGAAGAGTGAAATACTAATAGTTATGTTTTAATGTATCAAAAGAATTTAGAGATATTCACTCAAACAGATTTACATCTTTTTTAGAACACTATTATTATGAGCTGATTAGTTTCTAGATTGAGAGATGGATAATTTTAATCAAGACTAAAGTGAAATTTATAGCTTTAATTTCATTGACATTGCTAAATTTGAGCAACATAAGCATTGTTCCATTCCTTTCAAATTACTGTAGATAATCATTAATTCTTCATAAATCTTCAATACTAGAAAATCAAAAGGATTTAATAAAAATGAAGAAAGAGAAAAACATCCCAACAATAACCCTAAGTTTACTACTATCTATCTATTATTTTGAATTCATTCGTCTGTCATCTAGAATATTAAATACTGATTAATAATCCGCAATACTATGTTCTTTGATATTTTCTATTTTCAATCCTATTTCTTAGATTTAAAAGATTTTCAGAATAGATAAAGAGATTTTTTTTGTAGATGACGCAAATTAGCTAATTGATACATAGATTGGTGCAACAGATTTCGAATTGAGTGTTGTTAAAGTACCTCTGTCAGATGTTTAGAGAAATGCCTTGACCTTTTCTCAAAAAAAATGTGGAAAATAGCAATTTTAATTGTAAAAGCCAACTTAACATTGAATATTTAATGAAGTAAAACTCGTTTATTTCTCGAAATATCAGAAAAAACCTGCAAAATCAGAATATTCTATTGTTGAATTGGATAATTTTATATCTTTATAGTGAAGGGAAATGTTACGATCTGATGTAAACGGACCTTCTGAGAATTTTTCATCTAATAGAAAATTGTCAGGTCCTACTGTGCTTACGATATTAATATATGTTTTGTTCATGCATGAGTTGTTATACAGGATAGAAGAGAGATCCTTGTCCAAATGAGACTGGACTCAGACTGATTAGACTATGACAACAGTAAAGAATGGCTTTTTTGCGCTTTGGTTACGCTTCTCAAAACGTTGGCTGACTGGGCGAAACTTCTTTAGGCCTTTGGCGGTCTAGTTTCGTGCTTTGTGCCTATCTTTCCACCTTGAAATTTTCCTATAATTTTCATTTCTTTTCCTATATTTAAAATGGTTATTACTATATTTGCTTTTCACCTGCTATACTTTTTAATCATTTTAAGCCTCAATGGCAGCAAATATATAAAATACTCTATTAATGTCGATTTTTTTCATCAACTATTCTTCTTTAACTGTTGATGACCTCTATCACCCGACACTTGTGTATATTTACTCCATTTACTGGGACGTTTCACTTTGTATAACTATAATATTCTTCATCTTTATGATGTACACTATTTTGAACAAGTCTCCAACAGAGATGAAAGAATACCGAATTTATCTGCTCCACCAACTGACTTGGAGTTTCTTGTTCGATCTCCACTTAGGGATGTGGAAGCCAATCACATTATGGCCTTTCTACCTTGGGTACAGCGTTGGATGGTACTCGGATATCTCAAAAGAATTCGCCATTTTGCCTCTCGTGGGGGTCATGTTCTTCGCTGTCGGAATGGGGTTTTCCATTTACATATCCGCGCTTCACAAATACTCTCAAACTTTGCCGTTATCATATTGGTACAAAGGGTACTCATATGTGCCCCTCAGACTCATTCATTATGTCGTGATTTTTGTGATTCTCGAGTGTGGTATTTGTCTTCCTCCTTATATATTAAGACCAAACAACGATCAACTGAAGAATACGATTATTTCACAAGCAGAATATATGAAGTTCTTTTATGACAAGTACCCGAATCTTTTTGGATTTGCTCCAGAGTTGAATGAAGGGGGTTCAATTCAATTTATGAAGGTACTGGTTGCTGTACTAGTTGGAGTGATAATCAGTATTATTTTCGTTCATCTTAATTTCCTGAGAGCTCTGAAAAAGAAAAAGAAGTTACGCAGTACGAAAACCTACCGCATGCAGGTAAACTTTTTCTCAGAATATTTTGAAAATAAAGTTATATTTCGAAATTACTTTAATTCAGTGAGTATTGCACGGGTCTGAGTACTCCTTTTTTATTGATTTCAGTTGATCTTAATTTTTCGTTTGTCATCGAAACTTTGGAAATTAATTTCTGAAACATAAGGGAGGCTATTTTTTATAAATGAAGTTGGTTTTCAGAACAGATGCCAAAACTGAAAATCTTGTTTGCAGAGAAAGTTCTTTAAATTTCGATCATGTGCTTTCAAATTAGTAATTTCGTGTATAAAACAGAGTGATAAACCTAATAGTTATGAAGATAAGAAAACTTTTGAAAATTCATGCAGTATCTGCCGAATTAGATGGTTTCAAATTTAAACTTTTTCTTAATACGACTTATATGTATATCAACAGGTGTTATTTTTTAGATGACGTTGTTCAAAACCCTTTTTTTTCAAGTAATCCTCGCTGTTTGTCTGTTGATAATTCCAACCATGAGTGCTCTTTCCCTAACCATATTGAACATCAAGTGGGTTTCGAAATTTGCTCTCATTATGTTTATGATAACTTCGACTCACGTCATTGCCGATTTTGCTGTTATTATTTATTTTATCAAACCATACAGAATATTCTTTCTTCAGTGCATCAATAAGCTGATCAAATCATTGAAATTTAGTGTTCTTACTTCACCATCGAATACTACCATCCAGGCGACATTTACACTTCTTAAAAAATAATATTCATCGAGATTTTGGTATTGATGCAAACATAAACAAAGATATGTAGTGAATATCTTAAAAACAACTATTTTCTTCATCTTTATTGAATTTCTTTCTTTTTAAAATTCATTTACAAGCAATTGGTTAATGAGATTGAATTCATCAAATTGTTTCCTTTACAAATTTTGTGTAATTTATCCTGCTGTGAAAATGAACATTTCCGAGCACATCCAAATTTATATTTATTGTAAATACTATCAGATGTGTTATAATCACTTGCCATGGTTATTTCTAGTTATTTTTTTTTTAAATATTGTTTCAGTTTTTTACATCAAGAATTGTTGGAATCGTTTTTCTCTTGATATTTAGTGATTTACCTTATAGAATAAATATGGCATTACTTTCTTTATTCTAGCAATTATTAGTTTTTGGAAACTTTGAAAAATATTCAATTTATGACAACTGTGATACAGATAGTAAAAAATTTCAATTCAGATCGTGTTTATTACTTTACAGAAACTGCTATATCAATCTTTTCCTTAGATATTAACTTAAATAATGCTGCTCTATATGGCTTAATGAGGACCAAGGTCATCACGCTATCGCACAATGGGAAACAAGCAATCAAACAGAGACAAATAAGTATACTGTAACTAGGCAACCTAAATATAAAAGAAAATATTAACACAAGCATTGGCAGAAAGATCAACAGAGTGTACAACAGATTCTGAATCAAGGTTAATCTAAGTAAAACAATATGATGAACTTTTAATTTCTTGTAAAAGTTGGTCTTTGATTTCGAAATTGCTCTGTAGTTGAGATACCTCGCTGCGAATCCAGCGATGGATATATTTAGAATCAAAAATCCATATCCACTGAAAATCAGTATTAAATTATTTTTATCTGTAGGAAAGCCAAATAAATAATCCTTATGTTCTAGTAGAACTTCTCCGCCTTCAATATATTTATTAATGATTGCCACAACCTGTTCTGGACTTTTAATCATGTCGATATAGTACACAGCAGTCAAAACAATTGTCATAAATATTCCCATGACGAAAGAATAATAACTGATGTAAAAGTACGGTTTTTGGTAAAATTTCTTGTTAGATTTCAACGCGAAATATCGCTCCAGCATCATCCACAAAATAAAAACGAGCATCCAGGCAGTTGTTATTACTTCAATAGTCATGAGGAAAATGGATAATTCTGCGTTTACATAACTTAGTAATCCGAAGGGATAAAAGATACCGTAGGGCATAATAGCGTATGGCTTGTAGAGTATATATTCGACTTCAAATAACATTGTCAATACAGTATAACCCAGTAAGTATCGTCTGAAACTCAGCATTTCGGGTGAACTTTTGTAGATTATCATAAATAACAAAATTGAAGTTGCAATTAATCCCATAAAACTGATAAAGTAGATAAAATAAGAAGCAAACATATGAAAATTCTCGTTATGGATTTCCGTAAAATTCAAATGAGGAAAATGTTCCATCTTTGGAAATACGATTTAAGAAATTAAAATAATACATTGCACAAAGTTCATAAATAAGTGGCGAAGAAATTTTCACCTGTTAAACACTAGTTATTTCGGAATTATGTCTGTTGAACATTTGAACTCATATAAATACAGTTGTTATTTTAAACATTTCAACTAAATTTTACTGATTAAACCTAAAATTTAACAGGAGGTATTGGTTCTTATCGAATTCACAATCAATATATCAAACAAGAACTTTAAGCAACTGACTTTCTTCTGTCACTTTTTTTAGAAATTGAATTCGATACAAAGGCTCTTTGTTACGGTTCTCTAAGAGTTAGTATATGTTGATCCATTATTGGTAAAGGAAAAATTAATTGTAATAAACGATCGTCTATAATATTATATTAGTTTTTAAGGAATCAAAATGGGATTTGATGTTAGAGTTTAACTTCATCAAGTATGCTAGACTACTAATCAATTGCAACTGATCTGTAGTTAAGTTGAAATACCAGCGTGGGAACGCAGAAAACATTGTTAATTAACAGAAAAATTGATTTCTTCAGTTATCTATTTCTTCGATTTCAATTATCAGATTATGACCTTCTGTTTCCAATCTTTTCTAAGTTCTTAATGGTTATTTCCTGTATTGCTACAATATAAAATGGAAAAATCCGTGTGAAAATACTTAGATAAGCCAATTGAATTAAATGATAAGTCTACCATGAGCCTTTTTTATGTTTAATACTTAAAAATTAGCTTTATTTCTTATTGATAAGCTTGGAGAAAGAAGAATCAATCAGTTTAGTTTCTGTTTTTCTTCAATCAGAAATGAAGAGGCGTTTGATTTTGCTAAATCTTTTGTGTATATTGTTTCCACTTGGGAAGTATGTGAACGGTCAAGAAGATTATGTTCCTTGTCGAGCATACATAGCAATCTCAGCGGATAATACAAGAACCCTTACTTCAGACAACTACCAAGTAACTATTAGCTTTAAAATTAATTAAATTCTAAATTTCCAGACGGAATTGAGTTTTATCAACTCCATTCTCTCTTCCATGAATCATCCGGAGAGGATTTCCTTCGCTACAGGAAGTGTGATTCCAGTTCTGTTCGGGACCACTTACAGTATCCAGGACTTTCAATCAGTAGTGGCTCGATCGTGGCAAGATACAAGTCTTACTTTTTCTCTTCGAAGAAGCTTGAAGACGATCTATGCCGCTACTGTAATGAACACGGATTTTACCGTACCTACTGCTGCAATTGTTTTTATATCTGACACGACTGCTGCGACGAATCTGGATGGAGCTCAGAAATATGCCGATTTATTAAAGGAACTGAATGTCAAAGTGACTCTGGTTCTGATGGGGAACAGAGTAACGAGTTCTGCTTTAACAAACATCACATCTCATTTCGTCATATGGTCCGACATGATTCAACCTCAGCCAGAAAACTGGAATACTCTGTCTAGTTCTGTTTATGGATGTTCGGACCCTATCTCCACTACCCCATCATTATCTACTCCTACTGGACCTACGACTACTACAGTAGTCCCGTACATTCCATGTCAAAGTTACATTGCCTTCTGCATCGACAACTCTAATGTTCTTAGTTCTGATTTCTTCCAGATTCAACTCAATTTCCTTTACTCCACAGTCTCCACCATTACGCATCCTGAGAGAATTTCCATCCAGCAAAGCTTCAGCGCTCTGGTCTCCTGGAACCTCTATTACAATACCCAAGATGTTTTGAACCAGATTACTACTATTACTCAAAATCCAAATCTTCCATTTAATTTGAGGAGTGTTCTAAAAAGTCTCTATGGCGGATTACTGAATGAGAACAATTCTACCGTACCCATGGCTGCAGTTATTTTCATTACAGATACGACTACTCCTGGAAGTATAGATGGAGCAGAGCAGTTTGCGAATTTGATCAAAAACATGGGGGTCAAATTGACGGCAATATTGATTGGAGACAAAACGAATCAAAGCACAGTTCAGAATTTGTTTCACAACTTCATCATCTGGGGTAACTTGGACTACTCTGAACCAGACAACTGGGAAAGTTTGGCTTCGAGAGCTTATGGATGTCCAGAAACTCCTAGTATTACTGGGGGAGGATCAACAACAACAGGAGGAAGTACGAGGTGAGTTTCAAACATTGTAGGAAAGAAGTGAGGTCTAAAATATGGAACTTAGGAAAAAATATTCTAATTTTTCATTATCCATGGGTTATCATCGAAAATATATTGTCGTTTTTTCAGAAAACAATAGAAAGGTATTTGATTAATTAACAATTTAATGCTAAATTGGTCATTTTCATTATTTTTCTACAGTCTTTAGTTATGAGCCAAAGCTGTTCTTTTCGAAAATCTTCCAAGTCGCAAAGTAACCTAAAATGCTTTAAGAAGTTACCCAAGGTAAATCCTAAAAGATATTGATAAAAAAACTTTCTGACCATGATTTATGAATTTGTCTCAATCTTCTAAGAATTAATACTCTTATTATTTTTGGAAGTTAAACTTTCAGCTTTCGAAGAACTCAACCGACAGCTATTACATCAACAACCACTAGTTCTTCTACAACCAGAGCTCCACCAACCCCAGCTTTCCTTTGTAACTCCCATATTCCCTTTGCTGTCGATATTTCACGAACCATATCTTCTGATCAATTTACCTCAATGGTCAATATGATTCTGAATCCATTTTTGTCAATTATCTATCCCATTCAAATCAAGCCGGCCATGTGGATGCCATATAGTAGCAACGCTTTCCCACCGAAATCTCCTCAGAATATCTCTGATATCATAAATTATATCCAGTTATTAAAACAAGGATCTGAAGATAAGGGAATCATTAAATAGTAAGTTGAATTATTTTTAAATCTTTTTGGATATTAATGTGAATTCCATCTTTTAATTTTTCCTCAATTCCAACACAAAGTTGAATGTTTTTTTATTTTTCAGTGCTTTAGCGGCTCTTAGTGTCAGCAACGCTTTATCGTACTCTGATAATTTTCCAATCAATACAGTGATCTTCACGGGATCTTCACTGACAGATATAGAGGTTCCGGACACCCAAAGTCTCGTCGACAGCTTTGTTGAGAGTGGAAGTACTGTAACAGTTGTTCTTATGAAAGATCAAGTTGATTTGATCAACTACAACAAAATAAGGAATTTGAACATTGTACAGTGGGATCCTAACCAAGATTATATTATCTCCCATTTGGAAAACTTCTTCAATTGTCAATAAAATCGTGTTATTTAAAAGATTTAAATTGAATGTCGTAAGAAATTATCAGAATAAGAATTTCCAAACTCTCCGTAAATTATTACATTGACAATGGATTTGTGTAAAGGTGATTTAGAGAGGTTACTTTCATTGTTTTTAATGCAGTTTCATTAAATGAGTTAAAATTAATGATTTGGAAATTTCCCAATAGCTTCTGAAGGCTTATCTTTTAGATACTGCAATGAATTTCCTGCGTTTTGGAATCAAATAAATGACTAAAAATAGATTCAAACAAGTTCTTGATAGTCATATTGCTCTTGAAAATCCCTTCCATCACTTATTCTGTATTATCAGTGATTCTTCTCCAGACTCAAGAAGATATACAAGATTTTAATCAAGTTTATATGAACTTGAAGTCTTTATCTGGATACTTTTCAGAGATTATAAGCTGGAAAACAAGAATTCTACAGAGAATCTATGGTTTCCCTTCTTATTTTTTAAATTGTTTACATAAAGTAAGATGATAACGAAAAATTACATCATGATGTCATAAATTTCAATAAGAGTTATTTAAATGTAGTTTTGTATTTACTTTTCGATACCAAAAATTCTGAATTATAATGATTGCCAAGTCTAAAGGTTAAAACTAATCATTAATTTTTTTCTGGTCATGCATTGAGGTGTGTCACTGACTCATGCAGGTACATAGAGACCAATACGTCATAATTGTCTCTAAGACTAGTTTGTTTACATTTCATTCCTATTTTTTGAGTTCTTTTACTTTTTATATAATGAAACAACTAAGGAACGACAAATTTTATAATAATAACAACATAAAACAATACGTGTCTAACAACATTTTGGATAAATTATGGGCGAAAGTATTGTACACTAATATAAGTTTTTTTGAAGATATTTTGAACTATTAGAAAACAAATTCAACGCTAATTTTGAGATAAATTGTCTACAAAGATTTGGAATCATATCTGATTATGGTGATTGTACTTCCAACGCTCCAACCAAGATTCTGAAAGAAATTATTGATTTTCTTCGATGAATTGATTTCTTACCAAGAATTTTGATAACTGTGTATATTTGACTTTTTTCTTCGTCATCAAGTGTTGTATCTGGACTCAATTCTGATTCTGCAAGTAATTCATGCAGATAATTCAGCAAACATTCGGTCGGGAAAATGTTGATGCCATAATTTTCGTAATCAGATGATCGTATCTCATTCATCCATGTGAAGAGAATAGTCAATGGGCCCCATCGACGATTTAAGTTGCGTCTGAATTGTTTTTTTATTAAGTTTTTAGATAATAAGAATCTTACTCTTTTTTTGACATATCTATTATCCATTTCATAATATCGCTCACATTTTGAGGCGAAAGGTGATTGCAAAGGTCGAAAATGGAGCAATTCAAAAACATATCCACTGTTTCCTGAGGTATGGCCGGTATTGTTACAGTGTTTTGAAAAAGCTCATTTAAGTGTACAAGAAGAGGAAAAAGATAGGCTAATCGAGTTCCGGCAACTTCATTATTATTATTAGCAAACACTTCTTCATATGAAGTGTCAGCAACTGGTGCTGGAGCTAATTGGACGGGATCCAACTGCTCGGGATCATCGTTCATGTTTCTAGAATGTTATTTTTTGCTTTTTAAACGTTAGAGATCTTACTCCAGCCCTGCCTCATTCATCACCTGTTCGGTATTGTTGTTCGTGACTTCAGAATTCATTAGATTGAAAGGCCAAGAGGTAGCGCAAGTTGGAGGTTCAATTTCTCGTTCCTGATGCACAGTGTTATTCGTCTGAGAAACCTCATGCGTGTAAAAAAGATTGGGGATGCATGGATTAGATATCATTCCGACAATTTCAACATTGTCATCAGGCATTTGTTGGTAAGGATTCTCATTATTTGGTGCTGGAGTTACTTGAGTTGGATCGAGTCTTTCGGGACGATCTTCGAGGGTATTTTTCTCTCCACTTAAGGTGAGAGAATTGAACTTTGAAGAAATTGATTCGTTTTTTTTCATCTGAAAACTACAATAACTTTTATGTACTAAAAATTTCATCGCGAACATTGAACAATTTCGGTAAAAATATCTACTTAGAACTCCTAAATACCTGTGGTGATAGAAAATAACACCTATTGCATCATTATTTTTCAATATCACACTCCAAGGTGTAAATCAATGTGATTAAATTTTGCAACAGTTTGAGAGATACTATTTTCGGAAAAATACAGCAGTCATCTCGGTAAAAACAATTCACAAACTATTGTCGCAACATTAAGCGTAACGAGAAAGGAGCGATCGTTCAGGAGAAACGATTCTGCTTCCAGGAATGGAATTGGAAAAGGTCGCTCTCGTAACTGAAGAGAAAAAGCACTTGCCCGGATAGGAAGACGATGCGGGTTCGATGCCTGCCGAGAGACGTTTTTCCTTCCATATTAGTTTCGGACTAGATGAGGCCAGAGCTAGTTTTCCGACAACTATATTGTTCTTAAAATTAAATGTTGTTACGAAATCATTTTAGCACAAATGTTTCGAAACTGTCAAAGTTCAAGGTTTAACAATTTCCAGTCAGATTTCTGGAAAATTTGAAGTTTCTACGAAATTCAAAGAAATTCAGAACCTTTTTGTTTAGAAAATTAAATTTTGTTGAATTTTATTTAGTTTCAGATTTAAGTTTTTAACGAAGAATGTAGTAACGTCAACGAAGGTTCTTGTATTATTATAAAAATAAAAAATAAATCTTTTATGCACTTATCTCGACACGGATTTTCAGAATCTTTCGTTTCAAATTTTGGTTGAGTTTAAAGCAATTCCAATTCTCAGAATTTTTTCCAATAAAACTCCGAAGTAGAATGGTGATAACATAACAAACAGGGAGTTCAAATGAGGAACACTGAAGCTTTTTTTCTTGCTCTGTCTCTTTAAAAGGCAGACCATTGGTACAAGAAACGTAAGCAAGATAGAGATAACGCAGTGTTGAAAAAATTTTTTGCTCAGGAATCGCTGATGGCAAAGCTGAGAATCAACTGATTAGAAGGCTTTATGGTTATTCTGCCCAGGGACACTCCTTATGAGTAATACTGCAATTGGGATGATTTTGACTTGTGGTTAATATTATTGCTATTGTAAAATTGAAGTGGTATATAAAAATATTATCATTCGTAGTGAAAGGATTTTAAACCTTTATTGCACCAAATATTGCAAAAACAGTTATATATATAAATCAAACGAGTAAATTCCTGGTGATTTTGTCTTATGAAATACACGTAAACTTATGAAAGAAAGTATTGTGATTTTTGGCAAATATTTTGTTTTTTACATACAGTTTGGTTACTCGTGTTACAAGTTATATTGCAGTCCACGTTTTTTCTAGTGCTTAGAGTATTGTTCAAAGTAGATTCATCTCTCAAAGTAATTATCTGTGAAAACCGAAAGTATTATCGCTCTTATGTGGACTTTGCCACACTTCCGGTTGGCTTTTGTTCTGAACTAAAATCATGTTTGGGAAAGAGGAACTTATCATGGATGTTGAAAGTTTTTATGGCGGAAATGATCTTCATGTTAAGTGACAGTTACCTTTTGTCTTTTAAATCCTTATGGTTAATTGAACAATGATATTTCTTTAATGACTAATAATGATTTTCGCTATGGAAATTTCTTTATCCTTTTGATTGTAGATAATTTACATTTCGAAACAAAATAATTTCCCATAACTCCCGGAAGTTTAGAACAGAAATGAATTCTATTTTTTAGATAGTTTTTACATTCAACTCCACTCCCATCCAGAAATAAAACATCTAATTTTCGTTTTCAGGAATTTTGCAGTGAGAGTTGGTCTCACGTCATAGCAACTTGAATGATGAATCTTTTGCATATTTATAGAATAATTGTAATAAAGATAAAATCTTGTTACCAACAGAAGGGAATATATTTTTAAAAATTTAAAAGAAAAAATTTCTGATTTCTTGTTTTTGTTCATTGTTTTTTTAATATATAATTACAAAGCAACAGTAACTCAGATAAATCACGAGTAGAAATCTCGGAAGGAATTGCAATCTATTCAAGAATTACTTAGTTTCTTGGCAAAATCCTAGATTCTTCCTCAGAAAGACATTCTTCACTTTTAGGTCAGTTGGATATTCTCCGGCTTGGTTACAAAAGACGAAATAAGGATAAAGAGAAAGTTCGAAATTTCATCTTTTCAAAAATGATCTAGGTGTCGTGATTGTGCTCTATTTTACCTCATATATACATTCCGTAGCTACCTTGCATATATGGATTATTTTAAATAATTATTATTAATAGTTTTCGTTAATAGTAATATTTTTATAGTTTGAGTTTTTGCTTCTAAATGATATTAAAATCGCAGTAAATTTAATTAGTTTAAAAACCGAAATTCTCAAATGCTATCAATACCAATACAACTCTATCATCTTGAATTAAATGATAAATAATATTGGGTTCATAAAAAGTCTACAGAATTCTTTTATCTTTCAAGATTTTGCTATCTTACAACTACTTAATTTCATCAAAATTTGTAGAGTACAGAAGATCAATGAACATGATTGATGGTGTATTTGAAAAATCTATCAAATATTGACTGAAAATATACCGTCAAGTTCAATTAAAAATATTTTAAAAAATAAACTGATACTTTTTGGAATATATTGTAGTAGTCTCAGTAAATTCAAAAATTTGGTATTTTCATTACCGAATTTCATAGTGTTAATTTCTCTGAACTAATGAAACAATATTAATTTACCAAGTTTCTAACTTTCATCTCTCTCTTTTTCAGATTCTTGGGAAATTTCAATATTATTAGAAATGTTTCCCAAGTAGGTAAGAATAAAATTGAAGAACTATAATCTTCATAATAACAAGAATCACCAACATTTACTTTGCTTCTGGATTTACAATAAGTATATTTCTGTACTAAATAAAGTTAATATTTTTTACTGCAATATTATAACTTCAAGGCGATTTTTGAATCTTAATCTCAAACATGGTTGAATCAAATTTTTGATTTTTCTGTTATCGTAGTATGTGATCATTTCTAATTTGAACAAAGCTATCCGCTTTCATTTTTTAATTGTGTCTAGCAATTTGCTTTCATTGCATGAGATATTTACACAGCAATATTGAATCCTCTAGAGAATAATGAATCTAGATTTGTTAAACATGAAATCCAATTATATAAACAAGATCACCATAAATTCTGTGCAAAATCCAACGTGGAAAAATGGGCAATTTTATTTTCCATAACAAATGATACCAAAAAAATTAAAATCGCATTTATTTTCAAATGAATCAAGGAAAAAATTTCGAAATTTACTTTTGAAGATGTAGAGAATTCTCAATTTTTGACTGCAATTTAATCTGGGGAATGTAATTTTTACTTTGAACTGTTATATTGGTTTGATAAACTGCACTTCTCCAAAGGTTCTCAACTAACAATATTGTTATTTTTCAGTTACCAAAAGTAAATATATTTGGAATTGTTTCATTGTATACATGTTTAAAATAATCATATTTAATTTTAAATGGTGACTTACATGATATATATTCTCTGAAAATATCGTTGTAATCTCAATATAATGCAGTGAAATAGTGTAGTTTTTTTGGATTTGATTTTCTTTAGATAAACAACTGGGGAATGAGATCAATTTCCCTAGGGAGATTTTGCAGCATTTCAGCACAATATTTATTTAAATGTTTCATTAAGGACAATGATGTCTTATTCATTGACAACACTTCTTTTTGAATTTAGTTGCTAAGAACTTCCAATAATCCTAATCATTGAATTCCTATTTTAAGTGTATCAGGAAAGTGCTTCCATTGAATCTCCTTTTTATATAGAGGTTATACCAAAAAATAGTTTTCTTTCAATCTCATCTTTTTTATCCAATCACTTGCTATTTGTTTTTCCGAAATACAGGATGTTATACACAGAAGAAATTCATAAAAAATATACATAATTCTCTTTATTCTTTTCAAGACAAAGAAAAATAGAGCGTCCATCATCTGAATATCCATTTTTGTTATGTAGAATGAAAATTGAATGATGTAAACGGATTTGTAGATATTAGTTATGAATATATTATATTATTTCACTGTGAAGAGCCGTTTTTTGTATTGAAACTTTTTTCCATTAGACAAATGAAAACAAAGTTCTCATACAACTAGCGGTCATCAGTATCTCAAATGTCTTTTCTTGTATTGCCTATGTGGTTCTAATTTCGAAATCGCTTCTCTAGAAGTGCAACTAACAAGAGTTGATTCAGAAGCGAAATGTTGCATGAATTAAGATCTCAGGATCTGCAGTCATTGCTACAAAGTCATTAAATTTTACTAAAAATACATAGATAATGTATATTAATCAATAATCATACATTAAAAAGTACCAATAGCTTTTGCTATGGAATTGTCTCGATACATGTTTCCAGAAGTTGCTAAAAACTAAAGTAATTTGCATGAGACTTTTGATTTTGTATAATAGTTGTTTTGGTAATCTTATCTACTTTCAAAACAACTTTGTTGGAACTCCTCTGTCAAGAAAGTTCTGATTCAGGATCATACGGGGTATGAAACCTGTCCATCCTTGAGGATTAGTTGATATGCATTCAACTACTCATGAATATTCGAAAATTCATAATCAATCTTTAAGTAACTTGTCGGAAATGAATTACTTTGGTTATATTGTAATAAAGAGATTTTTGAAAAATGAGAAAAAATTTACAGTAGTTTATTTTTGGGAGTGGTAAGTTGATAGGTCGTTCCTTTTCTGATACAAATTGGAAGGATTTTAATATCTGCATGCTGTTCAAATAAAGGCATTTTTACACTAGTTTTTGGATATGAAATACAAGAGGTGTGGCTTGAATCCTATTGACAAATGCGGTATAAATAAGAATTTAAAATCTGGAAAAGTTAACATACAGGATAGGAAGTAATCCGAACATGTTTAGAAAGATCGTCTCTTTCTTTCATTTGGTTGCTTTTGTTCAAAGCCAAAAATGTCCAAATGATCTTGGTGAACCAGTTATAAACTGTGAATTGGTTCCTGGGTGTAATGATCCAACTACCGGTCTTTTGTTGCCCGCATCTACGCAATGTGAAAACAAACTTCCCAACACCGACTGCGATAAACTCTTTATTTGCCCTAATACGGTACCAACAGGTGCCACAAATTTTGCTATCTGTGACTTTACCACACCTGGTTCGGGTCCAGCGGATTTTCCCTATGTACGTAATCCACTTTGCATCAGACCTGCCTTAAGAGACATCGCTCTTCAATGTATGTACAATGTAGTGCATTTTTTAAATTACTGGTTGTACTGTGCTTTATTATACAGTAGTAGAAAAGTACTGTATGTTGCTAGAAGCTTCAGACCAGGATCTACAATTTGATCTGTCGATAGTATTTTTAAAGTCTCTGTTGTAAAAATTACAACATTTGTCTTATGTAACATGTTACAGCCAGTAATTTCAATACTATAGATCATAGTGTATATATAATTAATTGCTCGTCTAATTAGACACTTTTAGGCGCTAGAACATGTGTAATGTGCTGCGAGACTCCAGAATACAGCTGTCAAGACGACAGTAATTCTCCGATTAATTGTGAAGACAATAGAGACAAATGCACAATGACTAATTGGACTGACATCATGGCTACGTACTGTCCTCAGACTTGTGGGCTTTGTACTGCTGGGTCATGTGCTGATTTGAATACTGACTGCTACTCGATGAGAAACCTCTGCAAACATACTAGTTGGATTGATTTCATGAGCACTAACTGTGCAAGGACATGTGATACTTGTTCAACATCTTCTTCCTCACCGTCTCCTAGTTCTGGATGCTCCGACATTGCCTCTAACTGTGCTGCAAATGCCAATCTCTGCACCAGCTCCGTCTACAGATCCTTGATGTTACAGCAATGCTGTGCTACTTGCAGTGGAACTTCTGGAAGCGTTTCATCCCCAAGTACGTCTTGCAGCGACACAACTTCATCTTGTTCTACCTGGGTCAGAAACGGTTTCTGTTCCAACACTTTTTACACAACAGCTCACAAAAGACAATACTGTGCAAGATCATGCAATCTTTGTTGACGAAGGTGTTGAGAATAACTAACTCAACAAACACGATTTTTCTTAAGATTAATTTTAATAAATTGATTCATTTGGATAACATTGTTATTTGTTTTTTGAGATTAAGTGATCTGAATAGATGACGAGTCTAATTTTGTGCGAGCTATCGAAAGGTTTGAATCTCGTCCTTTATGTTTATAGATATCTTTTGTTATAAAAGCTTCAGAAACTTTTGTGAAGCTAATTCAAAAGTATATATTTTAGTAGATTAAGGATTTTCTAACGAAATTCATGTTAAGTAACAACGATTCTTCTTTTACTATTTCCAGAATATCAGGACATAGTTAACAAATAATTATCATTTCTATAAATATAGGATCCGTCAAAAGCACTGGAGCTACTGTCTCATACCTGTTATTTTTCTGAATATTCTGCAAAACTTCGTAAAGCATACAAAGCAATGTGTTTGGATTCAGTTTTATCATATTAACGGATAAAAAATAATGCAGTTACTTTCAATAATAAATTAGTGAATTTATCTTTCTTCTACCTGAAGTTGCGAAAAAGTATATTTTTCTTTAATCAAAATGTTTTTTATCAATAAATAACCTATAAAAAATATATGATCTACATTGCTGAGCTTCTTTTCTATTCTCATTCAACTATCAATAAATTTTATCAGTTCCGATACCAATACTGTAGCTTGAATAGAACGTCTAGTTTAAAGTTTTCAGTGATATTGACGACCTTCTCAAATGCGCCATTATTCACACCATATAAGATTTCAGAGGAGTATATAAAACCTGGAAATTCCTTCTTGATCTCCTCGTAGTAATCTTCATCAGATTGTACAGAAGATCTAACTATTTTGAATTTGATGATGTAGTATTGATTGTTGTTTGGATGTCGATGGAGTGACATCTTGGGAGTTCCTTGATTGGGCAGAAGACTGTTGGTTCCTACTATTAGCAATTCTTCTTCTTCTGCTTCTTCCCCTTAGCTGGCGTGTTGGGGCGGGGGCTTGCCTCGGAGCCAGTACGCTGCTGTGGGTGCCGCATGAGTTCGGATGTTGTTTATGAGGTTCTTCCAGGCTTCACGGTCCTCGGTGGTCTTCTCTGCTTTGGCTAGGTCGATGTGCTGTGGTTTCAGGTCGTCCGTCAGTTGTTTTGTCCATGTCTTCTTCGGTGCCGCTTTACTGATCTTCCACTGGACTGGGCGTGGGCTCTGTAGGAGTCTTCGCGGGAATCGGTTCGGGTTCATTCTGCATACATGTCCATACCACCGAAGTCTTCTTTGTTGGATTTGTTCTTCAACCGTTGGTTGTCCTTCACATTTTTCCCGAATAATGGTGTTGGGGATGTGGTCACAGAGGGAGATTCGTAAGATCTGTCTCAGGCACCTCATCTGAAATGTTTCAAGTTTAGTCAGGTCAGATTTAAGCAGGATCCAGGTCTCGGAGCCGTAGAGGAGGATCGGTATGATCGTTGTTCGGAAGATCCGGATCTTGGTTTTGACGGCAATTTTTGATCTTTTCCAGAGGCACCATCGTAGGGAGGCAAAAGCTGTTGTTGCCTGGCCTATTCTGCTGTGGATTTCTGCTGTGGCGGCTATCTTCTTCTCTTGAACTCGGGATCCTAGATACTTGAAGTCCTGAACTTGTTCGAGTTGGACTCCGTTCAGGTAGACGGTGGACTTGGAGCCATCAGTTGTCATGACCTTGGTCTTGGTCGTGTTGATCTTTAGGCCATAAGTCCAGGCAGTCTGCGCTATTTCCTGCAGGATGTCTGTGGCTTCAGTGTCGTTATCCGTGAAGATGACGCTGTCATCAGCAAACATCAGATCAGTCAAGAATTGATTCTCGCCGTACTGCACTCCTTTCCTTCCTGTGAAGACCTTCTTCATGATCGCGTCCATCACCGTGTTAAATAGGAGCGGGGATGTGATATCGCCTTGTCGGACTCCCGTCTGGATAGAGAATTCGTCAGAGAGGTCGTTCCTGATTTTGATCGTGCTAGTTGAACCGTTGTACAGTGATTGTAGGAGCCGGACGATGTTGTGGGGTACGTGCTCGGCTTCCAGAGTCCTCCAGAGCGCAGGCCAGTAGATACAATCGAAGGCGGCCCTGAAATCTATGAACACCATCACTGTTCTTTTTCCATATCTAATCCTTGTCTCCATTAGTTGACGGAGGGAGAAAATTTGGTCGCAGCAGCTGCGGTTTGGTCTGAATCCCGCCTGCTGTTCTCGGCTGATTTGTTCTCGATGGTCCTGTAATCTGGTTTGTAAAATCTTCATAAAAATCTTACTCAGGGTTGAGAGGAGGCTGATGCCTCTGTAGTTACTACACTCCCTGTCATCTCCCTTTTTGAGAATAGGTACTATGGCTGCTTTCCTCCAGGGCGTTGGAATCTGCTCGGTACGCCAGATTTTTTGAAACAAAGAGTGGAGTCGTTGTATCAGGATTTCTCCTCCTGCCTTGATTGCTTCAGCTGGGACTTGGTCTATTCCAGGAGCCTTTCCGTTCTTCAATGTTCTCACTGCTGCTTTCACCTCTTCGATTGTTGGTTCTTCGCAGTTGAACGTCTTCTCGGGCGGAAAGGTGGGCGGGGGTGTCATCGGTGGTCCTTCTGGTGGGTCGTGGTTATGGAGGTCTTGGAAGTGTTCCCTCCACCGCTCCAGTCTTTCTGTTGTTGACTTCACGGCTGTTCCGTCTTTGTTCCTGATGTTGTCGTTCGTTGTCCTAGTTTTACCGCTCAGCCTTTTGAGGGTATGATATATGACTCGGTATTCGTGTCGAGATGCCGCTTCCTCTCCTGCTGGGTTTCTCCATGTGATCTGGTGGATTCGGGGGTGTTGGAAGATGCTGTTACCGACTGTTAAATTGTTCGCTACGGCGAAGGACAGCAGCCGGAGTCCGTTTTCATTGATCTTTCCGTGGCTGTACTTGCCCATTGCCTCTTCCCATCCTGCTCTTTCCGTGCCAATATGTGCATTGAAGTCTCCAGCCAGTATGATAACTTCCGAACCGGGGATCCGGTCCATTGTCTCTTGGAGTTGGGTGTAGAATTCGTCTTTCATGGAGTCGGAGCTGGTCTCTGTTGGAGCGTAACTCGCGAGGATGTGTGTTCTGATAGTGCCTTCGATTGTGAGGACTGCGAGACGATTGGAGATCGGCTGGAAGGCTGTCACGCTTCTCGATGTCCTTTTGTCAACCATAAAGCCAACTCCTGCTTCCCGCTTTTCACCTCCGGAGTAGTATAGGTCTATTGTCTCGTTCCTGGTAGGTAGCTGGACGGTCATCTTACCTGATCCTATGAGTCTCAGTTCAGATAGCGTCGCGATTGATATCTTGTGTTTCAGTAGTTCTTGGGCGATGATCTCTCGTTGTCCGACGTGGTGTCCTGTTCTTACGTTCCAGGTGGCCATTCGGATGCTTGCTTTCGGACTGATCAGTTTCCTGGGTTTGTTTGTGGTCCGCTCATCTTCCTCTTCCTGGGTTTCTGGAGCTGGCGCTTCGGTTCCTCCAGGTGGGGTGGTGGGAGTGATTGTCCTTGTTCTTCTCATGTGGTTTCTAGCCTCATTTCTCCAGTATCTGGTTCTGGTCACTTCGGCAGTGTGACCACCCTCTTCATTTTCGCAGCCGGGCTTGGGACCGTCCATGGCAGAGTTACTATTAGCAATTACTCTTGTTTATCTCAACATAAACATAGAACAAAGAGAAGAAAAGATCCTTATTTAATCAAAGTCAAACTCGGACCAGTCTGAAGTTGGAATTTCTTAAAGACTGACTCTCTAACACTTTAGTCTCACTTCACAGGCGTCGGCTGACTGGGCGGAGCTTTGGGCATTCTGTCTAGGCCGTTCCGGTTTAACTCCGATCTTTATTCCTACAGCCTTGATGGATTCAGTTTTCAAAATTTGTTCAGGAGAAATATTCTCTGTCATGAGAGAAAACTTCTTTACGATAGAGACCTCCAGAAGTTGGAAATGTATCAGTTTTATTTTCCTCAGCATGTCTATAACTTTTATTTATAAAACTTTATAATCCACAAAATTGTCTTTCAATAGTGAAAAATAAGTAAAATTCATAACATAAGTATCAGTTTCAAAAAAGATCTTTTCAGCTGTTAAATTCTAGTGTCCTTATATAAATCAGTGGAATTTATTTTTTATCATAATAAAGCAATTATTGAATATTACTGATATTTCTGAAAATTAACATGAAAGATCAAACAATAAAATCTGGAAAATCACCGAAATTGAATTCTTTTCAATTACAAAGAAATTTATTTAAAATATGAAACATAGTAATGAAGAAATTTTTATAAATGATAAAAATGACATAAATAAGTTTGAAGTTCCAAACAACCGTCGAAATAGTACGTCCTGAATCCTGTAGTAAAACAAGAATTTCTTAATTGAGGATCTTCAAGATTAAGCTTTTCAGTTAGACTGAATTATATCGTTCACGGTTGGCTAGGACACGAGTATGAACATATTTAGTAAAGTAAATAATGGAAATAATAATCATGAGACTAGCCCAGCAGGCACCGACAATAGTCAAAATTATATAAGAAACATGGACATGCAAGTTACATTTCCTATATTCTTCAGTATCTGTAGAGTTGGAAAAATCAGGCAATCCAGAAGGAACAATTTTCAAATATTCCAAAGCAATAATAGAGTCATTATTGAAAGAAAATTTGGATTTGGAACAAGTGAACCCAATATCCTCTCCGTGACATATAACTGTAGATTCGTTACTTTTGGTGTAATTGTAAAATTGCCTAACGGGGTTTTGAAAGACTTCTTGGTAAAATTCAACAGAAAGAATATAATTTTCAATAACGTAAGATTTGTTGAGTTGTACAGAATCTTCCTTGAAGATAATAGTGAAGTTCCATGGACGGCTAGTAGGATTTTTCGGAATGATATTATCTGGGTAAAATTCCAGAATAATTTTATCAGTAAACGGTTGATTTTTTAAATTTAAAAAGTTTCTGTTTCTATTGTTAAACACAGGAATTTTGAAGTGAAACATTTTGGTTTCGTTTTTTGTTGTTTCATAGGTTATAATCCCATTGGTTTCACCATCTAAGATGATATAATATTGAAATCTACTTTTATAAAAACCATCAGAAACAAAAGCGGTCGTAAAGGAAACAGCACCCAATAAACCTAAAATTAATACATCAACATCAATTTTCAAATAAACTTCCACTCAGGAAAGCACTGAAATTCTTACTTATCAGAATGTATATTTTCATAGTGATTTAAATATCAAAATTCGTATGAAGTTTAGAAACTAAGAACCAGCAGTTCCAATCTTATAAATGAAAATTCTATTAAAGTAGTAGAAAATATAAAACACCGACTTGAGGTCCACTGTAGGTACCGAAAAAATGTTTCTTAATTCAGATTAAAGTAGTATTTTGAGAGAAACAAAGTACTTATGATCAATTACAATTCCTCTCTTCCTGAATGAATCATTACGCAGTAAAAAACTCACTGAACCTACTATTTAGTAAGTAGAAAAGACGAAAACAGATGAATGATTTATTACAGTTTATGCTTTGACTTGCGTAAATACTAATTTGAATCTGATGTTACTAACAAGCCGAAGAGAGTGTGATTTACTAACATGTTTCTCCATTGGGGATGTATAATAGATTATAGAAAAAATCTTGTTTTCGTTCTTCTCAAGGATCGGCACTTTATTATTTGAATAAAATGAATATATCAAGTAACTGTATCGGAATCATTGCTCTTCACTGAAATTGTAATATAAAAAGTAGGAGATCCAATTCAAGTCTTTAAGATCATGAAAAAACTTCAATAAGTTGAAAAATACCATCCCGTACGTAATGCATTTTTGGGCTTTTTCGTTTAAGTATGATAGAGAAAATACGGACATAATATTGATATTACTACTGAAGATATGAAGCTAACATAATAAATGATGAGAAAGATATGGATAAAAAGATAAAGAAAATAGAAAATAGAAAATAAAAGTACAAAGCATTTCATCTAAATGCGTTAAGAGTTGTTTTATGTAAAAGTTCCATTTTTTTATAAAACTTTGGTGTTAACTTTATTGCTATCCTCAGATTTAAACAGTAAGTGCATGGTAAACTTTAAAAGTTAAAAAGTCAGTAAAAGTAAAAATTTTTAAAGATGATATTTGAATTTTTTTATTTTCTAACAGTTATTTATATAAAATCGTTCTTTGTTCAGAATGACATCATAATGTTTATGGATCTATTTATCTTGAAACTATCCTTGGAATCTCAATCACGTGGATGATAAATTAGATAAAACTATATTTTGGCAAGCCAACACTGTCAGATAATAAGTTATTAGACAAGGTTATATACGTGAGAAAGCAAACTTTGATATGGAAAACCAAACATGAATCTTACTAGGGATTGGTTCTAGAAAACTGTGAAGCTATAAAGTAATTTAGGAAGTTGGAACTAAAAGTTCAATGATAGAAACTTCCGGTATATTGATTTTTTGGAAAATAAAAAAAAGGAAATGTTCTATTAGGATCCAAGCTTGTATTTCATTATTTGAGTTCAGAAGATTATGTTCTTAATTTTTTTCCTTTCATATGATCAAAAGATAAACACTTTTAATGATTCTAGTATGATTATAAAAAATCAACTTACACTTTCTGAAAATTCCCCCTGTAAATAATTTGCAGAATTCATCAACTTTTGGTATCAGGGAAATTCAACTAACATTTATGTCAAGATGCTTCTTCCTTCATGCATAACATTCTTTATTTTTCATAGATTGTCATCAATAAGCTTATAATTAGGAAAAATCAATAACATGTGAACAATGTTCTTTGATCTTCATACAATCAAACTTGGTGAATTATAAGTTGAAAAGCAGCAATTTTTGGGGAAATTTATGGTTTTTTTTCTTGATTCTACCAAGGTTGTATGTATGTAATGGCATAACAATAAAGCTAAATCTAGAAATCAAATACCCGAATCAGATTTCTACTAGATGCAATTTTTATTCCGTTTTTAAGGTTGAAAGTCATTAATCACTGTTATTGTCATATTGAAAAGTTAGAACCAACTTTGAAAGGTATCTTTTTGTCCTTCAAGCTCAGTTTTCAGCGCAAACCGTGAAAAGACAAGAGGAAAGTCTGTCATAGCGGAATTCTAGAGTATATCAATTACAACCAACGATGTTATATCAGGTCTTTTATTGATTATATTACGACATCACCTGTGAATAATGAACTTTACAATAATATAAAATAAAAAAATTACACCCAGTAACATATTCATTTTTTGGGGATTTGTAAAACTAAACATTGCATCGATTATACAAGTTTATATTAAGATATACGGATTATTAAAGTGAAAATTCAACGCTAATTTTCAAGAAAATTTATGTGCAAAGGTTCAAATATGATGTTTCTGATGTCGGAGAGGGTTTTTAAAATATTTCGACTAAACCGCTGAAAAAATATTGATTGTTTTTATCAATTACACGATGTCTTACTCAATTTTCTGATGGATTTTCGGAGACTTTTTCTTAAATGCTTCGTATTCGGATGAAGTTTGGCAGCTACCAACGATCTCCGTAACAAACACAGTAATCGGTTGTTGTTGAAAATATTGATTCTGTACCTTATACAATAAGGCCCAAGTAAGGTATGAATCCATTTATTGAAAATAAAAAGCAAACCGCGTTTATTATTGAACTTTCTAAAATATTTTTTTTTAATTTTTAAATATTAAGGATCTCACTCTTCCTCTGCTTCCTTTGTTAAATAATTGATTATCTTATTCATTTTGGAAGGATGGAAGCGGTTGATATTCCTCAGAATGGGGTAGTTGTACAATTCGTTTACTTTTCTTAAAGGGATCTGTGACTTAGTTCCGATTACCAGTGACTCATTTACGATCATCTGAGGAAGCTCATTTGAATGAAGGAGTTGTGGAAACTGTGGGATATCTCCAAAACTCGGGTAACATTCATTTTGATAAACAAGGTTGGGGATGTATGGACTAGATATCATTCTGACAGCTCCAACATTGTCATCAGATATTTGTTGGTAAGGATTCTCATTATTTGGTGCTGGAGTTACTTGAGTTGGATCGAGTCTTTTTGGACGTTTATTAAGATCGTCGTTGTTTTGTTCGCTCAAACTTTCTAAATGCGAATATGAATCTACATTCGGATTCATTTCTGAAAACTACAGTAATTTTTATTCAATAAAAGTTTTGTTGTAAAAATCAAACAATTTCAATAAGAAGTTTTTTTAAGGATGTTAAGCATTCGAGGAAAAATAAAACAAAAACGCCTGTCGCGACATTAAGCGTAGTGTAGGCATAAAGTACGGAGTTAAACTGGAACGGCCTAGACAGAATGCTCAAAGCTCCGCCCAGTCAGCCGACGCCTGGGAGGTGAGACTAAAGTGTTAGAGAGTCAATCTTTGAGAAAATCCAGCTTTAAACTGGTCCGAGTTTGACTTTGATTAAATAAGGATCTTTTCTTTCTTTGTTCTATGTTTATGTTGAGATAAACAAGAGTAATTGCTAATAGTAGGAACCAACAGTCTTCTGTCCAATCAAGGAGCTCCCAAGATGTCACTCCATCGACATCCCTCGTATAACACCACCTTTACTACATTACTTTACTACAGTAGCGAGAAAGGAGCAATCGTTCAGGAGAAACGATTCTGCTTCCAGGAATGGAATGGAAAAGGTCGTTCTCGTAGCTTAAGAGAAAAGCACTTGCTCGGATAGCAAGACGATGCGGGTTCGATGCCTGCCAAGAGACGTTTTTCCTTCCATATTAGTTTCGGACTAGATGAGGCCAGATCTAGTTTCCCGACAACGCCTATTTCTTTATTATCAGTTTGATGCTGAAGAATCGGGGTTGTTTATTTTGGAATTATCCAAAAAATGAAGTTTCAAAAGCATTAAAATTGCTCTTCTGGTTAAAAACAACAAAAATTACATTATTATAAAAATTATAGAAATTATAAATTGATATTATTACGAAGATTTCTCAACACGAATTTTCCAAATTTTCACAAGATTCTAAAAAGTTTTAGAGTCACGAAATTATCTCGATACCGGTTTTCAAACTGTTGATTTTAGATATTTTTACAAGTTTTTATCAGATGTTTGGGAATTCTAATTTTTTTAAATTTTATTTCCAACGAAAAAGAAACTATAAAATTTTGAAAAAACTCAATGAGGGAAATTTTGGACTATAAGTCAGCTGACCAATTTTTCCTTTCATGATTAACGTAAAATTTATAGAAATTAGATAATATATTATTGTTGAATTGTGCACGATCTATTTGAGTACAAGCAGGACAACGTTGGTCCCGAAGGGAAATACCCTGAGGACCAACGAAAGGTGTACGATTGCAGATTGGCGGGAATTTTAAAATTGCGCAATATTTGTAAGAGAGTTGTAGATGAGGGAACGACGACTGCAGTGGTTCGGACACATCTACCGTGCAGACAACGACACAGTGGCTAAGTCAGGAATGCAAATTCAGGCTCCAGGCCGACCGAAACTCCGATGGCGCGACACTCTTCACCAAGACATGGAAGCCGTTGGACTACGACCCAGTCTAGCTCGCAACCGAGATTTCTGGAGAACCAAAACCAAAAGAGCGGACCCCGTCCCGGGATAAACGCCAGGAAGAAGAAGATTTGTAAGAGAGTTGTGTTTTATCTCGTGACTGTGGCCCCAATAAAGTTATTTCCACATATTTGTGTCTACACGCAGATCCGGATTCCCCAGCGACGATCCAACCATTAATTTTACCATTATTATAGAAACATTAAGATAAGATAAAAGAGGCCCAGTAATCAAGCTTGACGGAACTTTCCAAATCAGCAGGTATCGGGAAGTTCTAGAAAACTGCTGGGTGTGGCGAAGACGGGCTTGCTACGTTGACCTTAGGGGTCAATTTTGGTCTATGGGTCCGCTGGAGCCAGCAGCACTCGGACTCGCCTTATCTTCCACATTGAATGTGTCCCCACTTCGCTACAAGATCTCCTGAGAAGGTGGAGTAGCTTTACGACCTCGGGTTCGGGCCGACCGGGATTCGAACCTGCGCTCCGATCCGTGGTATTTTGTACCCGCCGTCTCCATACCACCACCGACTATATAGAAGCATTACAGTAAACAATAATAAATTACGGTTGTGTGATGGTTGTATTTCGAGCACAATTGTCACACTTTATAAGTTACAGTATAACAAAGTTGTAAATTTTCGATTATATAGAATGTTGCGATTTCGGCTAGATTATTCGTTTTTTTCAGATCTCAAATTTGGATAATTAAAACTTTATTAAAATCACGACCAAAGTTGTCGATTTCGAACCGAATTTTGAATTAATTCGATTTTATGAAATGCAAATTTTTATTTTATGCGATTTGAAAATAAAGCTTCTACAACAAAAAATTGCAAAAAAGTTTCCATAAGTGATTAAAAATAATATAAATTTTTTTTAAATGATCGAATTCGAACCAGTTCAAGTTCGAAAATTGAAAAATTCGAATCCAAAAATCGAGGATTTGGAAAAATGAACAACTGATTATAACAGAAGAAAAATTTTAAGTGTAACGAAAAAAATGTTTTTTAGCGGAAAAGGATTTTTTTCTGTTTGCTCGATAGAATGATTATAGATCGCTGATAAAGTAATTACCGTATTCTTTGTACAGAAATTGTAGTAAATTTGAGTTTTTTGAATGGAAAAATTGAAACGATTATATTTTGGACAATTAAGCAACGAGTGATTTTTGGATGTATAATGAAGATAAGCGTATTGAAAAAAATCTCCGAAATATACGATCAAAAAAAATTACCAAGAAAAAAGATAACAGTAACTTGTACAAAGGCTACTTAATTTTTGATTTTCCTAGTATCCCATCAACAGGGTACTTTTACAGTAGGTTTTTCAAAGTAAATATTTCAGAATAAAAACAAAAATAATTTTAATGAAGAAACTTTAATTTTATTACGGATTCGGAAACAGTTGAAACTCCCGAATTGGTTACTGTATCCGGTAATTCGAATTTTGATAATTAAATTTTATTTAAAATTATAAAACACGCTCCTTACAACCTGAGGAACCTACTGGAAAAAGGAAACGTGAACAACTCCCATCCCGATAGAAAATGACTTTAAATGAATAGGAACAAACAATATCGGCGAACTCCTCAAAATAACCAATGAAGATTTTTTTTTCATTTTCTGTTCCCTTTTGTTTCTTATGAAATCAATTGAAAGGGAAATAAATAACATAAAATAAATAAATTAAATAACATAAAATAACATAAAATTAATTAATTTAAATAAATAAATTATAAAACACGTTTAATTGTCGATAGACTTTAACAAATGATATTTTTATTTTATTTTAAAAGATCAAACAACATTCTTCCCTACTTTGATATTCTAGATCCGGTTCATGTTTTGATTAATTTGGATCTTATTTCAGATAAAATAAGTGAATTTTGATCATCAAATATTTTCGTGATAGGAATTTATTTTACTTTTTTTACATTTTTGTGTAAAATTTAAATTATATTTAATATAAAATAAGTTAATTATTTTCTTCGAAAAATTTCACGGCAAAAGTCAGTTTTATTATTTTTTACATTTCTATTCACACTCAAAAGTGAACAATTATAGAGTAAAAAATTTCATCGTAAAAATTTTTTCCTTTTAAAATTTTTGAGCGAAATTTTATTCGTACTAATAAAGGCAATAGTTTAGTTATTGTTTGTCATTTTCGCTCTGAGTTTAGTGGTTGTCAGACATTTTCGCTCTGAGTTTAGTTATTGTCAGACATTTTCGCTCTGAGAGTTGACTATGATAATTGTCCGACTCTATACGCATTATACTCGAAAATTTTCATTGGAGAGTTGATTAACCTATCAAAATCATTGATTCAAGCACTGTGAAACGACGCAGCTTTAAAATTGCACGAAATTTGATGCGACAACGATAGTCTATGTCACATTTCGCCAATTCGCCCAAACTGGCGAACTGATTAGACTTGCGGCTTTTTTCGTGTTAGGACCATTCAAATTTTATTTTCAGTGATTTTTAACATTTTTTTCAAATTCTTGGTAAAAATTTATTTTTTATATTTTTTATAATAGATAAAGCATTTAAAAGCGAAAAGACTCACTTTTCACATCAGTAGTGTTAGAATTGTCTTAAATTACGAGTTATAGTGTATTTTATCAACGTTTTGAAACAATTTTCATGAATCTATCAATTGATATAGTTTTAATAAGATAATGAATAGTAGTTCTGAACAATTAATCACTTTATCTAATGCTTGTTAGTGATATAGGAGGATATAACTAAAATGGTTAAGTTCATAGTTATATATTTCGAGCTTTTTTCAAGCTCCCGATATGTATTTAAGCATAATTCACCACCAGTTATTCTAGTTTTGTTAGTAGACACATGATTTTTAACCTAAACTCCTAAATTAATATATGAAATTTTACTGCAAAACATTCATCATTTTGCAACTGAATAGATCTATGATAATAATTGGATATATTAAGCATTTTTGGTACTTATGAGTTATACACACACCTCCTAATCTAGCTTAATCTAAACTTAGGCCCAAACCTAAATTCAGTCTAAGAAACTTAAATCTAACTGAACTGTATCTCGAGATATCATTTGTATTTTTAATTGAAATTGTTACTTCATCTAAAAATATGTTAAAATGCATCTAAATCATTATTACTAAGTATGAAGATGAAAAAATTGTAAAATATATTGTAGTAATTAAGTAACAACGAGAAGTGGATTTAGGGATAAATAAATTCAAAAACTAAGAAATCTGTCGTCTTAGCACGAAAAAAGCCGCAAGTCTAATCAGTTCGCTATTTTGGGCGAAATGTGACATGAGACTATCGTCTTCACCTCCAATTTAAAGAGTAGATTTACTTTGCTACTAGAAAGTAGAATTTTCTACCTTCAGTAGTAAAGTGGAATTTTTTACTTTTTATTAGTAAAGTGGAATTTTCTACTTTATAGTAGTAAAGTGGAATTTTCTATTTTCCAGTAGTAAAGTGGAATTTTTTACTTTCAGTAGTAAAGTGAAATTTTCTACTTTGCTACTAGAAAGTGAAATTTTCTACTTTCCAGTAGTAAAGTGACTATACACCCAATTTAACGCTCGTCGTCTCGCAGTGCTCATGATAAGTCAATAGTGGTATCAGGATTTATAAGCTAATAATCAATCAATATTGGCGAATGATCAAGTCACAGTTGGGGAATTTCGACTGGAAAAGTTTATTTATTTTTTAAATTACTTTTTGTTCAATCCTACATATACTTTGAAATAAAAAAGTTGACTACAGTATTCAGGAACTTTCGTGATAGGAATCAATTTTTTATTTTTAAAATTTACACAGGTTTTTTGAAACCACGCAAAACTGAATGAAATCGACTTATAGGAATCCTTGATCATTCACAAGTTTCCCGAAGTCACACCTAACTGAAGGGAATCAATACGTAAGGACCCCTGACCGTAATTCTCACATTATCTGATTCTAACTAATCACAATTAATAGCAGGATTGCAATTCAACAGAAGATTGATCGTAACTGAGTGTGATCAACATACTAATACCTTTTTAACCAGAAACAAACATGGTCCAAATATATTAATCATATTCAGTTACGATCAATCGTCTGTTGGATTGCAATCCTATTATCGATTGAACTCAGTTAGAATCAAATAATGCGGAAACTACAGTCGGAGGTTCTTACGTGTCGATTGCATTTGGTTAGACGTCATTTCAGAAGACCTGTGTAGTTGTGTTCGTACTGACAAGGAATTAAATTACCGTACTTTCCAAGAGTTTTTGCGATAGCAATTTATTTTATCTTTCGTATTTAGTTGTGCTTGTTTCTACAAATGAACAATTTGATTACGGTATTTAGGGACTTTCGTGGAAAGAACTCATTTTACTTTTTAGGTTTCTTGTGCTTAATTCAATTTGTACTAAAAAAATAACTAAATTACAGTAGTTTTCAAGCATTTTAGTGACAAGAGTTTTACTTTTTTAGATTTTTAAAATTCAGTTATCCTCTTACTGAATGTCGACAGAGTCGAAGATAAAAAGAGGAATAGGAAAAGAGAAGGCCAAAAAAATACGTGTTCCGTACTCACGTAAAAGAGGAAAAACGGAGAAAGAAGGGTCTCGCAACGAAAGAAAAAAGGGTCTCATAACGAAAGAAAGAAAGGTCTCGCAACGAGAGAAAGAAAATGCAAGCAGGAAAACTTTTGTAGTTTTTATTATTATGTTTTTAAGTGATAAATTTTTGCGTTTTTGCTTTACGATAAATCGCTACTTTCAATATCTGGTCCCGACCAGAGGGAAAAGTAGAATTCGTAGTTCTCTTCACACTGAAAAAACAACTAAATTAACAAATTTTGAAAGATTTTTACAGTAGAAATCGACTTAGTATTCCATGAAAACTTGGATAAAAAATCTCCTATATTTTTCGAATATAATCCTAAAAAATAAAATCTAATTTATATTTTTAAACATTAATTTTTCGGATTTTTTATATATTTACGGTCTTCTAAAACACATTTATGAAGTGACAGTATCATTATCAACAACAGTAACGTTAGGTAAATCACGAACAGAAGTCTCGGAAAGCAGTCTTAATCTGTTCATGAGCTGTTCGCTTCCTCGACGGAATCCGGAATTCTTCCTCAGAAGAACATTGACCACCTTTAATGCCAGTTGGATATTCTCTGGCTTGGTCATGGAAGACGAGATGAGGACGGAGAGGGGGTCCAGAACTTCATCTTCTTCGAAGTAGTCCAGATGTCTTAATGGGACCCTATTTATACATATTAGAAGAAAATCAAGGATGTTCTGAAAGATAAAAAATTGGAATTGTTGTAACGACCACTTTTGCACTTTTAAAACATAAAGAAAAAAAGCGAAATTGACTGATAAAGAATTTTGGGTGGAGTTGTTTTGAATATAACGCGTTTTTTGAGAGAATCGAGGGCCAAAATGACAAATGGCAAAAGTTTCTCCTTTTTTGTTGAAACTTTAAACATACAATCATGTGGAGACATTATTGCGAAATTTCGAGGTCCGGACTTCTGAAGTGGCTTCTGAAGCGAAATTCAGAAGGCGCGCCGTTTGAAGCCGTCAGATGTTGGACCCCCACATGTTATATATTATTCGATGTGGAATTTAATTCTGAGTCTAATAATATGTAAAGTAAACGTTTTGAATGAAATTTGAAAAAATTAGAATCAAAAAACTACTTCGAAAATCTGTTTTTCTGAGTTTTCTCCTCTTCACTCCATTGATTTAAAAAATTTTGACAACAGATTCCGAATCCTCATCGAATTCTGCATCAGATAGAAGAAAAATTAAGGGAAAAAAGTGGGGCCCCCGGAGACTTATGAGGAAAAATGTCTTCAAATTTCAATTTTGTTTTTTAATTTTTTTTCGCTCCGGGACCACTTTTGCAAAAAATCTTAAAATATGTGTTGGGCGGAATTCAATCCCAAATCATAGGAGATCAACCCTTAGACAATACAGAAAACATCAGACCACTACCAAAACGTACTGGACGTCGTCGACAGTATGACAATTCTAACGAAAGAAAATATCATAATGAACTATTGTAAAATTGAATTACATTTTCAATAATCACAAGGTCTCATAACATAATTCTATGTAAACTTTATAAATTACGAATCTTAAAGTACACATATCATAATATTTAGGAAATAAAATACAAGAATATATCTTCTCTTATTACGGTAACTTTTAACTAAAGACTCTCTTATCCGAGATCAAAATTAGGACACTTTATGATAATCCCCCATGATCTGTAGTAGAAAATGATTGTAGTTGAATTCTATTCAATACGTGTTTCAGGATTTTTCACAAAAGTGGTCCCAGAACGAAAAAAATTAAAAAACAAAATTCAAATTTAGGGACATTTTTCCTCATAAGTCTCCGGGGGGCCCGTTTTTTTTCTATATGATGTAGAATTTGATGAGGATTCAGAATCTGCTGTCAGAATTTTTTAAATCAATGGAGTGAAAAGGGGAAAACTCAGAAAAACAGATTTTCGAAGTAGTTTTTTGATTCTAATTTTTTCAAATTTCATTCAAAACGTTTACTTTACATATTATTAAACTCAGAATTAAATTCCACGTCGAATAATATATAACATGTGGGGGTTCAACATCTGACGGCTTCAGACGGCGCGCCTTCTGAATTTCGCTTCAGAAGCCACTTCAGAAGTTCGGACCTCGAATTTCGCAATAATGTCTCCACATGATTGTATGTTTAAAGTTTCAACAAAAAAGGAGAAACTTTTGCCATTTGTCATTTTGGCCCTCGATTCTCTCAAAAAACGCGTTATATATTAATTATCTTTTTTATGTTTGTCCATCTTTTAATAAAAATAAGAGAAATAATATAAACAGAATAGGCAACTTAGTTGGTTTGATAACTGTTAACATTGCGACCGGTATGAGTAGCACATTTATCCAAACAAGTTAAACAGCGAAATCACTAGCATAGGGCAATAGGACTTAACTCAATAATAATTCGCATACAGTAATTTCTACTGAGTTTAAATACCTCAGGTTAGCTCCCTATAAATGTCTCAAGTTAGCTGTCTACAACTATATCCCAAGTTAGTTGTCTATAAACAGCTCAGCTTAACTGTATAACTATGCCCCAAGTTAGTTGTCTATAAACAGCTCAGCTTAACTGTATAACTATACCTCAGGTTAATTATCTATAAATAGCTCAACTTAACTGTATAACTATACCTCAGGTTAGCTGTCTACAACTATACCTCAGGTTAAGCATTTATAAATGTCTCAGCTTAACTGTATAACTATGCCCCAGGTTAGTTGTCTATAAACAGCTCAGGTTAGCTGCCTACAACTATGTCCCAAGTTAGTTGTCTATAAATAGCTCAACTTAATTGTATAACTATACCTCGGGTTAAGCATTTATAAATGCCTCAGCTTAACTGTATAACTATACCTCAAGTTAGCTGTCTATAACTATGCTTCTAGGATGCCTATAACTTACAATTACGTTCTTATGCGAGATAACTACTGGGTGTGAACAATAATATGCTTTCAAGACAATTAAAATCATGCGAAATTCTTTTAATTTAATTTCGAAAATTTCAATATATAAAATAAAACTTACCGTTTCCCCCTCAGATTCAGTCAATAATAAAATTCTACAAAGAGTAGCAATAATACCTGAATTTATCAACAATTCGATAACTTTAGTGTCTTCGATGATGATCTCCTTGAGACATCCGACTGCCGCAGTTACAGTATCCGAATCTGAATGATGCTTCAGAAGAAGCTGAAGTTTCTGCAAAATTCCACAATCAACCAAAAGATCCGCAACTGGACTCTCTCTCGAATGTCTGGCGGAATCGTGGGCGATGATCGAACTCAACGTACTTAAAGCAAGTAATTTCACTTTAGAATTAGGATTATCCAAAAGTCCAACCAAGCATTCTGCTACCTAAAATCCCAATTTTTTATTTAATTTTTCTCACGCAACTGTAATCCAAAATTTTCTTTTCGAAAAAAAAACAAAAATCATAATTCAAAAATCCCGCCTACAGTAAAATAAAACTTTTCGTTTCAAAACCAAAAAAACTAAAATTCACAAATCTCATCAAAAATAAAACTTTTCTTTTCGAAAAAAAACAAAAATCATAATTCAAAAATCCCGCCTAGAGTAAAATAAAACTTTTCGTTTCGAAATCAAAAAACCTAAAATTCAAAAATAAAACTTTTCGTTTCGAAACCAAAACTCCATCAAAAATAAAATTTTTCTTTTCGAAACCAAAAAAAACAAAAATAATAATTCAAAAAATTTTCATTTTAAAAATCACAAACCAAATTTTCTACAAAACAATCTGCATTAACAAGTCCTTCTTTTACCGTATTTTTTATAGCTTCCATAGTTTCACAAAGTTCTTCATCATCCTTATACCCAATCAACAAAGCATAACTAGAATCAAAATAATTATCTTTCGGATTAATTGACCAAGTCGAGATCCTTCTATCTTCCAATTCCACCAGCCTTTTTTTTCCAAAACAACAATTCCCCATGGTTCACGTTTCAAATAATACCAAAAAAATAAATTTTCTTTTTAATGAATCACTTGGCATTTTCGCCGAAATTTTAACTGTAAATTATTTATCTCTACAATGATAAGGGAGGAAGCCAGAATCAGTACTAACATAATAAAAATAAAGGTTTGAGTGAGCAAGACGTTCAAAAAGATCAAGCAAAAGTCAGGAACAGACAAGGAACCGGTATGGGGGCTTGCGTGGCCGAAAACATAATCTATGACTTTTGTTGGCTTTTGGGACTTAGAGGGACAACAAGAATTCTCAAAAATACGAGACCCGAAAAAAATTATTTTGGATTTTCCTGAAAATAAGGAAATTTAGACCGTAAACTTTTTGATTTTGGGCGGCTTTTGGCCTAATTTGGAAAGAAAATGGTTTCGCATAAAGGACGAAATGCCCCCAAGACGGGAAGACGACAAGGCGAGACGGGCAATTGTAAAGATATTTCGCAACTTGAATTAGTTCCAAAACAATGACAATGATCAGAATTGAAAACCAGAAGCGGGGGCTTGATTTTGAGTGTCACTGAAAAGAGAAGCATCCTGAGCAGCAAGGTCTTCGTCGTCGTCAGAAGAGAAGAAAGCATCAATAATCTCATAAGCCAGTTTGTAAATTTCCTCGTTCTCGTGATTTTGAAGGTGTTCAATCTTGTCCAATCCTCCACATTCCTCGATTTTTCCACAGATTTCATCAGTTCTCACTCCGGCTTTTTTCAAGATGTTGTTCAATCCATCCAAAACGACTTGAATAATTTGTGCATCACGGATACTCAGCAAGTTGCAGAAAGGTGGAATTACATTGCAATCGACCATATAGAGGACATGCTCAACAGTTCCACTGATGGTAACATTAGAAATGGCCCAAGCTGCTTCCTTCTGAGTTTGGAAGTCTCCACGATCCAAAAGATTAATAATTAACGGAATGAGATTTGCATTGATCACAGCTTGGACTTGAGCTTCGTTGCCTGCAGTAATATTGGAAAGGAACCACACAGCTTCCTTGTTTATCTTCTCCTTTGGATGAGTGAGAAGACGTTCCATCATGTTTAGTGCTCCATTATCCAAAACAAGCTGAGTTTGTTCATCCGTGCCCGTAACGATATTACCAACAGCTCTCAAAGCAGCAGTTTGAACCTTCACTTCTGGATGGCCCAACAGATCAACCAAACTTTTGACAACCTGCAAATTTAATATTACCGTTAAATACATAAATTTAACACTTACTCCACTGTCAATGACTAGTTGAATTTGCTCGTTTCCTCCGTCGGTAAGATAGGACAAAGCCCAGACAGTATCAACCAAAATGCTGGTGTCTTGATGATGTATTAATACTGCCAAAGCTGGAAGAAGAGCCAGGACGATTTCTCTACTCGGTGGAGGATCCTTGCTTCTGCAGAGATTAACCATTACCCAAGTAACGTTGCGAAGGAAATTCAGAGGAATCTCAGGAGCGACAAACTTCAATAGTGGCTCAACAATGCCCAACTGAATGCAGTAATCTCGGAAATGAGGACCATCACCTGGAAATTTGAGGATTACATAAAGTATTAAGACGAGAAAAACCAACCGATGATATTGCCAAGGGCCCAGACGGCTTGCTCGCATACATTGAGGTTCGGTGACCGAAGAAGCTCCAAGAAATACGGCACAGCTCCTGCTTGAACAACAGCTTGAGTTTGTTCAGAAGTGCCAGAAGCGATATTCGTCAAAGCCCAAGCTGCCTCGAATTGAAGGGAAGAACTGGAAAACGGTTTTATATAAAAATCTAGGACACAGGACCTACTTTGGGCTGCGAAGACATTCCACAAGAATAGGAAGAATACCGCTTTCAATCAAATCGTCGATGGGTGGATTCCTGTCGGAAGAAAGCAACTTACGAGCTTGTGTCACGGCCAACATTTGGGTTTCTGGATCAGGGCTTTGAGCTTGAACAACAATCTGGTGAAGTTGTTGCATATCGTAAACCGGCGGTGGAGCGGAAGCATCGACATCTTCATCAACAACAGCAGCACTAATATTACGTCTCTTCGAAAGAGCTTCTTCACGTTTATCTTTACGAAGACTTATGGTGGTATCGATACGGTTCTTCCGCAAAGCTTCACTATCTTTGCCCTGATTTTTGTACTGCGCAATTCGCTCAGCCATGTTGTATCGCCTAAAACATCTCACAGTTAAAAAATAAAATCCAAAAAATCACGAGTTTTTTCTCAAAAAAAAAAAATAATCAAAAAAGAAAGTTATTAAAGAAGTAATCGATTAATATTAACAAAAAGTAAAAATTACAATTAAAATATTTAAAATTATTAATTAAGATAATACTATAGGATACCTAATGGTTGGTAAAAGTAAGAGTTTTTATCAGTTTCGAAATACTGAAAACAACACAAAATGAAACACATGTTTGTCTTTCATCGAAAGCACGCATGTCTTCGTTGTGAGACATTCAATAAGCCGACCAATCTGTTGTTCTCGCCCTTTCGATGACCGACAAACCTTTAATCACGAAATTCAATTTCGGAAGTCTTTAATTCTTCACGTTTACTGTCAAAATCGATTCATCTACTTTATTCACTTCAAATCTACATTACACAAATAAAATTTTTCTTTCAAACTACTGGATAGCGTGTCTTCTACCATTTAGGTACAATATACCATCTGAAAACTATCGTTTCATATATCAAAAATTTACAAAACTTTTACCTTCGTACGTTTTCGGGATCACTATGGGGACTTGTTTGTTTTTGTCTTCAGTTTCAAACGTGAATTGGAACGTATTTGTCAATTCTCTTTTTCCAGTGTTCAAATCCAGGACCTGGGCATCAACGCTCACCTGCATCAGCTCCTTCGTACTGTAGCATACCTAAAATAGAAAATAAATAATATAAATAATACAATTTAAACAAAAACTATTCTCATCAAAACAGCCATCCAAATCTCATTATAGTTTTTTCTTATTTAATAAAATTCTTTTTCTTGATGAAGTTTATATAAAAAAGTTAAAAAATAAAGAAATTATTACAAATCCCCAGGTAGAAGATCTCAAAAAAATATAATTCCACAAATATTACCAAATAAAATGACACCTAAGACGTGTACGATTACAACGACCGTAAAAAGTAGAATTATTTAGACATAAATACCGTAAAAATTGAAACAATAACTTAAATTAATTCTAATAAAAACCTCAAATTTCGTCGGTACAAATTCTCCAATTACTTTGAATTTCAAAACATGTTCAGGAAATCAGTTATCTAAGAACAGAAATTCTCTTTAAAACTTAGAAAATTCGAAAATTACCTATCTATGAACAAGGATTTCCTTTAAGATCATTATAAATCCAAAAAATCAGTTATCTAAGAACAGAAATTTCTTTAAAATTATTGCAAAACTCAAAAACTACTCATCTATGGGTAGAAATTTCTTTAAAATTACTGTAAAACTCAAAAACTACTCATCTAGGAAAGAAAATTTTCTTTAAGATCATTGTAAAACTCAAAAATCACTTATCTATGGACAAAAATTTTCCTAAAACTATTTAAAAAACTCAAAAATTACTCACCTGAGAATTCAGAAGAAGCATAGATCCTACATTGACTGGCTTTCTAAACATAATATTATCTACATCGACGACTCTAGGTCTAGCTTGAGAAAGAGCAGCAGCATTAGCCCATGCCGTTTCGAAAGCAACTCTCATCAAATAACCTCCAAAAATTTTTCCATACAAATTTCTTTTGATCGGAAAACAAATAATCGCATTTTTCAATTTCGCATCTTGCATCCATACATGTCCTGGGGGCAAATGACGTTCAAAAGTATGACTCCTGAAACAATTCATATATAAATTCAAGAAAATATATATTAATTTCAAAAAATATGTATTAATTTTTAAAGATATATTTAGAAAATATTAATTTTAAGAAATATGTAAATTTAGAAAACATAAATTTTTAAAAATAAGTTAATTTTAAAATTCTTTGTAAATTTAAAAAAATATGAAAATTTTTGAAGCTATATTAATTTTAAAAATATGTATATTTTTAAAAATAAGTTAATTTAAAAAATATGTAAATTTTTAAAAGTAAGTTAATTTTAAAAATTCTTTGTAAATTTAAAAAAATATGTAAATTTTAAAAGTAAGTTAATTTTAAAAATAAACTAACTGTTCATCTATGGTTTTTAGGAATAATTCATGCAAAATATTTCTTTCTTCTTCTGTAGGTACAGTTCTTAAGAGAGAATTTTTTTCTCGAGCAATTCTTTGATTTTTAGCTTTTTCTCCTTGACAAAAAACTTCTTTATCCTTTTCCGTTTCTAGCAATAAAGGCACATTTCTTACGGATTTTCTAGTTCTCGGATCTTGCGAAACCATTACGAATTTTGCCGTCAATATCTCCCTCAAGTCCGTTTCTGAATATTTTTGCTTCAACGTCATAGTTGCCTCCAGGGATGATTTCCCTACCCAACTTATGTAGCCATCCATAATAATATCCAAATCCGATCTTGCAATTTTGTCTGCCATAACTAAAATATTAAAAATTATATAATTTTACAAATTTTAATTTAAAAAACACTTTTTTTTAATTTAAATTTTTTAATTCGAAAAATAATATTTTTTTAAATTTAAATTTCTTAATTCGAAAAATAATTTTCAAAAATTTTTGGATTTTTTAATTTGAAAAGTAATTTTCAAAAATTTTTGGATTTTTTTATTTGAAAAATAATTTTTTTTTTAAATTTTAATTTTTATTAATCAAAAACTCACCAATTCTATCGACACAAGCCGTGACGATGAGCATCGGATGATGTGCCGGAGTACCCATAGGGGCATCTATTGGTTGATTGTGTTTAAAAGCCAACCAAACAGCGAACATATCCAAATCCTCCAACAACACTCCGAATCTAGATCTAGCTTGACCAGAAGCATTCATATACCGTATCTGACATTCCGGACTACAAGACAAAGGAATCACACATCTACTAGCAGAAACCGAAGGAGGATGAGCTTTATTCGGATCAAATTCTGAAGTTACAGTATTAGACACAGCAGCCACATGTCGTTCCATCGTCGTTCGAAGTTCCATAATCGTCGGAAGTCCATTATTAATTGATAAAAATCTTCTAGAAAAATAATCAACAGACCGTACAAGCTTCAGCATCGCTACAAAACCTTTAAAAATTAAAAAAAAACGAAAAAATTTTTTTTAATTTAAAAAAAACTTAAAAAAGCAAAAATTTAAATATAAAGTGAAAAAAATCGACACTTGTGAATCCTCATTTCTTCAATTAACCCGTTTACCGTTCTTAAATTGTCCCATATTCTTGAGAACGTTATAAATAAACTATTACAGTTAAGAACAAAAATCTGAACTCCAAGCACAGGGCAGGAAAATCAAAAATTCAAAATTTTCAAAGTTGCATGGGTTCTTCTCCAGCTGGTGGTTGAGGCGGTTGTTCATGTGCTCCGGTCCTTGGAACATTGACGATTCTATCGAGATAAGGCTGAACTTCGTCATCATCCATGGCTTTGAACGGTGTGTCTTTTCCAACAATAGCTATGGTTGTATTCTTCTTGCTCAGGTTATCTTCTGCAGGCAGAGTGTCCCTCAAAGCGAGTAAAGCATGTTCGATCAGTTGATCCAAAGAAGCACTTGCGAGTTCATTTAGATGTTTCTCGAGGTAAGTACGGGCAGATTGAGACCGGGCTCCGATGGAAGTAGCGAAAGCTTCAACGACTTCCCCAGACGGATCTGACTGGACAAGATGGGTCCCTGTTCTGTCATAGCCAGCAATCACGAGTCCGACACCAAATGGACGACGACCGTAGTACTGAGTGTTTGCTTGAAGCTTCAACTGCAGATGATTGTTCAGAACTTGAATAGGAACCGGTTCCTTGAAATCCCAACGCCAATTGCCACATTCCGTTTGCAAAAACCGTCTAAAAATAAACAATAACCAATATATAAAACCCCAAAAAACCCACGCCAAAATACGGCCATCAGACAGTAATCCAGCAATGGAGAGACCGGAGTGGTTGTCGAGTTCGAAGATTTTCTTCTGATGAGAACAGAGGTCGTTGGCAGCACGCTGCAATTAAAAATTACCACTATTTAATTTCGAACATATTCTAAAAATCAAAAATCACGTAGGCAAATGTCAGTAAAAATTCATTGATTAGTCGAAATTATCACTTCACTCATGGAATCAATAGTCCATAAGCAATAAAAAACAGGATATAAAAAGTAAAGCTTTAGGTATCGATTGAAAACTCGATATTATTTGATTTATTGTTTGATTCCAAAAGATAAACTAATTACGGTAACATTCGAGGGGTTTTGGAAATGATTAAAATCATAAAATTAAAAGACCAGGATCGTTTGAGATCTGGAGGTCGCGGTTCAAACGTGATAGGACGATTCTGTCCCAAGCATTTGTTTCAATTTTTGCAACTTTAATTTAAAAATTAAAAAATAAAGTATTTTAAATAACTCTACGTCTGCTATACAGTATTTAAAGCCATTTTAGGTAAGTTTCTTTTTCAAAATAAAATTTTGATATAAAATTTCAGACATGCTTAAAATCCAAAGTCTTCAAATTCCTGAATTTTGAAGATTGATTTTAGATTTGGAATCTGTGGATTTTATTACCGCATTTGAGTACTTTTTGTTCAGTTCTATTCTAGAATTGGAATATAAATACTTAAAACAGAAACGTCACATAACCGGTTGAAGTTGTTCCAGGGCTAGTTCTAGGTTAAAATTTCGAAAATTAACCAACCTTTAAAGCGACCAAAACCACATGGGTCTGACTTTTGACACCTACAGTGGCACTTCCTTGCTTCATGGCTTCGACGGCATAGTCAACTTGATGAAGACGTCCCTGAAAAACAACCATCACATACCATATAACTAAAAAGTAAAAAATTCCGAAAATCAAACCTGAGGACTCCAGACCGTAACATCACTGTCGTACTGGTTCCGGAACATCTGCAAAATCCGCAATTGAAGAAAACTGAAACAGTTGAAAAATGTTTAAAAATTTAAAAAAATTCGTAAATCATCAAATAAAATTCATAAACGTTGAAATCACAACGCCAAATTTTCGTTTCGAGAGTCAGTTGACGACGGTTGGTTGTTCTTCATTTTTCCCAATTCTCAATGATCGTTGGCGTTTTCGATCAATTTCGGCTTTGTTTAATATCCTTTTTGTCCCGTCTTTTCTCTCGGTATCTTCATCCGCTGCCTTAGGGTGTTTTAAGTCGAAAATTCAAAAAAAAGTGAAATTGTAAAGTCAAATTTTCCATTTTGAGAGAAGATCGAGATGGTTGATTATCATTTTCCTTGTCCTTTTTCTGAAATTTTTTAGTTTTTCTTTTATCACAATATTTTATCGGTTAACTTCGATTTTTTTCCTACATGTCTGATTATTTTGCTGAAGTTCACCAAATAGGCCAACATCACCAGCACCATCGTGATTTTCGTTTTTAAAAATTACAACTTTTTCTTATCTCATGCATACCTCATATTTTAATGATTTTTTTTATTAATATGCACTTTTTAGTTAGCTTGCTCGATATAGCAAGCCCTCCTTGGGTACAGTGTGAAAGCAGAGTATCAGAAATTCCTCGTTATGACCGATATCAAGTCTCAGGTTCCTGTTGTCGAAAAACCTGACGCTGAAGTCAAAGAAAATGGCGACGAGGTGAGGACCATACTATTTTAAAACTCAAAGATTGATATTTTTGTGGAGTTGACGCAGATTTCTGACACTTGCTGAAGATTGGAGCGACTTATTTGGCAGTTTCACTTTTGCGCAATGACTATTTCGTGACTATATGCTTCCATGGTTATATATTGTAGAAATCATATATGAAATTCCAAGAAATGATCCTGCTATGATTTTCTAAAAGCAAAATAACCTAAAATTTTGTTTTCATGCTACTATCACGTAGTAAATCATATATGAAATTTTTTACAAAATAATCCCAACACGATTTTCTGGAAATTTCTGAACTTAAAACAGCTTGGAGTTTTATTTGTACATGATAATAGTTTTACAATCAGTGTATTGGAACTATATTCAGATATAATTGAAAATTTCCTAATCAAAATAACGTGGAACACGTAATCCTCCGTCTACCCTTGCGCGTTAATAGTTGCAATATAAAAATATCGATGGACATTGTAAAAAATACCAAATACTTAAATAAGCAGTTTGAAAACAGGTTGCTGGGCTTGTTTTAACGGAATTTAGTATATAAATGAGATTTTCAGTCAGAATTCATTGTTCCCGAAGACTCAAAGGTCAGGATCAATTTGCCGTTGAAACAAAAATGGACTCTTTGGTTCCTTAATGCTAACAAAGAACTAGAATGGACTCAACGTTTGAAGAATGTTCATACTTTTACTCGACTGGAAGAATTCATTGCGTAAGTTTTTTGCTTTTTGCACCGTGACATGGAGGTTTTAGATTCTACGACAGTATACGTCCCCCGTCATCTTGTATTGGGTGTGATTACAATCTTTTTAAAGAAAATATTTCACCAATGTGGGAAGTACCAGAAAATAAAGATGGAGGTCGTCTAGTTTTAGTTGTGGACAAAAATCGGTCTGATTTACTGGATACCCTTTGGACTGAGCTCCTATACGCCCTTGTTGGCAACATGTTCGGAGACGACACTCCTTCAATCTGCGGTGCTGTTTGTAACATCCGCAACAAAGGGTCCAAAGTCGGTTTTTAGTGTTTTTAAATATTTAAAAGTATTTTTAGATCAGTCTTTGGACCACATCTGCGAACGATGACGAAGCAAATAAGAGAATCGGCATGACGATGAAAGACGTCTTCCGTAAAGCTGAACCCGATGTTCCACCTATTCGTTATGAAGATCACAAAGAAGTCCAGCATAAACAAGGCAGCAGGGTCCAGGAGAAATTTTCTATTTGAGTTTATAAAGCGGGGAAAGTTGCTTTTGAACTAATTGAATTATTTAATAATTCTGCAGTGCTGTCAATCTGCAGGAATATTCGGTTCAACTAATTATTTTTGTTGTTGAAGATTTTTGCTTATTAAAGCATCCACAAGTGCCTTTGATTATACAGTAATTTGGACGTTTAAAACGTTTTTATATTTTTAATTTTTTCGTTTTTGTTTTATTTTTAAATTTAGATGTCGAAAATTAGTTTGGAAGATCTCGGCAACTTGCCTCCTCAACAACTTGCCACGATTGCTCGTCAAGTAGAAACTGAAGTTCAATTCTTCAGTTCTTCATTGAAAGATCTTCGTGGAGCAGTACTTTCTTTTCAACGATCAGAAGATACTGTTAAAGAAACAACAGAAGCGGGTGAAAATCGAGAAGGACTTGTTCCGTTGACGGACACTATTTTTGCGAAAGCTAAGTTGGCTAAACCAGAGAAATTTTTGATTGATATTGGGACGAATTATTATGCTGAAATGACATCTGGAGAGGCGGAAAATATGTTTGCAAGAAAACGAGCTTTTGTGGAAAAGCAGATTAAGACGATTGAGGATTTGTTGAAGGATAAACAACTGATTTTGAGTGTTGCGAAAGAAGCTATAAAAGCAAAAACGACACCTCAAACGGCAAACGCTTAATGGAGTCTAATCAAAAATCTTGTATCTCAATGATCAGTGCGGTTTTTTTGGTTTGTGTGTCTTAGATAAAGAGGAAAGACAAACGGCACCAAATATGTCTGATTTTGTACGATATTTGTAGTGTAGTTTTGGTCTCGATTGAAATTGATTTATTTTTATTTTTTAAAATGTCCTCTGTTTGGGAATTTCTAAAACGTCACAAAGGTAAAATTATAGCTGGATCCGTGACGGTTGGGGGGATTTACGCGGCGAAGAAGGCGTATGAATCGGAGATTTTGAAAGATTTGAAGGATTCTAGAATTTTGGAAAATGAAAATCAACTTTTGTTGGCTAGAAAACATTTTATTTTTGATGCTCATCAACAATCGTGTGATAAATGTCTAGTAGAATCGATATCGGATATAAGGAATATTGTTAAATGTAGGTATCCTGTGGAAAATGTTGTTGAAAGTGTTAAAGAACCGGATTTATCTCCGGAAGAAAAAATTAGGATTTTTGAAGATATCAAACTTAAAGCCATCGCGAGGATAGTGTCTACTAGTTTTGCGTTTTCGGTGGTCATTGTGGCGGTGAAAACTCAGAAAAGTATTGTTTGTTCTGAAACTTGTAAAAATGTCGAAAAATGCAGACAGAAAAATGACAAAGGAGTGTGAGTTTTTAATTTTTATAAATTAAAACAAATTTTACATGTTTTAAAATTTGAATTCATATATGAATTTTGAAAAATCTAAATTTTAGAAAATAAATAAATGTAAATTTTTCGATTTTTATAAATTAAAACAAATTTTACATGTTTTAAAATTTGAATTCATATATGAATTTTGAAAAATCTAAATTTTAGAAAATAAATAAATGCAAATTTTTTGATTTTTATAAATTAAAACAGATTTTACATGTTTTAAAATTTGAATTCATATATGAATTTTGAAAAATCTAAATTTTAGAAAATAAATGTAAATTTTTTGATTTTTATAAATTAAAACAAATTTTACATGTTTTAAAATTTGAATTCATATATGAATTTTGAAAAATCTAAATTTTAGAAAATAAATAAATGTAAATTTTTATAAATTAAAACAGATTTTACGTTTTAAAATTTGAATTCATATATGAACTTTGAAAAATCTAAATTTTAGAAAATAAATAAATGTAAATTTTTTAATTTTTAAAAATATTGGTTTTAAATTTATATAAAATTTTTCAATATTTTTAAAAATTTCTTTGAAATTTTATTTTTTATAATTTTTTCATAGTGATTTTAAATTTCAGATTTAATTACGTCCAGTCGTTAATTTTCGGCGAAGATGAATCTAAAAAACGATCGACGTTCACCGATCCCAAAGTCCAGCAAGTCTTCCTCAATTGCGTCCAGTTTTTGACGACTTCTGGACTTAACCAATTGTTCAGCAAAATCGATGGAGTCGTCGAAGAACTCCTCATCAACTATCCCTTGGAAAAACAGGTTACTATTTCTGATTTCGAGAATCTCCTCGAAACAGTAGTTGAGAGAATCGAGAAAGAAGCCGGATCCAACAACTTTACGGATTTGATCGTTCCAATCACCAACGTCCACGTGAGTTTTTTCATTATATGAAAATTTTGTATAAAAAATCAACTTTCATATATGGAAATTTAAAGTTTGGTATAAAAAATTGATTTTCATATATGGAAATTATAAAATTTAATATAAAAAAATTGATTTTCATATATGGAAATATGAAATTTAATGTAAAAAATTAACTTTCATATATGGAAATATGAAATTTAATATAAAAAATTGACTTTCAAATATGGATATTTAAAATTTAATATAAAAAACTAATTTTCATATATGGAAATTTAAAATTTTATATATGAACAAACTAATTTTCATACGAAAATTTAACTTTAATGTTTAGACCAAGTTCGACGGACAAGATGCGACTCATTTGGAGGAACTTTTGACTCAATTCGTCAAACTAATCCAACTTCCGACTTGCAGAAAATTGATGAGTCTTTTCGTCCGAAGATTCACTTCCAAATTCATCCAGGTAATTCAAAAACCACCAAATCCCATCTAAAAATTCCTTTAAGTTCCTCAATGACGATCTCGGATCTATTACTCAACCCGTCGCCAAATTCCTTCCTGTCATTTCTGATGCCTTCTCCGTCGTCTCCAGAAGCCAATCAGATTCCCCTTTCCAGGACTGTCTCCACTCCCACGAACTCCATCAATTCACTCTTATGGCCTTCGGTGCCGAATCCGTCAAAGAAACAATAGAATTCGGTCTTGATTAACTATTTAAAAATAATTTATAACAAGTGAAATACATAAAGCACTGGACCAGATCAAAAGACGAAAGTTTCATTCCATCAAAATTAACTGTCAAATTTTAAGGTCAAAATTTACATTTTTCGTTTGAAGACCATATTCAAATTTCCTTTTTTCAAAAACTATCTAAACTGACTTGATGTATAAATTTAAAAAAACAAATTTTGATTGTCAATTTTTACAAAACCAAAATTCTATTTCATCAAAATTTACATTTTTCGCTTAAAGACCATATTCAAATTTCCTTTTTTCAAAAACTATCTAAATTAACTTGATGTATAAATTTAAAAAAACATAAATTTCGATTGTTAATTTTTACAAAACCAAAATTCTATTTTATCAAAATTTACATTTTTCGTTTGAAGACCATATTCAAATTTCCTTATTTCAAAAACTATCTAAATTGATTTGATATATAAATTTTTTTAAAATAAAAACATGATTCCCAAGTCTTAAAACGAAAAATCTGAACTTAAACCTCAAACTTTGACCGTCAATTTTAATAAAATAAATCAGAGATCAAACAAAAACTTACAAAAAACATTCCTTAAGGCTCATCAAATTTGGTTCAACAGAGATAAAAAATAATTTACATAAATCAGGTAGTTGAGTTATCCGTAGTTGAAGAATTGCATCTACTTAAACTTAAACTCGATCCATTTTCGTCATTTTCCTTCGTCGACGAACTAGGAGACATCAATAATTCATTTGATCCATTTAAAATCGCTTCTGGATTTAATTCTTGTCTAAGTTTCTTCGATTTAATAAAAGCTTCATCATCTTTTTCATGTTTTCTTTTAGGACTCATCGGTAATTCAGCAGGTTTAACAACATCCGGAAGTACTTTTTCATTATTTTCCATTTCAATATCCTCCGGAACAGGAGACGGTACAATCGACGGAGCTACACTAACCGGCATATTGTCAAATCTAGCAGCAAGTTCCATATCATGTTTGATTTTTTTGAATTTTTTCTCAATTCCATCAATAGCAGCCAACATTGCATCTTTTGTCGTAGTTTCCATTCCTCCTTTTTTCAAATATTTAATGTAATTTTGCAGTCGATTACATACTTTTTTAGATTTAAAAAACACTTGAAATTTATCCATTTCACTTGTAAGTTTCTGGACCACCTTGTAAGCCTTAGGCATCAAAGTCAAACAATCCAAAATAAGAGCAACATAAGAAACAAGATATCTATTGCCATCTCGATACCTAAAAAACCAAAATTACATTTTTATGACTTTTCTATAAAATCATCTTGAGCCAAATTTCTAAAACTTAAAAACCTAAAATTTAATTTTCAATAATTACAAACTACATTTAAAAAACCAAATATGAACTTTTTACAAAATTATTTCGAAATTTTCAAAAACTAAAAAAAGTTAAAATTTCTATTTTCTGAATTATTTCAATTTTTTAAAAACTAAAAAAAAGTTAAAATTTCCGTTTACAAAATTACTTCATAATTTTTAAAAACTAAAAAGTTAAAATTTCCACTTTTTGAATTATTTTATAAAAAAATTATTTAACTAAAAACAAAAATTTAAAACTTACTCTCTTGCTAATTTAACCAAATTCTGACAAATCGCATTTGCTGTTGATTCTGCTTGATGCATATTTTTCACATAACTAAAAAAAAATTCTGCAACTGGTTTAAAATCATATTCCTTGATTCCATGTTCATAAAACCTCTTCAAAATATCTCTAATAAGTCCACTAATAGGCACATTACATTCCATAATCATAAAATGAAACACAAATTTCGTCAATTTCACAACATTCTCATTACAATCCAGCAGCAACATAGCCAATTTAGCTTTGTTATCGTCCGATAAAACAATAATTTTAAAACAATTCAAATAATGAATAACTAATAACGCTACTAATCTCACATTTGGAGACTTATCATGAATCGAAGTCAAAAAATCATCTGATCTCTTTGAAAAAGTATAAGGATTACTCATAATAATATCCGCCAATCCAAGAAGCATGTTCGATCTCATCTTCGTCGATGTCGTTTTCATGTAATGATAGACAAAAATTAAATGATGATTACAAATTCTCGTCGAAGCAAGCATCATTTTCAATAAACACATCATTGCAGAATCCGCTAAATCCGGATTTATCGGTGATCTTCTTCTAAATCTCAAAATCTGCATAACAATCGGATAAACCCTAGCCACCAAAGAATTCGGTTTAAACAAATCATATGTAATAGCATCTTTAATATGATATGCAACTTTCGAATCCACCGATTGTCCAACAGCTCCTTCTATTCCTTTACTGGAGGCATAAATAGAAGCTCCACAAAGATTATCCCTTTCAAAAGCCGAGAGTTCACAATGTATATTCGACAACAATCCCAAAGCTTTTACTACTCCTCTGTCGGCAGTCGTAACAGCTTCCAACTAAAACATTTCCATTAACAAATATCACAATACAGTGTAATTTAAATTTATAAAACTACTGTAATCCATCCCAAATATCGTAATTTAAAAAGTAAAAATTCTAAAGTTACTAATTTACAGTATTATCAAAACCTTGGGGCATATATATTACTTTCTCATTACTGTAAAAAACTAAACCCCAATTTTTTAAACTTACTAATCATACTGTAATTTACATTTAATTTCAATTTCTCAATCACCAAATCACCTACAGTATACTTTAAAATTTCAAAATTATCAGTTGTAACTTATTCCAAAACAACTTCAAATCTTTAAAAACATTAAAATTCCAAAAAAAACTACAGTAATTTCCCCAACTATACAGTAAACCAAATTACAATAATTTCAAACAAAATTTAAAAAACAAACATACCGTATTTTTCAATTTTTCCAATCCATGAGTCATAGAATCTGTAACAAAAAAAATAGTTTTTGAAATATATTCTTTAACTATGAAAAACAATCTTTTCAAGACTAATTGCCAAATTTTTCTTGTGTTTTTCATCAAAACAAATAAACTAATACATTGAATTTGGATTTTCTTATAATCTTTTAGGGAAATTTTTCTTCCAATTTTCAGTATATCCTTCAAAGCCTCAAAATCAACATTTCCTTCTTCATCACGACTCAATTTCAAACATTCCAATGCTTCTTTATTTTTCAATCCTTCCAATCTCCTTCTCAATTGTGTTTTCTTTTTTCTTCTTGTAAATCTTTGATATTTATCATAAAATTGAGGTTTTCTAATATCAAAAACCGGAATATCCTCATTTAGCGTTCCAGTTGTAATATCCATATTATCCGTCGTAATATTTCCTTGAGTCAACGTCAACTGCGTCAAATCCTCCGTTATCGTAGCATTTTCCAATCCTTCTGCCAATTCAATAACAACCGAATCAATTCCACTTTCAGAAGACAATGTAAAAGCAATATCCATATTTTTTTCTCTAAGTTTCTTCCTCATCAAAGCCATCGTTGAAGTCGATAATAACCACAAACGACGAAAAATTCTTAATTGAGAATTCAAATATTTCACTTTTAATAAAATCGGTGAAATAATCATATTCGCTAATTCATCCGGACAATTAGACAGATTAAATATAGCTTTCATAGTTAATCTCGCTCTTGTACACCATCTTTTAGCTTCAATATACGGCAATTGTTTAATCAATTCTCTTGTAATTCTGACAAAAAAGTCATCTGTCGGCGGAAATCTGAAAGGTTTTTCAACTTTTTCCTTAAGCTGCAAATCCTCATCAAGTACTCTATTTCCAACAGCAACAGCCAGTTTCAACGCTTCAACTTGGATCTTATCTTGTTTATTTTCTTTAATAACTTTCACAATATTTCCAAAGTCCTTTTGCATCGCTTTCGGATCAGCTCTAAAAATGTTAAAATTATTTAAACTTAAAAAACTTGTTTTTAGAGTTAATTGGATGCTAAGTATGACTCTTCAAACACCAATTGACAATTTTAAACATAATCATTAATGTGCGGAGATAGATAACGCTTTGTATATCCCACATACCATGATCCAGGAGTTTCTAGATCTATTCGAGTAAGATATAACTCCAAATAACCACAAAATATCATAGACAACAAAATTTCAAGTTACTTTACAATTTCTACAGTATGATTAACTACAAAATACAGTCGAATTAGGATATAAGATACCCCCTTAGGATTGGGCAAAGCTTATCTTTAACAAAGGATATATTATAACGGGAGTAAATTTGAAGGCAGATTAACCAAACTCATTCAGACCGTATGTTATAACAAGAGATAAGTTATAGCAAGGGTATCTTATGTCCAAGTTCTACTGTGTCATGGATAACAAAATTTCAAACAATTTAACCTCATAAAAACTATCGAAAATTCGTATCAGATTTTTAATAATTTACAATTTCTACAGTATGATTATAAAGTAATCATAAAATACCAAAATTCTCGAAAATTTCATAATTTAAAAAAACTAAAACTCACAAAGCACAAGCATACAATACTCTCAACGCCAGAATAGCCGTTTCTTCTGTTCCATGAAATACTAATTCCCACAAAAAATTAACTGCACCTTTTTTAACACCTTCATTTTTAAAAATTTCCACAAGAGTATCCGTCACAATACATCTTTCTTCCATCGTCGATCCTTGTACAACTTGTAAAATTTTTTGAACTGTCGATTTTTCACAAATACTATCTTTACTATTAAGACTGAAAAATATTTCTTTTCCAGTATTGATGATATATTTTCTAACATCATCATTTTTCGAATAAATTAATTTACAAATTTGTTTTATGGCACTTTCCGAACCTCTAATGTGAAAACTCCTACATCCAGCTATGAATCTGATTATCGGCTCCACATCCTTGTCTGATCTCGACAAAGCTCCCACAGCCACAGCCATACATTCCTCAATATGCAAGGCATAATGCATAGATTCTAAAATTTTATTCAAATTTTCTGTTTCTTCTTCAATTTTCACCATTCTTTCTCTTCTTTTTTGTTCCACAGCATATTTTTTTCTTTCTTCTTCGTCTTTATCCACCATTCCAATGTGATATTTAAGAAGAATCCTTACCATCTCCTCCACAATCGCTTCAAAATCCACTTCTGATCTATTTTCTATTTTATAAGCATAAAAATAATTCGCCAATTGAATAATTGCTTCTTTTTTTTCTTCCGGATTTTTAAACATAGTCGAAACTTTCATTTCAGTCATCATTATTTCTTCTGAAGACATCTCATCTTCCGCTTTTTCTGGAAACAAATTCGAATTTCTATATTCTTCAAAAACTTCAGAAACCAATTTTTTTGCTGAATTTTCTTCCACCATTTCTTTTTCTTCTTCAAGTTCCTCTTCCAATTCATCATCATCAACTACTGCTTTCAATTTATCCAATTCATTTTTAATATTAATGTAATCTTTGTGAAGTTTTTCCACATCCAAATCCGGTCCGAAAGGATTTCGTCGAAGAATCATATCCAAAGCTTGAGCCGCATGTTTTCTGACACTACTTAGTTGACTTTCCAAACATTGTCCCAAATCTAGTAATATTCCTCTTGCGTAAAAACTTTTCGGAAAACATTTTCTTTCAAAACATCCAGAAATCAAATTACTCAAGACATTCATTGCTTTGTTTCTTACATTTGCATTCTGATCATATAAACAATGCTGAATTCTCAAAAGATAAGCTTCATCTGCAGGACTAAATTCATCACGAAAAAAACGATCTTTCAAAACCACTTCCATGACGGACAAAATCAGCGACCTCATTGCCCCTTGCTAAAATCATCATTTTCAATAATTTCCAGTTTTAAAATTACAGAAAAATCTCATAAAAAACTGACAAAAAACTAAATTTATTACAAAAATTAATTCGTTTTTTAATTTAAAAAAAAACCTTATTTCTAGTTTTTTAATTTAAAAAATCAACTTATTTCTGATTTTTCAATTTAAAAAATCTTATTTCTTACTTTTTAATTTAAAAAATCAACTTATTTCTGATTTTTTCAATCTAAAACATCTTATTTCTGATTTTTTCAATTTAAAAAATCTTATTTCCGATTTTTAAAATAATTCCAAATAAACAAACCTCATTTTTAATTAATCTGTAGAGAACATTAAAATTATTTGCCACAATTTCCGGATACGCTGTTGCCAAAGTATTAATAAATAAACTAAAAGGTTTAACTTTTTCAGCAGTATCAAATTTTTCTTCCATAAATTGAGCCAACATAGCATCTAAAAAATACACACAATCCGGAATTTCCTTCAAAGCAGCCATGTATACAAAATTGTTGCAACTTTTATAGTAATATTCCCATCCAAATAACTTAGTTACGAATTCTTTCACTATACCTCTTAGAACTTTCCATTCTTTTCCCATAAAAATCAAAATTTGAAACAACGTCAATTGCAACTTCTTAGTGTAGTCGTTTTTTTGCTGATTTTCTGGATTACTTAAAACTTTCAAAACAGTACTACTGACAATCACAGGCAATCGTCGAGGAATTTCATTCGAAAACAATTCTTTTATCGCCGACAACGTCATATTTTTGACTTCAATCGTCAAACAAATAATATCCTTCAAAATACGATGGGCATCATCACGAATCGAGGCATAACTTTCCACAAAAGGAGTATCATCATTTTGTTTCTTCTTCTCAGAACTAAAATCAATCATTATTACTGTAGTTTCTTATTTCTATTATTTGTAAAAAATCAAAAACTTATTTGAATAAAATTCATATATAAAAACCAATTTTTTAATTTCAATCATATTGCAAAAAGTCAAAAATCTCCTGATTAACTATATCATTCAATTTAGTCCGTATAATCCATAAATAAAAAACTTCCAAAAATAAGAAAATACAAAAAATAACTCGAAAATCTAATTTCAAAATATAAATTATGGCAGAATTTTGAAAATTTTCAAAAATTATAATAAAAAAATATTACTCAAAATTTAGTCGTGAATATTGTTGAAAAATTACTTACCATTTCATATAGTCCACTTCCAAAACGTATAAAAATCGACAAAACAAGTACAAGTACATCAATAAAAGATTCTTCACAGCCGGAATTTTTCCTCTATCACCTTCTTCGATCGGTACACATTCCAGAATCTGAGTTTCAAGGATGTCCTTCTGACGGCATAGAATTTTCAATGCATCTATTCTTAGACTTTTTTCTCCAATTTCATAATTCTTGAACATAGAATACAATTCAGGAAAAAAATTCGGCAAATAATCCAAATTTTCTGCCTGTCCAAACGCTTCTAGTACACGTTCAAATGCTTCAACATCCGTCGGAACATTTTGAACCCAGAAGAATTCATCTGATTCTTTCGTTAGGTCATCATCAGAGACAGGGAGCCTGAACGGCTTGTCAGCCATAAGACAACTGAAATACTACGTAGTAAATAAATTCAAAAAATGTAGTCCAAAAAGCAAAAACACAGTAAAAATGAGTAAAAACACGAAATGAATAAATAAAAATACAGGAATAACATGCATAAATATAGTAGAACTATATAAAAACACGATTAAAATGAATAAAAATACAATAAAAACATAATAAAATTATATAAAACACGGTAAATATGAATAAAAACACAATTAAAATGCATAAAAATATGTCGAAATACAAAAAATATTCCATAAAGCGTTCAAAAACACGATATAAACTAACAAAACTACAAATCACTCAAAATTAAATTAAATAATCATCGGATTTCGACCGATATAATCAAAAAAACTTTTTTTAAATTCTGTTCCTAAAATTTGGCAACAAAACTATTACACATAAAATCAGCACCGGTTTCGAGTTCGGAACAGTAATGTTTCACTTTTTTACCGTTCCAAAACGCGAAACAAAACATTTTACTATTATGAAACGCCACTAATTCTTGAATTCTTCCTTGTCTAAAAATCAGAATTCCACCGACGATCCTTCTGCAAACAGGGAAATGGGCTAGAAGAGGAGAATTCAGAAACTTCGATCTACAAAAATGATTCACTGCTGATGGAAGCATTTCCTCCTCTGGTAGATCAAAAATAAAATCCGCTAGAGATTGAGCAAATCTGACCCGAGCAAGAGTTTCACCACACCCAGAAATGGATATAGCTATTGATTTCGTTTCTCGTTGTTCTGCCCAGACTCCAGAACCGAAAAAAACGGAATGTCCAAGTCGACCGTCTTTCTTGAGTACTATCCCTCCAGAAGACACACAAGCTTCTGCTCGTCCGAATTCCTAAAATTTGCTTAAATTTCTTTCAAAAATTCTAAAAACTCACGTGAATGTAGGTACTTCCTACAGTATCCATTTTCTCCTCCATTGGAATATCGTCATTGGCTAATTCTATTCGTTCTTTGGCTTTTTCAAATTCTTTAACGGCACCTGGACTTTTCAGATCGTTATTCGAACAGATCGGCAACTGCAGATCCCGAACCAAGGCGTCGGCTCCTTCCCCGACGACCACCTGGGGCGGAATCAACATGAAACTTCTTTCTTTCAGGTACCTATCAGCCAGACACTTGGCTGCCAGAATCGGGTGTTTTGTGTTCGTCACAGATCCAACAGCTCCGAAAGCGAACGATTCTGAAGACATGTACCCTGCTTCGACCTCGACCCTTCCAGAAGACGTAATGGAGGACCCGTAACCGCAATTCACCAGTGGATCTGCTTCCATGTACTAGATAAGGATGTTAAATCACGGAATAAGAAAGAAAACTTACAACAATGGCTTGAACTGGATTATTGTGCCACTTTTTGACAGCATCGGCACATAGTCGGTCAATCCCGTGTCGTGCTGTCGCGACACCACCGTGAACGGCTAGCATTTCTCCAATTCTGCTAGTTTCTCCTCGAAGACCATTGAAGAGAACCTGTGCTTCAACAGAACTTGATCGTTGAAAAGCAAAACCGGAATGTCGTATTTAAATTTCTAGAAAATCCATACATTAATTAACTCCAAAAATATCTTAATTTCTAATGAATTCATATATCAGTCAATTTTCAAAAATACTTTCGGTCATCAAAAACTAGTATATGAATAAATTTTCAAAAATATTTAAAGTTTTTAGAAAAATCTACAGATAGATTAATTTTTAAACATGTTTTAAATTGTCAAGAAACTAATATATTAATTTAACTCCAAAAATAAGCGAAATTCTAAAAAAATTCATAAATTACTCAATTTTCAAAATATGCTTTAAAATTTCAGAAAAACCTATATATTAATTCCGTTTTTGAAAATTCATATATAAATTTACTTTTAGAGATATCTTAAACCTTTTAAAAAACCCAAAATTAATCAACTTTGCAAAATTGTTTCAAATTTCTCAGAAAATTTAGATATTAATAAAATTTTTAAAGTATTTTAAATTTTCAAAGAAATTCATATATGGATTTTCCTTTGGAAATTTTTATTTACTTGGATTTTATATAAATAAAGTAAAACCAACCTCAAAAAGCTGCTTGTCACTCTTCAAATCGATTTCCTGAATTACAAAAGACAGATCTGGCCAACGAGAAAGGTAATTCCCGAGTTGCTTCTTGAAATGGACACAAAGACTACAATGGTCTCCAGTAACCAAGTACAGGGTCTTCTGGAGGCCTTGCGTTGAACAAAAACGAAAAAAATCGATCCGAGGATTCAGAAATTGAAGAAACATTCAACGACGAAGAGGCTTTCAAAAACGCGGGAAATTTGAGATGAGTCCGTTTTGCCGCCGCTTTTCGTTTCAAAACTTCGCATGCGAGGCTGGTCATTTTTAGGAATAGCCTAATTTCGGTAAATTTCTACTTTGTATCGTTTCTAATTTCTTTATTCTACAATTATACACTTAGATCATATATCGCTTCAACTATTATCATCATTTTCGTGAATCCTAGGTCTATTACTTTTTCGCTGTGAAATTTCGCGTGCGAAATTGATCATTTTTAGGTATCGTTGAATTTCGTTAAATTTCTACTTTGTATCGTTTCTAATCTCTTTATTCTACAATTATACACTTAGATCATATATCACCTCAACTATTATCATCATTTTCGTGAATCCTAGGTCTATATTATTTTTTTCACTGTGAAATTTCGCGTGCAAGACCAATATTTCTTTAAGATCATAAAATCTCGGTGAATTTCTCTCTCAATCTCCTTGCTTTTGTATTTTCTATCCAGATCATATATTATATCGACGCTTATCACCATACTTATAGATTATAGATCGATATTTAGTTGTTTTGCCTTTATTTTTTATTTCACATACGAGACCGACATTGTTTAGGTATCACTGAATCTCGATGAATTGCTCCTAAATCATCCCTAGTCTTATTGTTTTTATATTATTTGCTTAGACCACGTTTTATATCAACTATTATTATTAGACTCATGGGTCCTAAATCAATATTTGCTTGTTTTTTTCGTTGTTTACGCTTTAAAAGTTCACTTGCATAGCCAGTCTTTAGGAATTATCAAGTCTTGATGGATTTCTCTCTTAAATCCTTTTTAATTCTATTGCTTCAATATTACCTACCTGTGTCATATTACATCAACTATTATCGATATATTCATGAGCGCTAGACTGGTATTTACTCATTATGTTTCTTTTTCGTTTTAGAACGTCGCGTGTAAGACTAGTTTTTAGTAATCGTCTAATCCCCACAGATTTCTACTTTAAATCCCCTCTAATCCCATTAATTAAACACTACTTAGACTGTTTAATACATCAATTATTAGCATCATTGTTCTGAAAATTAAATTAATGTTTTTCTGTTCTTAATTTTGGCTGTGTTCCATTCCTTTCATATATCACCTTTTACCACATTTCCTTCTTTTATCCGTTTTTATCACTTTGTCCTAGCCCTGAACTATATATCAAGCAAACAAGAGAACGTCTACTTATCTCCAAGCCTGTTTTCTAGTCGAGCTAAACCGAACGCGGGCATACTCTGTTCCACTTTATGTCTTTCTATCTCGTTACTTCCCCTCAATACTTGCTAACCTTTGTTCCCTCTCAGATTCTGATCGGGTTTTTACTTTTTGGCGCGATTATGATCTTATCTCGATCGTTCGATCGGAATGATAACGAATTTCTTATATAAATCTTATTTTACTTTGCTGCATTTTCAGACAAACTAATTGTATCGAAGATGCCTCGAATTGAAATGGATAAGAAGCTCGACTTTGCCGATGTTATGCTTCGGCCAAAGAGATCTACATTGAAAAGTCGTGCTGAAGTAGTTCTGACTAAGGAGTAAGATTTATTTTTCATTATTTTATTTACGAATTTTGTCCTAGATATGATTTTCGTAACTCCAAGGGCCATTATGAAGGTATCCCGATTGTTGCTTCCAACATGGATACTGTTGGAACGTTCGACATGGCCAAAGTACTCGCTGGACATACCTTGTTCACTACTATCCATAAGCATTACGCTGTGGAGGAATGGACTGATTTTGCTGAGAAGAACAAGGACTCAAAGGTTTGGGGATGTCAATTTTCTATATATGAAGTATTTCTAGGTTTTGAATCATGTAGCAATTTCTGCGGGTTCTTCAGATGCGGATTTCCAAAAGTTAGTAACAATCATTGAGAAAATCCCCGAGCTTCAATACATCTGTCTCGATGTAGCTAACGGATATTCTGAGAGTTTTGTCAACTTCATCCGTAGAGTTAGAGAAAGATTTGACAAACATACCATTTTTGCTGGTAATGTTGTCACTTGTGAAATGGTTGAAGAATTGATCTTGTCTGGTGCTGATGTTGTTAAGGTGAGGAAGTTATTTTAGGCAATATTTATAGTTACTTTTAGGTCGGAATTGGTCCGGGATCTGTCTGTACTACTCGCAAGAAGGCGGGAGTCGGTTACCCTCAACTTTCTGCCGTTCTAGAATGTGCCGATGCTGCTCATGGTCTTGGGGGTCATGTTATGTCTGATGGAGGCTGTACGAATCCAGGAGACGTTGCTAAAGCTTTCGGAGCTGGTGCTGATTTTGTCATGCTTGGTGGAATGTTTGCTGGTCATGATCAATCTGGTGGAGAAATCATCGAGAAAAATGGGAAGATGTACAAGCTCTTCTATGGAATGAGTTCTGATACAGCGATGAAGAAGCATCATGGAAGTGTTGCAGAATACAGAGCTAGTGAAGGAAAAACTATCCAAATTCCATATCGTGGAGATGCCAATGCAACTGTTTTAGATATTCTTGGTGGTCTTCGTTCGGCTTGTACTTATACTGGAGCAGCCAAACTGAAGGAACTACCCAAAAGGACAACTTTTATCTGTGTTGCCCGTCAGACCAATGAGGTTTATACTCAGTTCGAGGTTTAATGTTTTGTGGGTTTGTCTGTTTTCAATTTGAGAAGAATAACTTTTTATTGATGCCTTGATTTGACGCATCTAGGAACAGGACGAGACCACGTCCCCCCGCTTTGGCACTCGAGGACGTTCTCCCCCGAGAGCTTGTAATCTAGTTTATTACAGTAGAAAACTACTTTTTCCCTAAGGAGGTAGTACTCCCTGGGTTCTGTGGTACTTTCTCCGTTTTCTGGTTTTCCGGGGAATCTACAGTATGGCTGACATTTTGCTTGAAGTTTACTCCATCTCCCGGATCTTTGGCAAATGCTGAAATCGCTACCGGTTAACATGTAGCCACTGGAACAGGAGTAGATGACGACGTCGCCGTCTTTGTAGACTTTTCTGGGGCCAAGGGAGGGGGATTCGACAATGTGACCGTGCTCGGGTAATGGAGGTCTTGGACAAGTAACAGGTTGACAAGTAGATGGTGTATCAGACCATTTGCCATTGGATCCACAGTGAAGAGTACTCGAACCGTTGACGGAGAAACCTTCGGAACAGGAATAATGAGCAATTCCGCCGAATCTGAAGGATGTGACTGACAACGCAAGTCTATAGTCATCCACAGGCAGAGGGGGACATTGAGTAGCTGAAAAAATTCGTTACTTTTTGAGGTTAAATTTTTGTAGAAGATTCTAGAATCTCCTAAAATTTAAAGAAAAATTCGAAACGATCGTAGGAACTTCTGGAAGATTCCACAATTTGTAAAATTCTTAGAATATTCCAGACTCAAAAAAACTGGAAAATTACGAAATCTACTGGATTCTGTCAGAAACTTCTCGAAAACCCCAGGATCTCAAGGATGTTTTTGAAGTTTTCTGATTTAAAGTAGTTAGAATTACAATATAAGTGTCCAGGATATAACCTCAATTTTAGGATTTTATAAAAATAAAAAATACCTATACATCTGGGAGGAAATTTGGACCATCTGCCTCCGGCGAGACAGACGATGGACGGCGGACCGTGGAGTTGATGACCGGGATTACAGGAAAATTGGGCAATTGTTCCTGGGAAAAGGGATTTACTGGTGTAGACAATTCTGAGGTTATTCGACGGAGACAGTTCTTGACAAGTTTCTTCGTTGACGACCAGATGGATTACGGTCCTTCTGTGATCAGGGAGGACACAATGATAAGCTCCACTGTCTTCTGGTTGAGCTACCGTAATTGTCAACTGAAAGAAATTTAAAAATATAAATTACTGTAGAAAAATTACTGTATAAGCATCGTTCTGGAGGTACTGTGGATGGACTCCGGTCTGCCAACTCTGAGGAAAACTACGGTAAGTCGAAGTCGTTTCCCATCTGGGTTGGCCTAACGACTTCGGGAAGAGACAATACAGGTGTACGGTAGCCGATCTGTTGACAACTAAATCGTTCTCGGGGGATACTGTATAAGGACCGTCTTCAACGGCAAAGTGGATCGGAGGAGGACCAGCTGAAAGTTGTAATTTTAAAAATTACAAATTGTTACAAAACAATTCTAATACGAATTTTGGAGCTTTTTAAAAATATTAAAAACTTCAAGATTTCATATATCACAATTCAGTTCGTTAGATTCTAGAAGCTTCTCCAAAAATTTAGAAATTTAAAAATCTACTGGATTCCAGGAATTTTTTAGGATATTCTGGAAGATTAGAATTTCTAAGAATTTAGAAAGTTTCAGAATTCTCTCTAAGATTCTGGAAACTTCTAGAAGATTCTAGAAAGTATCCTAAAAATTTGAGAATGTTTACTGAATTCCAGAAATTTCTAAAACATTCTGGAGGACTCTAGAATTTCCTCCAAGAATTTAGAAAATTTCAAAATTCTGGAAATTTTTTAAAAATTAGAGAAAATCCTAAAAATATTGAGGATAATTTAAAACTTAAATTTCCTCGAAGAATTTAGAAAATTTCAGATTTTTGCGTTCGGTTCTAGGAACTTAAAAATTTCAAAGATATTCTACAAAATCCAAAAATGTTTCTAAAAGTTTAAGAAATTATTGAATCTCTTGCTAGATTCTAGGAACTTCTACGAGATTTTAATTCAATCCAAAAACTTGAAAAACTCACAGTCGTTGTGGAAAGGATTCAATGGAACGCAGTAAGGCGGTCTCGGGGTCCACTCTCCTTTTCCTTTGCAGACGACTTCGGTGGACCCCCTCAACTGGTCCATGAAGTGATTTACGCACGTGAAAAGCAACTTTGAGCCTTGATTGAATCGTTGATTGAACGTCACAAATCTCCTACTTTGTTGATGAAAAATCGAAACTCTAGATGAAAAATCCAATTTAAAATCGCAAAGTTGGTCTTCAGAAGGACAGTCCGGCATCAGACCCTTGACTTGCCATTTTCCCCTTCGACAACGCCAGAAGGAATGCCGTTCTGGCGGATTGTAACTCGAACATCCAATTTCCAACAAAGTGCCATGAGGAAAAAAGGAATTCCGATGAAGTTGCCATTGATCCAGATTCATAGCAACGTACTTCAGATCCAATTCGGGAGGAGGACAGAGAGAAGGATCGAATCTTCTTTTTATCTGCGGCAAAGTCCGATTCACATTCACTAAAAAACAAAAATTTAAAAAAAAAAAGTAAATTTAAAAAAGTAAAAAAAAAAGTAAATTTAAAAAAGTAAAAATTCATATATGAAAATTAAACATTTTTGAAATTTTTCAACGAACAACTTACCACAAGGTAAAAGACGACTGATCCATTCGCCGTTCTGGCATTCGATTGCTCCGGCTTCTGGTCGCATCGGGGATTCTGGACAGTGGTACTGGATAATCGTTCCATTGGGATAAACGGACTGAAATCTGTCGAGGAAAAGCGTCTCTTCCCGACTCCTGTTTAGGTAGATCAGAGCCGGCTGGGATCTGTCGTTCGGAGGCAAACAATGAGAATTTTCTAAAATTACATTATAAAAATTAAAAATTTCAAAATTTTTTCAATGTAAATTTCTAGAATTTTTTAGAATTCAAAGTTTGGAAGAATTTCAAAAATTTCGATCGAATTCTAGAATGTTTGGAAAATTTCCAGCATATTCTACAAGCTTTACAAAGATATCACAATTTTTCACTGGGTTTTTGAAGATTCTATTAAATTTTAGGAACTTCTAGATTTTACTAAATTTTCGAAGATTCTGGAAAATCTGACAAAACTTTAGAAGATTCTAGAATCTTGTATTAACTTCTCGGAGATTCTAGGAATTTTAAGAAAGTTTCAAAAGATTCTAGAATATTATATTAACTTCTCAGAGATTCTAGGAATTTCAACAAAACCAAAAGATTCTAGAATATTATATTAACTTTTCGGAGATTCTAGAAAATCTGACAAAACTTCAGAAGATTCTAGAATCTTGTATTAACTTCTCGGAGATTCTAGGAATTTTAAGAAAGTTTCAAAAGATTCTAGAATATTATATTATCTTTTCGGAGATTCTAGGAATTTCAACAAAACCAAAAGATTCTAGGATCTTATATTAACTTTTCGGAGAATCTAGAAAATCTGACAAAACCAAAAGATTCTAGAATCTTGTATTAACTTCTCGGAGATTCTAGGAAATCTGACAAAACTTCAGAAGATTCTAAAATCTTTCATTAAATTTCCAGTTTCTAAACATATCTACGAAATTCTAGAACCTTCTACTGGATTCTGGAAGATTTTAGAACTTCCAATAAAATTTCGGAAAACATCAAATTCTAGGAGATTCTAAAAATTCCCACAGAATTCTATAAGATTTAAGAAGCTTCGAAAATTTCCTTTTTTAATTAATTTTAAATTTTTTCACCGTTTTTATTGCAGATTGGAGCAGGTGAAAGTTGTCCGAAATTGCATTTTACAGTTTCTTCGTAACCTTCGCATTTGAGGACGACAGATTCGCCGTGTTTCAGTCTTCCTTTTCCCGTGATAAACCGTCCTCCTCTTACTGTAGGAAGACCACAGCCTCTGGCTTTGCATTCTCCAAGCTGTTGGATCATTGTTCCTTGGAAGCATTCTAAAACAGAATTCCCGACCACATGGAAGCCCCTCAGGCAAACAAGTCGGATACTGTAGGAATGGGGTATTTCATCACCACTTTGGAGAATTTTCGCTGTTTCTGTTTGAAGAAAAAAAGCATGAAGTCTCGAGGGGATTTTGCAACTTTTGGGTTCACAGAGGGGAGGCTTGGGGTGCCAGGCCCCATTTCTGCAAGTAGAAGCGCCTTCTGAGGCGCCCTCAGGAATCCGGAATCCTGGTCTACAAACAATCTGTGACAGTGGTGTCTCTGAGGTCCCTATGAGGTCACAGGTAATTCGGAATCACGTCCAACTGAGCGCAATCAACGCGTAAGAACCGTCAATTACGGTATTCATATATTGGATTCTGACTGAGTAAAATTAACAGTATAATTGTAATCCGAAGAAGATTGGTCTTAATTGAATATAATCAACACGTTCGAACCATTTTTTTCTGTAATTAACAAGATGCAAACATGTCTGTTGTATTCAATTAAGATCAGTTTTCTTCGGATTACAATCATACTGTTGATTTTACTCGGTTAGAATCCAATATATGAATACCGTAATTGACGGTTTTTACGCGTTGATTGCGCTCAGTTGGACGTGATTCCGAATTACCTGTGGTGACTTACGATTAATTCTCTCTGGTCTTTGGTGTAGACGACTCTTCTGGATTCGTCGTTCTCTAAATTCTCACAAGGTCTGGTGGCCGAGAATCCGCCCCCGAGAGGATTGGCTTCCCTCTTGACCCTGTCCCAGATTATCTGTCCTTCCATCGCCGGATGTCGTTGTGAGACGCATTTAGGCTTGACGTCCGGCATCCAGATTCCGTTAACACATGTCGCCTTAGGCGGACCTGAAAAAGCTCCTGGACGAATAATTATTCAATACACTAATTTCCCCTCAAATTACCAATTAGACGATTTCCCTTGTTGCACTGGAACGTGATGGCCCGGCCCTCCGGAACTCTCGAGATATAATGGGCGTAATCGTAGGCCCCCATTTGTCCTTCCAGAAGAATCTGACCTCCATCAAGGGTTCCAAATTTCTTCGTCGGATGATCACAGGACACTAAAGTTAGAAGATATTCAAAATTACCAACAATCGATCACTATCCATTTTTCTTTGGAGTATTTTTGAATAGTGACTGACAGAATAAACTGAATCACTATCCAAACGAAAATGGACACTATCCAGACTTTATTGGAGTTGTCTTTTAGGATAGTGATTTTGACAGCTTCAATAGAGAACGGATAGTGTATAATATCTATTACACCCAGTCACTATCCAGACATTACTCGAGTTGTCTTTCTGGATAATAACGAAAAGGAAAATTTTGAGTCACTATCCAGACTTTACTGGAGTTGTCTTTCTGGATAATAACCAAAAGGAAAATTTTGAGTCACTATCCAAGAAATAAATAGTAATTTAAAAAACCGAATTTCAGTTGAAAGTAGACACTATCCAATACCTCATCGGAGTTGATTTTCAATATTTTTGACAACTTTAATAAAAAACAGAAAATAGTGATTATTTTTTAAATATTGGCAGTATTAGTGTAAAAGTAAAAAACTTACTTGCAATGCATTTGAACGGAGGTCCTTCTCTGATCCACTGTCCGAACAAACATTTGACGAGGTTGTTGTCGGTGCTCGGTCGGTATCCGTGTCTGCAGACGTATTTTGCGACGGCTCCGTGCATGGATTTTGTAAAAATTACTTTAGCATTCGAGATTCTGCCGGGCCAGATGCGGCATCTGATGGGGGAACAGGAGGGAACGTGACTCCAGGTTCCGTTGTGACAAGTCACCATGGAATCTTCTTTAGTTTCGTGTTTGGGGTTGCAGATAATATTTACAGAACCACCGTGGGGGATTAGTTCATTAGGTTTGAAATTTTCGACTTTTCCGCTGTGGATGGACGGGATTCTGCATCCGGCGAGACACTTGGGCATCACATGGGACCACTGTCCGTTCTCCTCGCATTTTGCATAAGGAGCTCCGATGTGGGACATGGATTCTAAACATCGGAAAACCACCATGCTCCCGAAATTAGTGTCTTCTCCCTCGATGTAGCCGTTGTGGAGGACAGGAAGAGAAGGACAGCGGATTTCTTCGCATCTAGGTTCATGTCCAGCCCAGATGCCCTCAGCAAGACAGATTCTCTGGACCTGTCCGACTAGTCTGTATCCTTCATTGCAAGAATAAGTAACGAGCGATTGGTAAGTCAATGAACTGCCGAGGACGGTCCCGTGAAGAGGGTCGGATGGACGAGGACATTCGGTCGCTAAAAACAGATTATTTCATATATCAAAAAAGTTCCAAATCCAACAATAAACGAAGAAAACATCTCATTTACATCTAATTACTGAGAAATAAGTTTTCATATATCGGAAAAGTCCCGAATTTAAAAATACCTAAACAAGAAATTTCGGTCTTTTTTCATTGTTAAAAATAACCTTCCATATATCAAAATCCTTCCAAATGTTGCAAATTCGGCAAAAATTGAACAAAAAATCCGATTTATGGATAATTATTGGAAAAATTTTACGTATGAAAATTTAAAAACTCACGTTTGCAGACAGCAGGATCTCCAGTCCACTCTCCTTTGGCTGTGCATTTCCTGGTTCTTGATCCTTCTAGTCTGAATCCGACGGCACAAGAGAATTCTACACTGTGCGGGTACTGGAAGAGCTCTCCTCTTCTATATCCGTTGAACGGCGTTCCTGGGTCTGGACAGCTTCTGGCGGCACACCTCAGATCCGGACCGAACCATTGAGCCACATGTTTTCTGTTCAGTAAACACTTTGCTATCGGCAATTCCTTGTTGGAGAACCGCTGATATCCAGTGACACAAGAATAGTGGACTTCGCTGTCGACGTCGTATTGTCCGTCGAAAGAGTTTCCGTTGTGATGGGCGTAGGGTAGTTCGGGAGGAGGTCCGCATTTTACTGAACGATTGCGTTTTAATCAAGATGATATGGATGGAGAGGAGCGAAATTGGATAAAATTGCAGAAAACCGGATTAGAAGTAATTTTGATTTTTTTGTGCGAAAACCAGTGAGAATCTCTAATGCTCGCGGCGTCACCTTCCCGCCGGGGCTGTGGCTCAGTGGTAGAGCGCTCCCTTAGCATGGGAGAGGTCGCGAGTTCGATTCTTGCCAGCTCCAGGTTAGATTTTTTGCCTTTTTCTGTTTCAATATATTGAAAAAAGCGCGATATCATCCAATGAACAAAAAAGGCAATTATGGCATTCCCGGTTTTTGAACAATCTAAAAAAGAAAAACTCACATTGCGGTCGACAAATCGGTTTCGTCCCGCTCCATTCTCTGTTTCCTTGGCATCGTCTCTGGGAGGGCCCGATGAGCACGTAACCCGAATTGCATCCGTACTCCACGTTGGAATCGAAGGCGAAGTCTGGTGGAGTTCTGACGAATCCATTCGGGAGATCGACGAGAGGATGACAGGTCGCTGCTGGAATTGAATTAATCACTATCAGAGTTGTTCACTTTCCAGAATCTTCAACTTGCGGATCCTAATCAATCCAATTCGAATTCTAATCCTTTGATTTTCGAAATCAGTTCAAATTTGATTCGAATTTCGATCCGAAAATTGACGTTTCTCGTCACTAGATAGGAAATTAATCAAATCCAGAATTGTTGGTTTTCGAATTTTGGAATAAATTTCAAATTAATTCGATTTGGAAATTTCGAATTCGAACCGAATTAATCCGATTTGGAAATTGAAGATTTCGAAAACTTAACAGCTCTGTCTGAGTCACTATTCACTAAATATTCAAGTCAAAAACCTATTTTTTTAAATCACTTTTCGAGAATTTTTTAGTCACTATCCAAATGGACAACACAGTTGATGTTCAAGTTACTGTAGAAATCAAGACCGCAGACACTATTCTATTTAACATTAGTCATTATTAAGATCATTGTGAAGGTTTTATTTATGTAAATTTTGAAAGTTTATTTCTGCAAATTTTAAAAATATTATTACAGTCACTATCCTAGTCACTATGAAATTATTATTCCAGTCACTATTCAAGTTATTATGAAATTATTATTTATGAGTACTTTAGTCACTATTAAGTTGTTATTTTTATAAATTTTTAAATTGTTATTTCAGTCACTATCCTAATCGATATCCTTACCTGGGTTGACGCAACTTTTGCCGCATTCGCCATCACAAAGACATCTTTTATTTGCTTTTTTGCAGTTTTGATCGCTGATACAGGATTTCCTACAATACTTGGGCCTTGGATAAGCTGTCGGGAGAGGGCAGTTGCTGGTTAACTGAGCGTCATCTTGGATAATAAGCGATAAAAGACAAGTGAAGATGATCAATAATTGGAACATTAGCAAATCTTGGAAGAAGATGAAAGACAATTCAACAAACACAAAGCTTAGTTGCCTGAATGCCATTCATCATCGGTGTCAGCGAGAGACGCCTGTTTTTGGGTCATCAATCACGTATTCTCCTTTCTTTAATTTTCCATTGCTTATTCTGCCTTTTGTAGATTTATCACGCTTATGATCAACAATAGGGTTGTTACGCAAGAGTACACATTACTCATTATGTTTCCGGTTCGTAGAGTGCATTTTTAATCACCTCAGGGTCTGGTGGTTTCTATTTCGAATATAGTAGTCTGGAATTATACGAGGAAGAGAAAGAAAGAAAACAATGGGAGTTCCTATTCAAAGAAAAGCGGATAGTGACTGAAAAAGTTGGATTTCAGTTGCAATTAGACACTATCCATAGTTTTCATTGAAACTGCTTTTTGGATAGTGACTTGAATTAATACAATAGAGAATAATAGTGACTGAAAAACTAATCACTATTCAAAGAAAAGCGGATAGTGATTGAAAAAGTTGGATTTCAGTTGCAATTAGACACTATCCATAGTTTTCATTGGAGCTACTTTTAGGATAGTAGTTTCAACAATTCTAAAAGGAAAACTGAATACTGATTAAAAGGACTCTAATCACTATCCAAAGGGAAAATGGATAGTAGCTAAAAAACTGATTTGAGTTTATAATGGACATTATCCAAAATTCACTGGAGCTGTTTTGGATAGTGATTTTAATAACTCCGATACAAAAGAGATAATGATAAAACACTATTACATACACAAAAAAAAATTTTAATTCAGTAACAGATGCGAATCGTCACTATTAAGTTACATTTTCGTCAAAAATACGAAATATCCATGAAAAATTCGACGATTGCGTTACATTTCGCAATTTTTACCAAATCAAAAATTGTGATTTTTTAAATGTAAATTTTATAAAGAAATTTGACGTGGTTCTTTAATTGACTGGTCTTCCCCATATGGTAACTCCTCGATTTATTCGAGCAATCAAACATTATCATTTCGTTCTAGCATTGACAGGATGACGTGATTTTAGATTACAAGACATCCTCATTGAAGGTTGGTGACTATGGCAAACGCGTTCCTACAGAGTTTTTTCCAATGGTTTCTGAAGCTTCTTAAGTTAAAAGTTAAAAAGGGTTAAAACTCCCCCGTGATCAAGCCAGTGATTTGCAAACCATAAGCTTCTTAATTAATCAAACAATACAAAAAATAATTAACAATAACTTCTGACAATTCAGTTTCGTTATTTTTCACTTCTGACTTCTGAACGACGTCATGAAGCCCAAATTGGGTCCCTGTGCCTCAGGCACTTTACTGTTGAGAGTCTTCTTGTTTTCTGCGACATAAATCTTCATTGTAATAATGGATGGTTTTTCGACATAACTTCGAGAGATCTCCTTCTGGACAAGTTTGTCTCCGTATCAGCTCACTATGTATTGGTAATAGAAGTTACTGGTTTAAGGATTAAACTAAAAGTTAAATCAACAAAAATCAACTTTGATCCGTTTTTTTCCGAGATATTTGACCACAAATCATAGTCAATATCAAACACTAGGATTTGTAAGGGATTCTGGCCTCTTCCCTTAATTGACAATTGTTAACTGGTCACTTTATTCCAGCAATCAATAATACAAAGTAATTAACAACAACTCTTCGCGACTTCGTCCGGTGCTCTGTCCTCGCTCCTGTGTTCCTCTGATTCTGCCTGTCGTTTGATGCGCAAATTGAGTTTCTGCATCTCCAGGGTTTTCATGTTAGGATTCTTCTCGCTTTCTGCGACACTAGTTGACAAATTACGAAAGATACTGTAATGAGTGAAATAATTAATGAAAAAATTTAATACTTTATTCAAGTGACGATTTTCTGTTCCAAAAATGATGTAAATAATTTTTCATTTATCTACAGTTATCTTCTAAGAAAATCAAAGATGATTTTTTGTGTTTGCAGAATCAAAACACAAAGTCAATCGAATCAAGAGATTATGACAGGAATTAACTTCTGATCTTAGAAAAACTATCTTCTAAAACACAAAAAATGGATGCATTGTACGTAATGTATAAATACATTAAAACAATTTTAATGCATGAGATACATTATATTCAATGTATCGATATATGAAATATAATGTCGATGCATTGTATTTAGTATATAGACACACTAAAGTAGCTCTAATATATGGGATACATTATATTTATTGTATCGATATATGAAATATAATGTCGATGCATTGTATTTAATATATAGATGCATTAAAACAACCTTAATGTATGAAATCACTACATTCAATGTACCGGTACATAAAATAGAATCCATCAATATTAATCCATTGCATCGATGCATTAAGTGTGATATTAGTACATTGCATTTAATATATTAATACATCGCATATTATACATGTGATGCATTAGAGCTGTTTTAATACACCTTTTGTGTGAAAAAACCCAGATTCTTAGCTTCAGAATTCCAACTCAGAAGTCATCAAAAATGCAACCAAAACTTTATAAAAGATATTGTTATAATTAATATTATTGATGAAACAATCGAATGCTTTATTCAGGTGATGATTTTGTTCCAGAAAAAGGATCCTAAGGAAGTCGAGAGGTTTGTTTACTTTCCGGAGAGATTCTCGCGCGGGAACTTGGGAATGTGGGCGGAAGCAGCTTCATTCAACTTTTACTTTCTTTTTCCTTCCCGCTTTTACGCTGAAACAGAAATCTTTTGTTAGCAAAATCCGTTATTGATTGTGGAACAGTTTTTTTATTTTTTTTTATTTTAAGTGATTTCCAAAATTTGAATGCAAAGTTAGAATTTTGCAGAAGATTCTGGAATCTAATCAAAAATTGTGAAATTTTTAAAGATATATGAAGAATTTTTGGTATCTCGTAGAAAATTCTGGAATTTCTTAAAAATTTCTAGAATCTCTTAGAAACTTCTGGAATTTCGTAGAAAATTCTGGAATTTTGCAGAAACTTCTGGAATTTCTTAAAAATTTCTAGAATCTCTTAGAAACTTCTGGAATTTCTTAAAAATTTCTAGAATCTCTTAGAAACTTCTGAAATCTCTTAGAAATTTCTAGAATCTCTCAGATTTTTTAAATAAATTTCTAGAATCCAACAAAATTTAAAATCATCTAAAACCCCAAGATTCTGAAATATTCTGTAACTTTCTACTAATTCGTGTCGATATAGTTTTGTCACAAAAATTATCTTTGTTTTTTACAATAGTATTGTTTTCAAATTGCCTCAGGCGATATAGATTTTGATTTTTTTGTTTTAGGTAACCTTGTAAAATGGCGATGATGGCGGAATTGGAGAGTAATCTTCAGCAATATTCTTCTCGTAGAAGTATTCCGAACACCGACTATGGTTCCCGTCAAGGACTCTCTCGGGACCCCCTCCAACTCATGGGGTCCATGATCGGGGGTCTGTCTCCAGATGCCAACAAACACGGAATCCACACAATCCCCAAAGGCGATTGTGCTGCTTGTGGAAAGCCCATCATCGGCCAGATAATCATGGCCTTAGGGAGGATGTGGCATCCAGAACACTACGTCTGTTGTCATTGTGGAGTAGAATTAGGAAGAACCAACTTCATCGAAAGAGGTGGCAAAGCTTACTGCGAGAACGATTACCATGAAATGTTCTCTCCCAGATGTGCTTACTGTAACGGACCCATCAAGGAGGTTAGTCAGGGAAAAGTTGATTTTCAAAAACGGGGATTTCAGATCCTGGCCAACTATGAAGAAAGTAATTTTAAATGGCATAACAGAAATGTTGTTTTCGTTGGGAGAAGATTCAAAACGGTACACTTTTGAATCAAAAAGTTTGGAAAATAATATTTCTGGAAAATAAGGAAAAAACAGTATCTTTTTGAAATTTGATATATATCGTTAAACCCCAAAAATTTAGGGAAACTGCATATATTATTTCGTAAATTTAATATTTTTAAATATAAAGAAAGAATAGTACCTTTTGAAACTAGATATATAGGAATACCTTATGTCGTTAAATTTTACAAATGCGGGAAAGTTTTATGTATTGTTGTAGATAATAATGTTTGCAAAATTAACAAAAAACAATATCTTTAATCTAGACATATAGGAGTACTTTATACAGTGGAATTTTGGATCTTGGAGGAGTTGCATATATTGTTATAAAAAATAATCATTTTGAAAAAAAATCTCTTAATTTAAGCATAGAACAGTACTTTGGTTGAATTCTGACAAATATGAAAGTTCGATATATTAAAACAATGGATACTGTTCGTTCCTTGGTGATTATTTTCAGAAAAATTGTCCCTAGGCCCTCTATGTAATTGAATAATCCGTTATGGACCTACAATAATACTTATGAATCAAAATAATAAGCAAATTTAACCTATGTGCTGAAATTGAACATTTCAGAAATGCGTCAACGCCATGGGCAAGACCTTCCATGCCGAGCATTTCGTCTGTGTTGAATGTGGACGAGGATTTGGACCTGATGGCTACCATGAAAAAGACGGACAAGCTTACTGTAAGACGGATTTCTTCCGTCTTTTCGCTCCCAAATGTAGAGCTTGCAACAAACCTGTCCATTCTAAGTTCTTAACTGCGATGAATGCTGCTTGGCATCCAGATTGTTTTGCTTGTCAAGATTGTCACAAACAATTCGTCAATGGAGTCTATTTTGAGATGAATGGAATTCCTCTCTGTGAACTCCATTACCACGAAAGAAGAGGTTCAGTCTGTGGAGCCTGCAGACAACCCATCAACGGCAGATGTGTAGGAGCCTTGGGACAGAGATTCCATCCGGAACACTTCACTTGTAACAACTGCAACAAACAACTGAACTGCAAAAACTTTAAAGAACTCGACAACAAAGCACTCTGTCAAAAATGCTACGAGAAGATCCATCCATCGTTTCAGATTGTCAACTAAATGAAGTCATCCAAAGTACGATATATCACTAGCATTTGTAATGAAGTTCCATGAAATCGTAAATTCGTACTTGATAAAAAGAAATATCCCAATATCGTGGATGTCATTATGAAAGTTAAAAGTAATTTTTATTGTAGTTATCTCAGTCAATGTTGGATTTTCTAGAAACCTTCAAAAAATCTTACAAATTCATTTTGGAAGTATTTCATAATAATATTCGTTTATATTTTTATACAGTGTTTGAAAATTAGTTTTATAAAGGAAAAATTCAAACAATCCAATTCGGTTCTAGAGTTTTATAAACAAATAAAAAAACCGTTCTGCATATGACAGGGTAAGGCGAATTGAGGTGCCGGAGCCGCAGCGACCATGGGATTCTGGATGAGCATCAAGACAAAAACAACGATAATGAGGAAAAGAAGAGTGAAGAACTTCATTTTCAATAGAAGTTTATTGATTAACCGAGATATTATCAAAGAAGTTGGAAGGTATTTATACTAGTTTTTTTGGAAATCATAGATCAAAGTGGTTTAAACTTGGGCGTTTTCTTTCTTGTTTGTGTGATCGTTTCATACGAAAAAAAAATAAAAGTTTTGTTCGAGTACAAACGTATAAAATCGTTATTATGTAGTTTTTGTGACAATTGTTTATTTTTACAAAAACTGACTTAATTATTACAGTTTTATGAACATCGAACCTTTGCGACAAAAATTATATTTATTTCGAAAAAACCTTTTTTGACAAAAGTTACACTGGAAAAAAAAAGTTATAGAATCTTCCATAAGAAAACATTACTAATTTGTTACACTTTCACTATGACGAAACATTACTAATTTAAATCAAAAGTAAAAACTCGTGATTTGACGGTCATTGAGCTTTATTTAATTCATGGAATAACTACATTAAAACCAGTTTTTAAAAAGTATTTGAACATTTTTTATTTGAACAAAAAATGACTTGAATATTTACAAAATAGTCAAAAATTTGGAGATAATTGTCGCGATATTAAGCGTAGCGAGAAAGGAGCGATCGTTCAGGAGAAACGATTCTGCTTCCAGGAATGGAATGGAAAAGGTCGTTCTAGTAGTTTAAGAGAAAAGCACTTGCCCGGATAGCAAGACGATGCCTGCCGAGAGACGTTTTTCCTTCCATATTAGTTTCGGACTAGATGAGGTCAGAGCTAGTTTTCCGACAATAATTTGTCAAAATTGTTTTGTAATTTTTCACAGTAAATCTGATCTGTTGTTGAGCTTTTCTCAACGAGGTCTATAATTTCAATTATTAAGAACATTTTAAACTTTCCGTCTCAAAAATTACAGATGTTTTTAATACGGAACATTTCAACAAATCATAATTAATTTTAGAAAGAATTTGGAAGAATTTTCGAAAATAATACTTTGGATTTTGAGAGGTTGTAATGTTGATAATAAATATTTTACAAATTCTTAAAATTGATATAAAAAAAGTTTCCACTTTTTAAAACTTGACATCCTCATATGTAATTTCACAAACAAAACTGTTTTCAAAGCAATTCCAGATGACGTGGATTTTCTATCACGAAAAACTTGATTACAGTATGAAAATGATCCATTACATTTATTAAAACTAATTTGACTTGAAATTTCACTTTTGTAAATACTTTGTACTTTGTAAATTTTGTTAGTGTCATCATTTTTCAGGATTACTTTTTAAATTTCATGTATCAAAAAACAAATTTAACGGATCGTACAGACGACAAGATTAAGTTTTATGAAATGCTTTTAGAGAAAGATCACATTTCACAGATCACTGAACTCATGAACGAGACTGATTATGGAAATTAGTTTATAGTGATTTTTGGAGTTTCCGCAATATAAAAACAGAATTGACTTTCAAAATTTTCAAGTTTCAATTTTTCGTCATTAGTGAACTCCGAAAAATCTCGGAAGCGCGTGACTTCCGGAATATTCCATAATCTTCCTACGTAAGGCATCTTTGAGGTGCATCCTGCGAGTCAGCTGATATCTTCTAGAAGGATCTATTCAAATCAGAACCTTTTAGGACGGTTTATTCAAAAATCGGAACTTCATAGAAAAGCCGATTTGGACTAAATCAAAAGTTTATAAAAATTTTTATTCCGATTGAACTCGAGTCCTCTAAAAATACATATTCAAATCAGACCAAAACTCGATCTGGAAACATAAAACCCGTGACAAAAATCACTCAGCAGTGAGATATTTGAATTTTCCTATTGTTTTGTACTTACAGTATATTATCCTGCAAAAATATTTAATATTCCTTCAATTCATTCATACTACTTTGTACTCCGATTCAAGAAGCACAATGGACAAAGAACCGATCGTTGTTGAAATGAAAGATGCCGAGATCCAATGCCGACCTACTGTAGTCTCCTGCTTCAACAGAACAAGGTACGTGGTACTCATCCAAGGCCTCTGTTTTCTCGCCATAATCATGTCAAGTATAGTCTGCTGGAACCCCGCAATGATTGTCTTGATCGACGTCACTTCTTCTCCTCTCTACAGTATCGTCAACAGCACTCTCCTCAACAACAGTGCCGTCAATAACAAACTCATCGATGAGATAAATTTCAACGACCCATCTCTCTCGATATCCGACAGAAGAATAGTGTATTCCACCGTCCAAAAAAGTACTCTTTTTGCAGCTATTTTTGTAGGGGCCATTGTTGGGGTCGTCCCTCTGAGTATGTTACTCCAGAAGTTCGGAACTTATAAAACCATGATCGGAGTCGGTCTGATTTCTATCATCACAACGGCTATCACTCCATTTGCAGCTGTTACTAATTTTTATTTCTTGGTTGTCGTGAGAATCATCCAGGGAACCACTCTCTCGAACCCTTTTCCCATTATTGGATCCATTGCCAACACTTGGTCGAGCATAAAGGAAAGTGGATTCTTCGTCAGTGTCCTGACTGGATTCATTCAGTTGTCGGCCACTTTTACTATGCCAGTTAGTGGAATCATCGCCAGTAATAGTAAGTTTTCATGCTCAATGGTTTTTGAATCACAGTCACTATCTTGAAAATTCATTGTTTGTCGAAAATACTATACAACAACAGATTTAAGACAAAGTTCGAATAATGTTCGGCTTTATCTCAAAGCAGAATTTTCTATTTACTATTCCTTTTCGTTCTCAGTGTTCGGAAAGCTAATTTTTCAGTTTATCTCGAGCCTCAAATTTAGGTAATTAAACTATGAAATACAAAACGCAATATAATAGACAAAAAGCGGTTACAATCGAGCAAATTTTTTCTGAGACTGTAAGCAGTCCCTTTAGATCAGCGACGTTATCGCTGTTCCGATCACGTAGATAGTAATTCAAATTACCATCTGTCACTATCCAAATCATAACGTTAGTGAAGAATATACAGTGACTGGAAATAGATATTATCTGAACCTATTACTATTCCACTTAAGCATCCTTATTTCAGTTGGCTGGGATATTGTCTTCTACGTCCATGCGGGAGTGTGTGCTATCATCTTGGCTCTGTGGATCTATAACTTCTCGGATGAACCCTTCAGACATCCATTTGTTTCCGACAAGGAATTCCACAAGATCTCCATAGGAAAAGTACCCAGAGTGTCGAAATCCAATCCTCCGTACAAGGAAATCGTCACAACCCCCGCTATTTGGGGCGTCTACATCGCCACGGCTGCGAATTTCCTTGTTGCACAGTTCGCCATCACGTACACCCCGATGTACATTGTTTACGTCGCTAAAATCAAATTATCCTTCGCTAGTATCATTTCTGCAATTCCGCTGATTTTGCAATTCTTCTTCAAATGTGTCGCCGGAACCCTTTCTGATAGAATTCAGTCAATTTCGGACCTTACAAAGCTCAGGATCTTCAACACCATCGCCTTCTGGGGTTCCGGACTCTTATTAATCGTGTGTGCAATCATCCCTGATGTAAATGAAATTCTTTCTACAGTATTCCTCATAGCCGCAGTCAGCTTACTTGGATTCAACGCTGGAGGGTTCACAAAATGTGCAATTATTGTGGCGAAGCAATTCAGTCCTACTGTAATGGCAGCGATGCAAATCATCATGTGCTTGGCTCTTTTCTGCGGTAGTTACCTGGTTCCTGGACTGACCCCCCATGGAACAAAGGGGGAATACAATGCAGTTTTCTACATCTATGCCGGCTGCCTCATCATCAGTAACATTGCCTTCTGTTTTATGGCGAAAGGGGAAGCTGCAGAATGGACCAAACCTATCCTTCCACAACCTGAGATTCCCAGGAATATCTCTACCACTAGATCAAACTCTCCAAAACCTGATGAACTTCCAAAAATGTCCAATATTTCAGAATTAGAACAGATAGATAATGTATAGCCTCGAGAATTTTTGTATTTGTTGAGTTTTCGGGAGAAAGGAAAAGCTCCAGAACAGGTCGAAATTCCTTGTCTTTGAACTGAAGCATCTAAATCTATCTTCACCTGGATTCTTTCACAACTTCCTAACACTACTAAGTCATATCCTACGAATCCCATAAAATCTTTTCATTCATAAAAGTACAATTTAAGATTTTTGTAAAGCTCTCTAACATCACTAAATCAGAAATTCCAAAATTCTTATGTAATCCTTTACTACCGTCAAATCGGAATCCCCAAATCTTATAAAACGCCTTAACACTACTAAATCGTATCTTAAGAACGCCATAAAGCCCTTCATCCTCATAAAAGTACGATTTAAGATCCTTATGAAACTCTCTAACATCACTAAACCAGAACTCAAGAGATTTTTACACAACTCCCCAATGCTGCTAGTTGAGAACCCCCGACCTCACAGGTACTCCGAATCCCGAAACTTGAACATATACATACTGTACAGTCTCAGGCATTTCTTGTATTTTGTTTTTTTGTGATTTATTTTTTACAAAACTTTATTGTTATTGAATGAAAAATAACCAAGAGCCAGCGGGATTGTCTAGGGACTAGGGCTTTAGCCCCTAGAGGGCATGTAGTTGAATAATCTCTTCCCACTACTGTAGTCAAAGGCCTTCTTTCCGCGGGATCCGTAGTATTGGAAGGTTCTGGCTCTCTTAGCGATGACGTTCTCAGATCTGATAGGATCGATTTTGTGAACAGGAAAAGACGGAATATCGTCTTGAACATTGTTGAAGTAGGGGTTTACAGAGATAGGTTCCAGGTAAGAGGGGTCCTCGATCACCGCCACTAAGGGTTCTGATTCTTTTTCAGCAATTGCTTCATCGACTAAGGTATCGATTATTGTGGCTAATTCATTGATCGAAATCTGAAATAATTATTGTAAATTATGAATTAAAGTTTAAGTTGGAAAATTGTATTCAATTTTATAAAAACAAAATTCGTCATAAATGTAATAAGTTTACGCAGGTAGAAGAGTCATTAAATGAGTCAAAGAGAGAAATGTATCTTCAAAATATTATTTTTTATATTAAATTTGCATCGTTTTCATTAATCAATTATTACGCAGAAAAAAGCTACTTTAGGATAGTGAATAAGAACAATATCCAAGTCACTATAAAAAAATAATAGTGACTGAATACATTTGACTTGAGGCAAAAATGAACACCATCCAAATTTTAACTAAAGCTGGTTTTTGATGAATTTTGACAGTTGTAATGGAAAGTGGATAGTGTCTAATATTCTTCATATTCAGTTACTATCCAATTTTTTATTGGAGCTGTTTTTCGGATAGTGACTGAGAACAATACTTAAGCCACTATCTAAAAAAGAAAAATGGATAGTGACTAGCACACTGATTGAGTTGGAATCGGACACTATCCTATTTTTCATTGGAGCTGTTTTTGGATAGTGACTTTAATGGATCTAATAAAAATCAAGGATAGTGACTAAAAAGTTTTAATGAAAAATGGATAGTGACTAGCACACTAATTTGAATTGGAATCGGACACTATCCAAACTTCTTACTGGAGTTGTTTTTGGATAGTGTTTCAGAATAATTGTATTCAATCACTATTTTATTTCTTATTAAAATTATTTTTAATAGTGACTAAAAAGTTCTAATTTGAATCTAAATGTATATTATCTATTTTATCATTGAGGACTTTTTTGAATAGTAACTAAACTGATCAAAGACCAACCTCTTGAAGATTTTTTTTGTTCTCTTTGGTCTTGGAGTCTTCTGCGATGACAGAACATCCCAAGGAGATGATGACTGCAGCAATACAAAATTTGACGACCATTTTATCTTATAATAAAGAAATATGGCTTTTTCTACCTAAAATTAGATCTAATTAATTTTTAATAAAAACCATAAAAAACACGAAATTTAAAAAACTCGGAAAATAAATTAAAAAAGTAATAAAAAATAATGAAATTTTGTAAAAGTTCTTTGATCATTCTGCAAAAAAAACAAATAAATGAAATTGAAATTTTTTGGATATGACCTTTTCAAAATTGCTGAAAAAGCACTCAACCGTAATTCTCAGGAACTAAAGAGTAAATTGAATTTCCGAATAGGTATAACCGTGAAAGAGGGAGTTTGATTCGTTTAACCAACCTACGTAAACCCCAAACACAGTATGATGTTTCTTAAAATCATTGAAAAAATAAATCCAAATTTGTCTAAATTATCGAAAAAAAATAAATCTAAATTCGTCCAAATCATTGAAAAAATAAATCTAAATATGTCTAAATCATCAAAAAAATAAATCTAAATTCGTCCAAATCATCGAAAAAATAAATCTAAATATGTCTAAATCATCGAAAAAATAAATCTAAATTCGTCCAAATCTTTTTATCTAGTGTTTCTAAAATGCACGTAAATAATACTACAGTAGGAATATGTAGTTTTTACTATAAGAAAAAAGGAATTTCCAAAAAATTCAAAATTGACTTGGAACCATTATTTTTAATTATATGTAAAAATAAAAAAATTGTAACTTTTACAGTAATTAAAACTTTTAAATTAATATTTCTTAAAACATCAAAGTTCTTGTTACTTTTTTAGTCACAGATAAATAGATTAAGAAAAAATATTGCATTAAGAGCCTATACTTTTTACGTAGGACAAGAAAGGACATATTAAAACAATTGTAATGTATCCGACACATTATATTCAATGTACCGATATATTGAATACAGCGCAATGATATTGTAGTTGATATATCGGTACATTGAATATACTAAACCGATAGTGTACTTAATATATCGGTACATTAAATACAATCTATGTAATACATAAGATCAGATACAATATATCGGTACATTGAATACAACACAACAATATCGTATTTAATGCACTTGATACATCAGATCAAATACAATATATCAGTACATTGAATACAACACAATAATATCGTATTTAATGCACTTGATACGTCAGATCAGATACAATATATCAGTATATTGAATACAACACAATAATATCGTATTTAATGCACTTGATATATCAGATCCATTATAATATATCAATACATTGAATACAATCTATCTAATTAATCAAATCAGATATAATATATCGGTACATTATATACTGTGTATTCATTTGTTATATGTATATAAAAAGGGAATTTTTAAATCTACAAAGTTCTTCATAAAAAACTGTGTTCTTATTTTTCTTATTCTATCTTCTTTATTCAAAATAAATAATACAGTAAGAAAACACAACAACAGAAAACATCTAGTTTTCGAAGAAATTGAAAAAAGAAACATTTTAAACAATGAAATTGATATTAAAAAAAGGATTTTCTTTTGTTTCTTTTTTGAAAGGAAATGATAAAATATGAATCCGCAATTTTCATAGAAGTCAGAAAGAACACTTGAACCTATGTAATTTCAGTCAAAAAAAATTTTATTTTTATCTTTTTATCCTATTTTTCCATTGAAAGTAAATAACACAGAAAAAACACCATAACAGTAAACATTCATAATCTTCACAAAAGTCAAAAAAAATATTTCAAATTGAAATTTTTCAAAAAAATTTTTAATTTAATTTTTTTATTTAAAAATATATGATACAGTAGAAAAAATAAAGACAGTAAGAACTTTAGGTTTTTGGAAAAGTCAAAAAAATTTAGAATCTATGACATTTTTTTAAAAAAAGTTTTTTAATTTAATTTTTTATTTTACTCAATATATATTTTAATAATAAAAAAAACCAAAATAGTAAGAATTTTTAACTTTTTGGAAATAAAAAAATTCCTAAACTCGTGGAATTTTCCTCAGAAGGGCTTCCTTATCCGACATGGGTGAAGTTAATTCAAAAAATATTTTATTCGATATTGGTGAAGTTAATTCAGAAAATATTTTATTTGGTACCGATGAAGTTAATTAAAAAAATATTTTATTTAGTACCGGTGAAGTTAATTCAAAAAATATTTTATCCGACACGGGTGAAGTTAATTAAAAAAATATTTTATTTAGTACCGGTGAAGCTAATTCAGAAAGTATTTTATCCAGTACCGGTGAAGTTAATTCAAAAAATATTTTATCCGACACGGGTGAAGTTAATTTAAAAAATATTTTATCCAGTACCGGTGAAGCTAATTTAGAAAGCATTTGAACTCTGCCGCGAGGCGGGGTCTAGAAGGAAGGCGGATTTGAATCTTTTTTATGAAAGGTCAATGAGGTCAAAGATTTTCTAAATTTTGTAATCAAAACTAGAAATGGGATTTTTAAAAATTCTACAGTAAGAAATTCATGAAAATAATTCAAAAGAATCATTTTTTATATTCTGAGCGAAATTTAAGATTTTTTGCATTTTAAAAATTGGAAAAATTTGAATTTTAAAAAATTTACAAAACTTTTTAAAAATATTCGGGATCTTCTGAAATTATATTTTAGATATATCTATGAATTCCTCTGAAATTTGAAAACATTATTTTAGAGTTTTTAAATTTTAAATTTTAAATTTAAAAAACTCCAAAAAATTCAACGGAGAATTTTAATTTTTAAAAAAAGTATTTTAAATATATTTAAAACTTCTCTAAAATTTGAAAACATATTATTTTAGAGTTTTTAAATTTTAAATTTTAAATTTAAAAAACTCCAAAAAATTCATCGGAGAATTTTAATTTAAAAAAAAATATTTTAAATACACTCAAAACCTCTGAAATTTGAAAACATATTATTTTAGAGTTTTTAAATTTTAAAGTTTAAAAATTCCAAAAAAGTCTAAAAAGTGTTTTATTTATAAAAATTATTCTAATGACATTTACGTCGTTTTGAAATCCTGAAAATATCATAGACAGTCTGTATTTTTGGATCGTAAAGTTTGATGAAATCAAAAAAGTTCCCCAGAGGAAACTTTTCCTTTTTTAAAAATGCTGCAACTACACTGATACACATAAAAAACGTAACTTTTGGCACAGTAACAAATTCAAATAGTCACTATAATTTTTTAATTTTCGTCACAAAAATCAAATAATTATTAAAAATGTGACAATTGTGTTATATTTTGAAATTGTTAAGAAGTCGAAAGTTACTTTTTTCTGTAATTGAAGGAACTAAACATTGAATCTAATGTGTCTGATACATCAGACCTGTTTCAATGTATAGATATATCATATATAATCCACCAATATCAACACACAAAAATTATAATTTTAAATCTAATAATATAATCGTCACTGTTATTTTTTAATTTCCGTCACAAAAATCAAATAATTATTAAAAATGTGACAATTGTGTTATATTTTAAAATTTTTAAGAAGTCAAAAGTTGCTTTTTTTGTAATTGAAGGAACTAAACATTGAATCTAATGTGTCTGATACATCAGACCTGTTTTAATGTATAGATATATCATATATAATCCACCAATATCAACACACAAAAATTGTAATTTTAAATCTAATAATATAATCGTCACTATTATTTTTTAATTTTCGTCACAAAAATCAAATAATTAATAAAAATTTGACAATTCTGTTACATTTCGTAATTGTTAAGAAATCAAAAATTAAACTTTTTTTAAAATATATTTTTAAAATTTTTAAAAATTTAATAAATTTTTGTGTTTTTTGAAAATGAAATTTTAAATAATCAGGAACATTATCGAAAAACATCTTTATTGTATTAGTGTGATTTAAAATTGCGAAAATTAACATAAATGATTTTTGTGTTTTTGGTTTCTGAGGTTTGAAAAATCAAAAAATCCCTAAGGAAATGTTTTTTTAGAATTCTAAAACGACATGAGTTTAATAAAGATATTTTTCTAAGAAGTAAAATGATCTTTATGTTTTTGGTTCTGAATTTTAAATAGTCGGAAACATCCCCCGGGAACCTATTAGTCTTTTTAGAAAAACAATGTAAATATATTCGTGATTGATTCTACAATTTAATTTTTTCCGAAAGTTTTTCCAGAAATAATTACTTTCATCGAATACTGTTGTTACATTTGAAATTTTAACTTTTTAAAAAAAATCACTTATGTAATTTTTGAAATTATTACTTTCATCGAATACTGTTGTTACATTTGAAATTTTAACTTTTTAACTTTTTAAAAAAAATCACTTTTATGTGATTTTTGAAATAATTACCAATTCTGACGAAAATTGTAATAAAATTGTTGAAATTTTTACGAACAGTTGGTATTTTTAAAATAAGTCATATTTGTTACGAAAATCGTAGCATTTGATGTACACTACGTTGAATATCATACAAAAATTACAGGACTATTAGCGATGAAAATGACGTTAAAGTTGCACAATGACTATGAACTCATTAAAAATGAACAATATGTTGAATACTACAGAAAATTACAGTGTTTTTAGTAATGACAGGTATATTTAATGTTACACAAGGTTATGGTACTTTCAATAATGAAAGGTATATTGAATACTATATAAAATTACGAAAGTTATGTTTGATGTTACACAAGATTATGGTACCTTCAATAATGAAAGGTATATTGAATACTATATAAAATTATGAAAGTTATGTTGAATGTTACACAAGATTATGGTACTTTCAATAATGAAAGGTATATTGAATATTATATAAAATTATGAAAGTTATATTGAATGTTACACAAGATTATGGTACCTTCAATAATGAAAGGTATATTGAATACTATATAAAATTATGAACTTTTAACTGTGAAACTTATGTTTAATGTTACACAAGATTATAGTATCTTCATTAATAAAAAATATGTTGAATATTATATAAAATTATGAACTTTTAACTGTGAAACTTATGCTAAACATGATACCAAAACTACGATACTTTTCGTGAAATAATTTATGCTGAACACAACACAAAGGTTAAGTTTTTTCAGCATTGAAAATGAAACCGAACGTTGCACAAAGAATACGATACTTTTCGTGAAATAATTTATGCTGAGCACAACATAAAGATTAAAGTATTTTTAATACCAAAAGTTACGTCTAATATCGCACAAAGATTACGGTATTTTCGTTAACGAAATGTCCCTAATTATGTACATTTTTTTTACGTTAAAGTTACGACTTTTTACGTAATTAAGGATAAAGACCAGATAACGTTTTAACCTCATGATCTTAGTTCTTATTTCGACCTCCCTCAGACTCCCTGAGGCAATGTTGTAAATATAGAATTTCTAGAGAAATTTCTGTTTTGCAAAATTGACCACGTACCACCCGCCGTTAATCGCCTGACTGGTCCGAAAAAAACAAATTTGGCAAATTTGGTCAATGATCGAAACCAAGTTTCAAAATTGACAAATAAAATTAATTTTTTATTATTTTTGTAAACAGGAATATAAACAACGGGAAGACTACTTAAAATACTTTGAAATTTCCAAAGTTATTAAAGGAAAATTTTGTAATTTTAATTTTGAAATTTCGAACATTGAAAAAATTTAAAAATCGAAATTTGACATTTTTAGAAAAATATTTTTATCAAATTTATATTTTATTTAGTTTTAAAAATTGTCGTAGAAGAATTTTGTAATTTTAATTTCGAAATTTTAAAAAATCAGAATCAGACACAAGGGATATTTGACTTTTTTTAGGAAAATATTTCGATAATTATGTTTTACTTAAAATTTCGAAAATTTATCATAAAATATTTGGTATTTTTTATTTTTATTTTTAAATAAAAAAAATAAAAAAGTATTATTTAAGGATATTCATTTTTTAAAATATAATTTAATTTCGTTTATATTTGTTTTTAAAATTCAAAAATTATCTAAAATATATTTGGTATTTTTTATTTTTAAATTAAAAAAAATATTATTTAAGGATATTCATTTTTTTAAATATAATTTAATTTCATTTATATTTGTTTTTAAAATTCGAAAATTATCTAAAACATATTTCGTATTTTTAATTTTTAAATTAAAAAAATAAAAAATATTATTTAAGAATATCAATTTTTTAAAATATAGTTTAATTTCATTTATATTTGTTTTTAAAATTCGAAAATAACTTAAAATATATTTCGTATTTTTTTTAAAAAATGACGAAACAGATATATTTCTTTTTTTATGAAATAGTTTTAACTGTATCTATGTTTGTCTCTATAATTTCAAAAAATGTCATAAATGGAATTTGATACTTTTAATTTCTAACATTAAAAAACCCAAAAAGTCATCGAGGATACTCACTTGCCCCAGAAAAATATCCAGACTTTACCCGTGACTAAATAAACAAATATGGCAAATAGGAAACCTCAGACATTCCGACGTAAAAGTCTAAAACAATTTTAAAAATTTAAAATTAAAAACAAATTTTAAAAAATAAAAAAATTTTAAAAATACATATATTTTAGAAATTTTAAAAATTAAAAGTTAAAAAATTTTAGAAATGAGAAATTTTAGAAATTTTAAAAAATTTTAAGAATTAAAAAAAATTAGAAATTTTAGAAATTAAAAATTTTAGAAATGAGAAATTTTAGAAATTTTAAAAAATTTTAAGAATTAAAAAAAATTAGAAATTTTAGAAATTAAAAATTTTAGAAATGAGAAATTTTAAGAAAATTTAAAAAATTTTAAGAATTAAAGAAATTAGAAATTTTAGAAATTTTAAAAAATAATTATTTTGAAAATTTGTAGTGATTTAATTTAACCCATTAGGCAGATGAATTATCAAAGTTAATCTATGTTCATTCAATTGTTCAGTTGTAAGTTCTTAGAAATTATTTTTAAATTAAAAATATTTCGAAAAATTCAATTTTTGCACGTTGCAAAATAACAAATAATTTGTGCAAAATTTGAAAATTGTCAAATTCAGACAAAAATGACAATTTTAAATTTTTTAAATTGAATTATTTCGAAAAAAATAAAAATGTTTTTTTGGAATTTTTTCCAAGGGAAATTTTAGAATATTTTAGTAAAAATAAAAATTAGAAATTTTACAAAAGTTTGCATTTTGATAAAAAACATTTTTCGAAAAATTCAAAAATTGTCTCGACTAGAAAGTTTAAAAAATCCTTCTCGAGATGAAAAGTTGGAGAATTTTTGATTTTTATGATTATATAAAATTAAACATATTATTGTAAAAAAGTGAATTATTTTTTATAAAATTTGAAAAATTATTTTATTACAAATTTCTCACAATTTTCTAGTTGAGACCAAAATTATGAAAATTTTAATTTTTGTGATTTTATAAAATTAAAAAATCATATTATTGTAAAAAAGTGAATTATTTTTTACAAAATTTTGAAAAATAATTTTAATACAAATTTTCACAATTTTCTAGTTGAGACCAAAATTGTGAAAATTTTGATTTTTATGATTTTATAAAGTTAAAAATTTATTTGTTTTTTATTTACAAATTATTTTCTTCATTTTAATTTCTAGTACTGTCCAGTTGAGACCGAAAATTCTTAAATTTCAAAGTTAGTTTTTTTAATTTTGTTCCAAAAGTACTTTGTAAATTCTAAAAAAACAAAAATATTAAAAATTCCGTCGGCAGATGAAACTAGAGATGGTTACTGTATTTCAGGAACTTAATTTTTCACGTTATTATTGTTCGGAAATTTTTATTTTTGGTTTTATTCGACCTTACACGTTTTAATCACAATTCGGGCCCTGAGGCAAAGACCAAAGATTCCAAAGTCCCGAGAGTCGTCAAAGGTGCCGCTTTCCATTTTTGGATTTATCCGGAGCAGCTTCGAGATTCATAATTTTCGAAGCAATTAGAACTATTATTTTTTATTTTTCATATTCCTGTAATTTTGCAAAAAATTAAATTTCCCGCTGGGACCAGGAAAAACATTAATTTTCGAAACATCTGGTCTTGAGTGGAAAAAACACAATTCGAAGTTATAGCCAAGGGGAATTTTAAAGAATTTCAGTTTTTATATTCATGAATAAATTAACATTTCGGGTCACGAAATCAAAGAACTAATTTTGTACAAAAATAGTGATTTCAAAAATTTCGAAAAAAATTAATAAAAATTCAAAAATTTTGAAAAAATAAATAAAATTTTAAAAAAATTCAAAAAAATTAATAAAAATTAAAAAATTTTTAAAATTAAAAAAATTAGAAAATTTTTAAATTTAAAAAAAAATTAATAAAAAATTTAAAAATATCTATAATTAATGCAAGAGAGCTAATTTTATAGAAAAATAGTGGATTATTAATTTTCAGAAGAAATCTAATCAAAATTCCAAAATTAGTCTATAAATAACTAATATTAAAAAATTAATTTTTCACAAGAACAATGATTTCAAAAATTTAATAAAATATTTCAGAAAATTTAAAAATAAATTTTTTATAAAAATAATGTTTTTGAAAATTCACAAAAAAATAAAATATTTTAAAAAATAAATTTTTTTTGTAAAAATAATAATTTCAAAAATTTAATAATTTTGAAAAAAATAATTTTTACAAAAATAATGATTTTATTAAAATTTAATAAATCATTAATGAAAAATTTTAAAAAATTAAAAAAAATATCTTAAAAAGTGCATCCAAAAATAACAAATTTTACGTCGAAAATATGAATTATTAATTCCAAAAAAACTTTTACCGAATATAGAAAAAATAAACTTCAAAAGTACCCAAAATTCGACACTAAATTTTCATTTTTTAAATGTGGCATTTTCGATAATATTCAAATTAGACAGTAATCCATCATTTCATTTATCCAGACGATTTCCTGGAACATTAACAACCACGATTAACAAAGTGCACTTCCTGCTTATGGATTAAAAACAAACTACAGCTTATTTTGGGCTTAATCGGATGTCCATTCAAAATCTGTGCTTAATTTTTTTGAACTTTTACAAAAATTAAACATTTAGACAAAAGTGCAAAACTTTGTATATCAAATTTCAATTGACAGAAATGGAAATCAAACTAGAAATCATTTTATAGTTTATGAAATATCTACTTAGGAATTCCTATTCAATTAGTACTGAAGGACCTGTTGAAGCAATATAATCATATGGAATATAAAGGTTGATTACCTTATGTCAAAATATATACAAAGTGGGTATATGGCATATAATGTATCGATACATTAAGAAAGATGTGATGTGTCAGATACATTAAGTTGATATCGATATACTGTATCCTATGTATGGATATATTATAACAGCTCTGATTTACCAGATACATTATATCCAAAATATCGATTCATTAAGTATGCTATCGGTGCATTATATTCAATGTATTAGTACATTATAACAGCTCTGGTGTATCAGATACATTATATCCAAAATATCTATTCATGAAGTGCAATATCAGTGCATTATATTCAGTGTATTAGTACATTATAACAGCTCTGATTTACCAGATAGATTATATCCAATATATCGATTCATGAAGTGCAATATCAGTGCATTATATTCAATGTATTAGTACATTATAACAGCTCTGGTGTATCAAATACATTATATCCAATATATCTATTCATTAAGTATACTATCGGTGCATTGTGTATAATGTGTTTTGTGTGTGTAAAGATGAAGTAACTTGATGACGAAAACTAGCTTATTTTGTGGCCAATCACATTCATATTTGAAATCTATTTTTATCTTTTGATAAACAATTTCCACAAATGACGAAATTTGACAAAAAAGCTTACACACCACATATGGAGAAAACACAAGCGAATTCGCGTACATATTTAGCGATTTTCGATCACTGATTTTCAAAGCACTCGTTTTCTACTTTATTTTTTATTAATTTTAATAAATCCTTTTTGGAATCAGATAATATTTTGTGGTAATTGTAGTTCTCTAAGTAGAGTTTTGCAAAAATTATCGAAAATACAAAAAAAAAAAACTATTCGTCTATCATCCAATGTTTCGATCACTGTTTTCCAAAACATTCGTTTTCTACTTTATCTTTACTAATTTCAATACTTCTATTTTAAAATTAAGTAAACTTTTTACATTAATTACAGCTATCTAATTAGTTATTTAAGAGATTATTAACGATATTGAGAAAATTATTCTTTTTCTAAGATGATGACACATCTTGAAGCGCTAATTTCCATTAGTATCTTTGATAACTTTAATACTTCTTTCTTAATTAGATATATTTTTACCTCAATTATAGCTATATAATCGTTTTTAAGGAAGTTATTAAAAATGAAAAAAATAAGTTTTTTTAAAACAATAATTATACATTTTGAAGCGCTGGTTTTTTTTCGCATCTTTGTTGATTTTAATACTTTTTTTTCTAATTTGATGTATTTTTACGGTAATTACAGTTCTATTTTTTTCTATTTATTCCCATATCGCACATTCAAAGTTCACAAACAGTACTAAAGTTAAACCTTTGTACCTTTGATCCAACTCATCCGTCGGTGCGTGCGTGGGTGCGAGCCTTCCGTTCCTAGGACCTTGAGATTCTTCTTATCATCTAGCTTGTTTTCTGGTCAACCGGGCCTCTAATGAGAGATATGCAAAGGGCTTCGCTTCTTTAGCCTACAAGCAGCTTGCGGGCTAGGATTCTAGCTGTCGGTCTTCGGTCGGGAATCGAACCCGAGTCTCGTGAATTTGAATTCACGTGTACTACCATTGTACTATCCGAAGACTGTAATTACAGTTATGCAATTAGTTTTCCGAAAACACGATCACAGTCGCAATAATTGAGAATCCAGAGTTACGGATTTTCTGGATTATCTCAATCCAGTATTTAATTCAACAAAGAAAACATTTTTTTTCATAGATCCCTAAAATCCGTCAAAAAACATAATTCGTGTCGAAACCACACCTTTATGAAAAATATTTTGTATATAATGTTAATTCAAGGAAAACACGGAAAACTAAAAATAACGGACGTCCAAAACGAAACTATAAAGAATCCAAAACAATTTGAGGGGGTCTGGCTTATCCAATTAATCTAAAGGTCGCCATCCACCGAAAATTTTAATTTCATCCGTCAGACCACAATAGAATGCCAATTTAGAAAACAAATATTAAATTTTCCAATTGGAAGATTTCTGAAAAAAATTAACTCACAGTGTAGGAGGGATGTGTAAATTTTAAAAATACAAAAATGCACAAATTAAAATTTTGCAGAAAATAAAAAATTATCTACTTTTAAAGTAATTCAATCGAGAAAATTTACTTTGATTTAGAAATTAAAAAACTAAAAAAAAGAATAAAATTGAAAAATTCAGAAAAGTTGAAAATTCAGGAAAATTATGATTGTAAAAATAATAAATAAATGTTTTTAATGAAATTTTCAGAACTTCTTAGAGCCTATAGTAGATTTCGTAAAAAGTCCAAGTTTAAGCAGAAGTTATTTCGTAATTAATTATATTTAACAAACTGGAAATAAATACTTTCACGAAAATATCTCGACACGAATTTCTACAACTTCTTAGAGCCTATAGTAGATTTCGTAGAAAGTCCAAGTTTAAGCAAAAGTTATTTCGTATTTAATTATATTTAGCAAATTAGAAATAAATACTTTCACAAAAATATCTCGACACGAATTTCTACAACTTCTTAGAGCCTATAGTAGATTTCATAAAAAGTCCAAGTTTAAGCAGAAGTTATTTCGTATTTAACCACACTTGTGTAGACTTCGGACGAATAACTCGTTTATTTAGTTAGCTCTCAGAATTAAGTAATTAAACCTATTAAGACCACGATAACAGAGAAATTATAAATGTAAAAAAGTATTGCTTCTGAGCAAATACAGAATATTTCTCTCCATCTGCTCGACGGAATGGTCGCAGTTCGCTGATCGGGTATTTACCGTATTCTTTACAATACTATTATAAAGTTAAAAATAACTACTTTTTTACGGAATTCTCTCGAAATGAACTTTTTAGAAAATACAGTAAACTAAATGATGTTTTAGATTTTCTATGATGATTACTTTGTAATCTTACACAATTCCGCAATTAATTCTTTACAAATATATTCTTCTTGGATAGATTTTGGAACTTCTGAAGCAGAATACACAAAGTACAAAACCCTCTGCCCACCCCCATACGTCAACGGTTGCATAAAAGTCACCGATGTGTGTTTAATAAATCATAAACAACACCAAAATGACCTACCGTAGGCGAGATGTGTTTGCGTGTTTAGAAAACTAAAAACTTACATAAAAATAAAAAATATAATTTTAGAAATTTATGATTCTAAAAATAGAAAATTTAAGAATTAAAAAACTCAAAAAAATTTAAACAATAAAACTTATCGAATTAAAATTGAATTTTCTAGATATGGAGAAGAAAGATAAGTGACAGTAGTCTTATGATGTAAATTTTAGGGATAAAAGGACAGCAAAAAGGCCGACCTCAACGACATGTCTCTTAATCTTGACAAATTCCGATAATCTTGGTTATTATAGAATTTGTTCTTTGATGCTAGCAACAAAGTGACGAAATTTCGAGACAACAGGAAGTTCGTCGATTTCAATAATAACTACTTCTTAAACACTATTCATTATCATATTAGAGTTACTAAAATTATCATCAAAAAATAGCTGCAAAAAATAAGGAGTGCCCATTGTGAATACAAATCGACTTTTTAGTCACTATTTAAGTAGTAACATAACTGTCAAAGTCAGTGTTTAAAAAGAACTTCAATAAAGACGAGATAGTGATCGAGTTAAACACTATCCAAGCCTTAACTGGAGCTGCCAAAATCATCAACCAAAAATCAACAATAAGAGAAATGGATAGTCTGTTTTCAAGTTTAATCAGAACTTTCCAGTCACTATTCACTTTTTACTAAAGTTATCAAAGTTACTATCCAGAAAACGACTCCAATGATATATAAGATGATGACTAAAAATGAACACTATATATTATCTGTTAGTAAAGTAAAAATTGTTATTCAAAAAACCACTCCAATGATACATTATATAACAACTAAAAATGAACACTATATATTGTCTATTAGTAAAGCAAAAATTGTTATTCAAAAAACCACTCCAATGAAAGCATAAATAATAATTTACTTACACACCTTATTTAGAACCCCTCGTAACTCATTTATCCCCTTTAACTTAGGTTTTCATTCTGGTCCAACAACTTAATTATCTGCAGAAAAATTCCCGCCATCAAGACTCGTTCTGTTACTACAATAAATTTCTCCTACGTGTCTAATTTTTGCTGGGCTACATTGAATTCATTATGATGTTTTTGTACCATAATCCCCAAACCGGACACCGGAAATTGAAAAATAACAAGAAAGACAACCACATAAGAATCTTCAGTACAAATTATATACCGTATTTGCTCTATTTGTGGCACATGTGCCACTATTTTTCGATCGATCTATCAGGAACTTGTATGTTATCTAACTTTATTGTTGCACATATCAGTTTCCTTTCATCCAAACCTTCAGGATGTGCCACAAATAGAGCAAATACGGTATTTTTAGATATTTAATTTTTAAACTATCTAAGTTGGATTCGAAATAATGAAATATGAATTTTGAATATTCAAAAATCTAAGATTAGAAAGTAAAAATTCTATGAACTTTGAAACTTTTATGTCCTGAACAATTACCACGCCTGAGGGCGGACAGCAAACAAGCCGAATTTATATAAAGGAACAGTGCCTACGTTTATGAAAAGTCCTCACGTCAAAATAAACATAAAAAATTCAAAATAAAAATAAAAATAGCAATTTACGTTAAATTTTTTGACAAGTTGGACAATGTATTTTTTACTTAAATTTCTAATGATTACAAAAATAAAAATTTGAATTTGTACATCACGGTTAAATACCTCAAGTGTAGTTTTTTGCATAAATTTATGGACATTTCGAAATCGAAAATTTAAATAAAATCAACAACAAGAATTAAACATTCAGATAAGTTATCTTATGTCTTCTTCACATGAGATTACAATGACTATAAAATTCATATTTGAAATTTTCATGTAACATTTAGATGATTTAGATGATGTATGTATACTTATATAAATATTTCTGAGTAAAGAAATTTACATAAAATCAGCAACTTATAGTAACTGATCAGATAAGTTATCTTATGTCTTCTTCACATGAGATTACAATGACTATAAAATTCATATTTGAAATTTGAATGTAACATTTAGGTGATGTATGTATACTTATATAAATATTTCTGAGTAAAGAAATTTACATAAAATTAATGCTTTGTATCCAAAGTTCAAAGGTTAATATTTTCTATCTTAAAATCCATAAAAGTTAAAAATCAAATTTGCAGCTTGCGGGTAACATTTAGATAATTCAGCTGGTATGCTTTCTATTTAAGTCTATGAAAATTTCAAAATCAAAGAAAAATTTGCAACTAAGTTACTGCAACACAAAAAAGCGTAACTTTTGATTTTTTAACAATTGCGAAATGTAACACAATCGTCACATTTTTAATAATTATTTGACTTTTGTGACGGAAATTAAAAAATAATAGTGACGATTATATTACTAGATTTAAAATTACAATTTTTGTGTGTTGATATTGGTGGATTATATACGATATATCTGTACATTGAAACAGATCTGATGTATCAGACACATTAGATTCAATGTTTAGTTCCTTCAATTACAAAAAAAAGCAACTTTTGACTTCTTAACAATTTTAAAATATAACACAATTGTCACATTTTTAATAATTATTTAACTTTTGTGACGGAAATTAAAAAGTAATAGTGACGATTATATTTGTTACTGTTTCAAAAGCTACATTTTTTTATATAAATTGGAAGATTGGCTTGTTTAATTTAAAACTAATTTTTTTGAGCAATAACATTTCAAAGAAATTATTGTTTTTCATGTTGTAATTTGTCTTTTAAATTATAAATAATTGTAATTAGTATTTATTGAAAATAATAAATATTGAAATTTTTTGAAAAATTCAAAGATTTGTTTCATCTATCGATTTAATTTGGATTAAGTTAATGAGATGATTTAAGTATTAAGAAATTCCTTTTGTTTCCTGACCTTTCATTTTTACGGATACAGCGGATTATGAATTTTACGTAAAGTAATAGAGCTTAGACTAAGGATAAATTTAGGATTAATTAGAACATGTCAATCGACCTGTCTAAGTATTGAATGAAGATTTCGTTTCGGTTTTGACATCATCATAAGTGAAGATAAATATGTCTTAACTAATCTTGTTTAATGTTGAATATAGATTGTGGATTTTATTTAGATTCGAAAATCATCATAGATGTAGATAAGTGTATCCTAACTAATCTTGTTTAATGTTCCATATAACTTTCAAATTTTACATTGATTTTAATTTAGAAATTTTAAGAACGTAGGTGTAAAACATGTCAACCAACCTGTCTGAATATTGCATGCAAGTTACACACTTTATTTTGATGCAGATATCTTTGTAAATATAGGTAAAGAACGTTTTAACTGATCCATCTCAAAGTTGTGACAGTTGTTAATTTTACTTTGATTTCGGAATTTTTATAAATCTCAGAAAATCCACTATTTTTAACTTAAAAGACTTTTCGTGTTATTTTCGATTATAAAATTCAATTACTTATTTTAAAATTTAATAATCCTACTATCACGAAAGGTAAAAATAGAAGTTGTTACGAAATGGTCTCAAAAAAAATTTGTAGAAGTTCTTAAAAACTAAAATAGCCTAAAATTTTAGTTTCAAATGATGATTATTTCGTAATTATTTTTTAAATATATTCTTCCTAAAAAGATCAAAAATTCCTGAATCAGGATATGTGAAGCACAAAATTCTTTAAAGCTAATTTTTACACATTAAAATTCTTAAAAATATTCAACAATCATAATTTCGCAATTTTTTCTAAGTAGATATCTTTTTTTAAATTAAAAATTTGGCAATTCAGTTATATTAATCCATGCAAAATTTTATTTACAGTAATTTTCGTCAGATCTCCATCAACCGGCGTGGTTATATGAAATATGAAAAATATGAATTTCTTATTTATCAGAACAATAATAAAATTAAACACAATAAATATCATATATAACGTATTTTTTGAGGAAATAAAATATCGGGGAACAAATTGCAAAAAGTTTTTCATTTTTAATCAAAATTTTGACTGAAAATAAAAAAAAATTTTTTTGCAGTTTGTCTTCCAAATTCTCGATTTTCTCAGAAAATACATTATATATTATTCGATGCAGAATTTAATTCTGAGTTTAATGGTATGTAAATTATAATATTTAACCGAAAATAAAATATTTTACAATTTGAATTCCGGATTCTCGATTTTCTCAGAAAATACGTTATATATTACATTACCTAGCAAATATTCGGTCTATTGTGTACATACAAAAAAGCGTAACTTTTGACTTCTTAACAATTGCGAAATATAACACAATCGTCACATTTTTAATAATTATTTGACTTTTGTGACGAAAATTAAAAAGTAATAGTGACGATTATAGTTGTTACTTGACTGAAAAGTTATATTTTTTTGTATGTAGACAGTATATCTGCTGCTTAGGATATAGAGTATTTCCTTTCCCGTGCTTGCCCAATCCAGGCATTACGAAATACGGTAGGCAATGGGTACCTGATAAAGGGGGAAAGGTTCGCCACTATGGTGCAGTCCACGGCCTGGTTGCGCAGGTAATAGCCCTTAGGGACTAGGACAAGATACTAAACATCTACGCTGGCCACTCGGCGCAATCCCTTCTGGTGGTTTACAAACCACATGTTCGATTACGGGAAAGTTTTAACCTTTAACCTAGTATTTCCTTTCGAGACCTGGCTTGCTTACGCAATAACGAGTTAATACACCGATATAACAGTTTTAATACATTCCAACTGACGAATTTAATTCTATGACTAAACCAAATATTTGCAATAAATAAATTTTTAAAATGAGCTGACTCAAAGAAGATTTTTAAATACAATTTTCAAATAAAATACATTTTTAGATAAAATACAAAATAACTTCCTCCGCTTTTTGAATGAAAAACGTGACACTGTAAAATCACAAATTTATAAAGATGGATTACACGGAAAACAGGAAGTTTAATTTTTTCGATTTAAAGGCCAAATTTATGACGTTCTGGATTTCGAAACTTCAAACAAGAAATCCCCCGAGGAAAAATTCGAAATTTTAAGAATATTGAATAAAATAAAATTCGGAATTTTAAGAATATTAAATAAAATAAAATTCAAAATTTTAAGAATATTAAATAAAATAAAATTCGAAATTTTAAGAATATTAAATAAAATAAAATTCAAAATTTTAAGAATATTGAATAAAATAAAATTTGGAATTTTAAGAATATTAAATAAAATAAAATTCGGAATTTTAAGAATATTGAATAAAATAAAATTTGGAATTTTAAGAATATTAAATAAAATAAAATTCGGAATTTTAAGAATATTGAATAAAATAAAATTTGGAATTTTAAGAATATTAAATAAAATAAAATTCAAAATTTTAAGAATATTAAATAAAATAAAAAAATTCAATTTTAAAATCAAGAATTTTAAACATTTTGCAAAAAAAGCAAAAAATTTTTAAAATATTAAACAATTTTAAAAAATTTAACTTTATTATTTTAAAAATTTTTTAAATATTTAACTTTGAAGAATTTAATTCAATTTGTTTTTAAATTTGAAAATAATTTTCTATGTTACGGTAATTTTGGAAATTTTAAAAATTGGTCTTGAGACGGAAAATATTATTTTTTTCGACATTTGACGGCCTTGGGGAATACTCGAGAGTAATCTTCTTAGAGGACTCATAATTCATTTCTTAGTCAAAAAATGAATCAAGAATTACTCATAACCGGATCAACGTTTCTTATACGTCATTTCTAAAGCTCTTGATTTTCGAACTTTCGAATCAAACGTCGAATCGATTTTGAATTCATTTGAGTTCGAAAATCGAATTAATTTAATTCACAAATCGAAATATTGAAATTAAAATTATAGTAATTTGACTTCACAAATCGAAATATTGAAATTTAGATCAAATTAATTTGAGTTCGAAGATCGAGAAATTCGAATTTAAACCGAATTAATTTAATTCACAAATCGAAAGATTGAAATTAAAATTGAAGTAATTTTAATTCACAAATCGAAAGATTGAAATTAAAATTGAAGTAATTTTACTTCGAAAATCGAAAGATTGAAATTAAAATTGAAGTAATTTGACTTCGAAAATCGAAAGATTGAAATTTAGATCAAATTAATTTGAATTCGAAAATCGAGAAATTCAAATTTAAACCGAATTAATTTGAGTTCGAAGATCGAGAAATTCGAATTTAAACAGAATTAATTTAATTCGAAAATTGAAAGATTGAAATTTATATCAAATTAATTTAATTCGAAAATTAAAAGATTAAAGTTCGAATCGAACGAGTTCAAGTTCGAAAATCGAAGATTTCAAAAACTCGACAGCTCTGGTTATTTTCCTTGACTTTTATCTAAAAATATGGTTCAAGTAGTGGTTTCGACACGAAAGATTTAAGACTACGAGATTGACTGTTGGTCTTTTAGAAGACAAATATCAGCTTTTGATTATTTTTATGAAATTTAAAATATTCGAAATTTCCCTCCAAAATGTCTGGTAATTTTTCAAAATTTTAATAAAAATTATATTTAGAATGTTTTAAAAATATTCAAAATTCTAAAATCAAAAAAAAAAAATAAAATTTAAATTTAAATTTAAAAATTATTCATTTTAAAATATATTTTAAAAAACTAGGAAATTTAAAAAATAAAATTTAATATTTTTTAAAACTAAATAAAATTTAATATTTTTAAAAATAAATAAAATTTAATATTTTTTTAAAAATAAATAAAATTTAATATTTTTAAAAATAAATAAAATTTAATATTTTTTTAAAAATAAATAAAATTTAATATTTTTTTAAAAATAAATAAAATTCAGTAAACAGGTCTCGAACGGAAAATTACTCTTTGTGCTTTTGTCGAAGTAATCCGAATTTGGCTTTTTTCTAGGACTGAGGTCTCTTCGTTTCCTAAGGCGGTCCAGAATGAAATCACAGGGTCAAAAACATGGAGGTGTGTTTGTTACACGAACGCTGAAAATGATGACAGGATTTAAATGACTCAAAACATCTATTTTTAATAAACAACAAGGGATATAATTCTGCTTCAAGGTACACACAAAAAACGTAACTTTTGGTTTGGTAAAAATTGTAAAATATGACAAAAATGTAACACAATTGTCGCGTTTTTAATAATTATTTGACTTTTGTGACGGAAATTAAGAAATAATAATGACGATTATATTTGTTACTTGACTGAAAAGTTATATTTTTTTGTGTATATATAGTAATAAGAACCATCTGTCAATCTGTCGCAATAGGAACGTTTTACCAATCTTTCACAAAAAAATTTAATTTTTGTCTTCTTAACAATTTTAAAATATAACACAATCGTCACATTTTTAATAATTATTTGGCTTTTGTGACGAAAATTAAAAAAATAATAGTGACGATTATATTTGTTACTGAACCGAAAATTACGTTTTTTTGTGTAGATATGAATTTTATAACTTATTCACGATGACGGAAGAAAATTCAGCTCTTATTTGGATCTCTTGAATTTTAGTTTTTTATTATTGTAAAAATAATTTTTTTCAAAATTTTTGAGATTTCTAAAAACTCGGAAAATTTCGAATTTTTATAGATTTCTAAAAACTTAATAAATTTAGAAATTTCATAGATTTCTAAAAACAATAAATTTCAAATTTTTATAAATTTTTAAAAACTTAATAAATTTAAAAATTTCATAGATTTCTAAAAACTTAATAAATTTAAAGATTTCATGGATTTCTAAAAAGTTGAAAAATTCTGAATTCTAATTTAGGAAGATTCTTAAAATTTATAAATTAATTTTTGCAAATCCTAGTTCCAAAAATAAAAAAAATTAAATTTTGTCGTAATGCGAATAAATGTCAATTAAGATTTTTTAAAATTAGAAATTAAAATTATTTTAAATTTTTTAACATTAATTTCGAAAAAATTTTTAAAATCTATTTTTATAAAAATAAAAAATTAATATTTTCGAAAAATTATCTCATGACGAATTTTCAGAATTTTTGAAAACATTTTTTTTATTTTTAAATATTTTTAGAATCATATTAAAAAATAAAAAATAAAAAATTATAAATATTTTTTAAAATATATTTTTGTAAAAATTAATTTTTAAAACAAATTTAAAAATTCTGCAATTTTTCCAAATTTTTAAATTTTAAAAATTTTATTTTAATTTTTACTTCTAAAACTATATTTTTGTAAAAATTAATTTTCATTCAGATTAGTTTTAAGATGAATTTTCAGAAATATTTGAAAATTTCAAAAAATTTTGCAATTTTTCTAAATTTTTTTGAGTTCTGGGAAATTCTAAAAATAAATCTTAAACATCAAAATTCCCATGGATATTCTCAAACTACTTATCACGTAAATTACGGTGTTAGAATGACAAACAATATACAAAAAAGATTACACTAAAACGGCTCTAATGTATCAGATGTATCATATTTAATGTTCCGGTACATTGAATATAATATATCTGATACATTAGAGTTATCTTAATGTATCTATATATTAAATATAATTCATCAATATTGCATTTTTTATATCGATAAAGTAGATATAATATATCTCATATATCAGAAATGTTTTAATGCATCGATACATTAAACACAATACACCAATACTAACTTAATTTAACGATATATAAAACGTAATATTCTGGTATATTAGACTAATTATAATATCTTGGTAGATTAATAGAGTGCATCGACATTAACGTAATTCATCGATACATTGGATATAATATATCTCATATATCAGAAATGTTTTAATGCATCGATATATTACACACCATACATCGATATCAACTTAATAGATTGATACATTGAAGACAATATATCTCATATATTAAAACCGTTATAATCTATCCATACGTTATATTTAATATATCGATATCAACTTAATAGATTAATACATTGAAAACAATATATCTCATATATTGAAACCATTATAATATATCAATACGTTATATTTAATATACCGATATCAATTTAATATATTGATACATTGAAGACAATATATCTCATATATTAAAACCGTTATAATATATCAATACATTATATTTAATATACCGATATCAATTTAATATATTGATATATTAAAACCAGTTTAATATATCCATACATTATATTCTATGTATCCATTTTTGTGTGTGGAAGAACTGAAATAATTGTTTTGAAATTTTTTATTCAATTTTAAATGAGGTTGGTTTTTAATTTCAAAAAACAACCTCAGAAAAAAATTACTTTCAAAGTACTACATAAATCGGTGTCAATTATTCCAAGAATAATAATTCAAAAAAATAAAATTTATTAATCTCAATTTATAAATGCTCTTTTTTAAACAAATTCGGATTTCAATGGCTTTTGTAAATTTTGAAAATAAAAGAAATTTTGCAAAAATGTTACAAAATTAAAATTTCTTTCATGTTCTGTAATTTTTAAATTTCCAAAGAGTCTTAATTTTTGAAAATTAGGAATAGTATTAAAAAATTGAAAATTTTTGTTTTGAAGAATTCTAAATTAAAAATACTAATAACCAAAATTTTTAAAAATATTTAAAAACGAATTTCGAAAATTTTAATAATTTTATAATTAAAGTCGAAAATTTTAAAAATTATTTTTTAAATTATTATATAATAAAAAAAATCATAAAATTTCGAACATAATTTTTAATACTAATTTTTGTAGTTTTTTAACTAAAATCGAAAATTATAAAAATTATTTTTTTAATTATTATATAATAAAAAAAATCATAAAATTTCGAACATAATTTTTAATACTAATTTTTGTAGTTTTTTAACTAAAATCGAAAATTATAAAAATTATCATATATTATTGAAACTTTATTTTTTAATTATTATATATTATTAAATCTTTTTTATAAAATTCCAAAGATATTTTTTAACGTCAATTTTTTACTTTTTTAATTAAGATCGAAAATTATAAAATCCCGTGTGTACGTAGTTTTTCGAACTCCCCAAAGTGCCCTCTAGATTCCTAAACTATAATTTTTAAAGTTGATTAAAAACAAATTACTTTTTGAAAATCACAAAAGTACAGTAAAAATTTCAAAAATTACCATATATAAAAATGTAATTTTCAATCTTTATCAATGAACTTTTTCGAAAATAATTTTTCCAAAAATTAATTATTCTATTAAAAACTACGAAAATTTCGTACAAGTTTTTCTAAAAAAAGTACTACCAGATGTTTTACCACGAAAATTATGGTTTACTTAATTAACATCGTGAACACAAGTTTCAGATTCCCACACGTTGTCTGAGGTCATTTTCTACTTTTGTTCGTAAACATTTGACGTTTCAAAATTTTTAAGACTTATTTTACTCATGATTTTGATGACGAATATGAAACCGAAAAATTATTAAAAAATCTCTTTTATATCTTTTTTAAGCCGTTCTAATTTGAAAATTGTGTCATGAGGTGGTGTACTGTAGTGATTACTAAAACCGTAGATGAGTCAGTAAGGGAGGATACAAAACAAACCAACTTGGGAAGAAATATCATCAAGATTTTAGAAATTAAAAAAATTGTATTTTGGACGGAAATTTAGAAAATGAGTGTGGGAGTAGTATTGATTATGTAGTGTCTTGAAAGTCTAAGCCTTCTGTGGAAATTCAGAAAAGTTGCATTAATGTCAAATTGTTCTCTTGTATTACTTTTGAAAGTTTGGATATCACATGCAAATTTTGAATAATGGTCTTTGTGTTAGATTTTTCTCACATACTATTTCCGAAAATACAAATCTTATATGTAAATTTCACATGGCAGTATCAGTGTCAAAATATTGTCATATACTTCTTTTGAGAGTTCGAATATCATATGTAAATTTCACATAACAACAGTAATATCAAAATATCGTCATATACTTCTTTTGAGAGTTCGAATATCATATGTAAATTTCACATAACAACAGTAATATCAAAATATTGTCATATACTCCTTTCGAGAGTTTAAATATCATATGTAAATTTCACAGAACAACATTAATATCAAAATATTGTCATATACTTCTTTTGAGAGTTCGAATATCATATGTAAATTTCACAGAACAACATTAATATCAAAATATTGTCATATACTCCTTTTGAGAGTTCGAATATCATATGTAAATTTCACATAGCAGCATTAATATCAAGATATTGTCATATACTATTTCCGAAAATACAAATCTTATATGTAAATTTCACATAGCAGCATTAATATCAAAATATCGTCATATACTTCTTTCGAGATTTCGAATATCATATGTAAATTTCACATAACAACAGTAATATCAAAATATTGTCATACATTACTTTCAAATGCTTGAATCTCTTATGAGAATTGTGTGTGATGATATTTTCATTGTATTTTTCTCATATACTACTTTCGAAAGTTTAAGCCCCATGTGAAAATTATGAGCAATAGTATTAGCACTGGGCTTTTGTTTTTTGCACACTATTTCCAAAAATTTGAATATCTTGTAGAAATTTTGAATAGCAGTATTAGTGTTGGATTGTTCTTTTCCTCACACTCATTTCGAAGAAATCTAGATTGTGTAGAAGTTTCGAATGACGATAATACTTCCGGATTTTTGCTTTGGATGTTAGTTTTGAACGCTTCATTCTTGTGTGGAATTCTAAAACAATAATCATGTTTTCTCGCTTGACTAGGTTGTAATTTAGAACATATGGCGTCTTGAACTGAAATTGTAGACGTTCGTAATGCTTCCGGATTCGTCATTCTCGCACATTGTCTTCAATGAATTTGGTCTTGAACAGAAATTTTATGTTAATGATATGGTTAGAATCTTCTTTTCTATTACATAGTTTGAAATATTTGGATCTTGAACGGAAAACTGGAACATTAGTAATACTTGTCGATTTATGGTCCTCATACCTTGGATTCGATGAATTCGTTCTTGAATAGAAAACATTAATGCTTCCGGATTTTTAATTTCCATACGTTGTTTTGGAGTATCTAAGATTTGAGTAAAAATCGTAAATATCACTAATATTTTCGAACTTATCTTACACATTAATGAACTCGATCTTGGATAAAAACCTTTAGCATTATTAATATTTCCTGAATTTTCGTTCCCGAACAATATTTCGAAACATTTGTACCTTCAACGAAAAATTTGGAAATCACTAATATTTCCGAGGCCTTAATTCTCCTAAATTATTTCCGAATTTTAAGTCATATCGAAATTTTTAATAATGATAATTATTTTAAATTTTTTTCCTACACTTTAATGTAAAACTTTTGAATGTAAATTCTAAGCATTGTTAATACTTCCGGATTTCTCTTTCTTTCGCACTAGTTTTGAAAGTTCAGGTCTTGAATGGAAATGCTGAATAATAGGCCTAGTGTTAAACTTTTCTTTCTTGCATTCTACAATGTTTGATTTCTTTATGGAAAGCATTAATAAACATTGGTGTGTGACCTTTCTAATATCCTAGTTTAGAACTTCTAAATTTTATGTGGAAATATGGATAATGATATTAGTACGTGACCTTTTTAGTACGTTACTTTAGAAAATTTAGGTGGTGTATGAAAATTCCGAGTAATGATATTAATACAGCACCTTTCTAACGTTGCCATTTGGAACTTCTAGGTCTTGTATGAAAATTATTAGTAACAGGATTACTATAGGATCTGTGTATCATATTAATGGAGGACCTCTAAGGCTTGTTTGAAAATTGCCGGTATCAGTATTAGCATAGGATAAGGGACGTTGCGTCAAATCACATGCCATGCAAGATCAAGCAAAAAGTTCTAGTTTGTCTTAATTTAACTTGTTTTCTGTTGTATTGTATGGTGTGGTATAGCGGACCCTGCGAATGCGGGACAAACGCAGAAGATAAAGAAGAAGAAGAAGAGTATTAGCATAGGATTTGTGCAATATTCAGTTTTGAACTTCTAGGTCTTGTATGAAAATTATTAATAACAGGATTACTATAGGATTTCTGTATTATATTAATTCAGAACTTCTAAGACTTGTTTGAAACTTCTGTATATTAGCATTAGTATAGGATCTGTGTAACACCTCAGTTAGAACTTCTAGACCTTGTACCAAGCTACTGTATATTGGTATTAATACGTAACTCCTTTCGTGCGTTAATTTAGAATTTCTAAATCTTGTATTGAAATCCTAGATAATAGTGCTATCATTCAAATCTTCTTCTCTTTCACTAACACTACTATTATTATTTTCATCTTCCCGAAAAAAGTTTATCTTAATCCTTCAAGCAAACACCAAAACATCTTTTTGATTACCGACTACTCTACTTTTACCAAAGCAAAACCATCTTTAAACTTTGGTTTCTTTGTCTATGACCGTAATTGCCTGATTCCCTAAGGCAGAGACAACATAATAGTGGTCTTTGATTACAGTATTTAGGACCAAAATTGGATAATAATAAAAATATTTTTTAATAACCTTTGGAGTACTGGGGATTTACGTCAAGACTAAATCTCAAAAGATTTATCTCTTGATTGGTCAAATGGCGTCAGAACACAAACCAAAGATTTATGAGGAATAGTTAACAGGAAATAATTTTGATGTCACAATGTTTGCGGAGGATTCATTCAAAAAAACGAAACAGACACGTGTCGAAGATTAATCAAAAAAGACATTTGACAAATTTAGGGATCGAACATTAAACAATTTTTATTTTTAATAGAAATAATCCCAGGAAATCGGGATAATTTAAAATTCGATTATCATTAAAATTTAAAACGAATGTTATTTAATTTTTAAAAGGAATTTTATAAAAACTTAGGAAATTTAGTTTTAAAGTGTTTTAAAAATTGATAAAAAATTCCGGAAAATTATAAAATATTCTATGAGATTTTAGAAGATTTCAATTTTTTAGTGAATTCTGGAGGATTTAAGAAAATCGTAGGAATTTCTGAGGTCTAAGTTTTTGGAGTTTTTGGTGGATTCTAAAATTTTTTTACAAAATTATGTAAAATTTCATTAGATTATGGAAAATTTAAGAAAATCGTAGGAATTTCTAAGGTTTAGATTTTTTAATTTCTGATGGATTCTAAAATTTTTTACAGAATTATACAAAATTATGTAAAATTTTATTAGATTATGGAAGATTTCAGAAAATTGTAAAAACTTTTAAGATTTAGGTATTTAACTTCTGGTGGATTCTGGAGATTTCGAAAACTTTCTACCGTATTCTAGAAGATTTTAGAACCCTCCAGAGAATTCAAGTTTGGCAAAATTAAAAATAACAATTTTCACGAAATTACCCTGACATAAATTTACAGAATCTTAATTTTAAATAATTCCAAATATATTTTAAAAAATTACTAAACATTGGATTTTTCATAAAATTCCAAAAAATGTACAATTTCCTACTGTATTTTGGGATATTCTAAAACTTCAAAATTTTAGAAACTTCAAAAAAATTTATTTTCAATTGCAAGTTACCGTTTCCCAAAAGTTTAAATTCATTTTTGATTACTTTATTTTCCATCAATAATTTCAAAAATATCCAACTATAAAGTACAGTACACCCGTTGTTTTCTCCGACCTGACTTCTTCCAACATCTACCGTAACCCTCAACCTCTCATGGGGTGGTAACTGTAAGAACGGTCGCCTCTTTTGCTTCGGAATCCGTCGGTTTCAAAATTGTCCAAATCGAAGTAGGAAGGATACACGGGATCCATGGCGAAGATCACGAGTTTTGGATCCTGATTTCTCTGGATGGAGATTGCGAAATCAGAATCCAATGCAGGTCCGTCGGTTCTGGAAGTTCCCCTCAGGACCTCGCGGAGTCGACGATCAAGAGCCTGAAAAAAAAATAAAAATAAAAATTTATTTTAAAAAAAACTTACATTAAATTTTTGAGTTTCGAAATCAGACTTTAACTGAGTGCCAGAGGCAGAGTCCCATTCTTTTTCATTTTTATTCAAAACTGGCAAAGCAGAAACCAAAACGATCGCGCCGAAGAAGATTACAGTAACCTTGAAAGTAAACATCGTCTGAAAAAAAAATAAATTTAGAAATTTTCAAATATATTCGTTTCAGAATCCGAAATGACTTAAAAAAAAGAAATTCAGAAATTTTCAAATGTGTTCGTTTCAGAATCCGAAATGACTAAAAAAAAGAAATTCAGAAATTTTTAAATTTGTTCGTTTCAGAATTCGAATTGACTAAAAAAACGACTTTTATATCCCCTCCAGAGGCCGGCAGAGACGCAAGCAGGAGGCTGGGCTTAGATGGCGGAAAAAATTAAAAAAGTCACGCCTAAAAAGGTAAAATTGCAGTTATGAGCAAAATGATACAAAATAAATATATTTAAGGTCATAAAAATTGAAGAGTTTTTAAAAGATAAACAAACTAGAAATGATAAAAATTTAAAATATAGAATTTCTAATATGTTCAAAATTTCGAAAATACAGGATTAAAGTAAAACAAAAATTGTGGGAAATTAATATGAGAAAATTAAAAATTACGAAATTGGAAAATTATTTTCAGAATTTTCTAGAATTGTATTATTTTATAAAAATTTGTTTCACGACGAATTTTTAGAACCTTTGAGAACTTGAGGTTAAAGATCACAGTTCCAGAAGTTTCTCCAGATTCTGAAATATTCAAAAAATTCAAGGAAATTTTAGAAAATTTCATTTTTCTAAAAAGTTTGAAAAATTTCTCTAAAGTCTAGAAAACCATTAAAGTTTCGGTGAAATTTTTGAAAATTCTGAAGGCTTCTATAAAATTCTAAAAAGTTCTAGAAATTTCAACGAGATTCTACAAAATTGCAGAAACTTTTAAGTTTCATTACATTATAGAATTCTTCACTAAATTCTGAAAGATTTTGTGAAATTTCGATAACTTCTATAAGATTCTGGAAAATTCTAGAAACTTCAACGAGATTCTAGAAATCTCCACTAGATTCCGAAAGATTTTATGAAATTCCGAAAACTTCTATAAGATTCTAAAAAGTTCTATAAATATTAATGAACTTTGGGAAATTCCCAAAAGTCCTAGACTTGTAGGAGATTCTATAAGCTTCCAGTAGTCTTTATAAAATCCTGTGAAATTTCAACATCTACAAAATTCTGGGAAACTCTAAATTTCCGTAAATTGTTAACAAAAACAACTCAAAGATTAACCGAGAGTGAGGGCTCTTAATTTCTGGTAAATAACTCTAATATGCTTTCTGGAATAGTCCTCCAGGTCAATTTTGCAAATAAAACTGACATTTTCTGCTTTTAATTGCTTCATTTGCGGCTTGTGCGGACTTCAAAAGATTTTCTGCAAATGAACTAAATTAATGGCTTTTGAGGAAATATCCAAATCCCATGGCTTTTGATATGTTTCTTTTTTTGGAAAATGGCATTTTTAAACTTTGAGGAATTTGCAGAAGGTGGAGACAAAGGTCAATTACAGAATTTTTCAGACTAGGATTAGATGGATTTGAAAGTTGAGTAATATGAACGTCACAGATTTACACGGTCCTAAAAGTGGTTACTAATCAAATTCGTAATTAAAAAATGAATCAAGTATTATTCACACCGAGGCTAAGGTTTGCAACATTGCTTTGAGAAATACATATTAAGGGACATTAAAAAAATAATAGCTTTGAAGCGAATAATATTTAAAAAAATTAAAAATTGTTTTCATGCTCAAAAATGGATTAAATGTTATTAGCGTCGGGACCATAAATCGGAATATATTCTTAGAAAATGGAAGAAATTGATGGATAAAGAAGTCTGGTCCTGAAACGAATAACGTTTGAAAATTGAAAATCATTTTTGAGACCAAAGATGGATTAAATATTATTCGCGTCAGGACCATAAATCGGGATATATTCTTAGAAAATGGAAGAAATTGATGGATAAAGAAGTCTGGTCCTGAAACGAATAACATTTGAAAATTGAAAATCGTTTTTGAGACCAAACATGGATTAAATATTATTCGCGTCAGGACCAAAATTAGATTTTCTTTTTTTAACAATACTTATCAAAGAAATCTTCGGATGAAGAGGCGTTGATCCCATTGCGAATCATACTTAAGAGATTAGCAATAAAAGCCATAATTAAAGAATGAATCAAGGATTGTTCATACTGGGACTAGGATTTTAAATGTGTCCTTTGAGGATGAAAATCAGGGGAACTACAGAAAGCTTTTGTCTTCGCAGTAAATAATACTTAGTAGATTAAAAAACAAAAGCAGAATTAAAGGATAAAGAAAACTCTGTTCATGTCAGGACTACAAATAGAGATGTGCCCTTGAAGGAATTGTAAAATGAAATAACTTTAATCCTACCACGAACGATATGCAAAGTACTTGTAATCAAGTTTGTTGTCAGGAAATTTAGTAAAACTTGTTCGTGTCAGGAATACAAATAAAACGATACCCTTAAAGAGTTTATTAGATGAGTTTTGGTCCCGCCACAAAAGATGCTCAAAGTACTTGCAATATAATATGTAACTAAACAATTACGTAAGCATTGTTCGTGGTGAGGCCACAGATTGAATCAGGTCCTTAAAGAGATTATAATATAAAATTGAGCTGGTCTCATTATGAACTGTGCTTTAAATACAGTAGAACTTGGATATAAGATACATCCTTGGGATCGGGCAAAGTGTATGTTATTAGAAAGGATATATTATAGCGAGGTAAATTTGAAGACAGACTAACCAAACACACTCACTCAGACCCTATGCTATAATATGAGATATGTTATAGCAAGGGTATCTTATATCCAAGATCTACTGTACTTATATTCAAAGAACAAAGTAAGTATCATTCGTGTCAGGACTACAGATCGAATCAGGTTTTTGAGCTTTTCAAACAGGCTTGATTCGACCACGAACTATGTTCAAAGTACTTGTAACCAAACAATTATGTAGGCATTTTTCACACTAAAACCACAAACCACAACATATCCTTTAGGAAATTTTCAAATAAAATTAACTTTTCTCACTACAAACTATGTTTAATTTAGTTTTAGACACGAATTTGGTTGTTATTCTTTTAAAATGACAAAAAACATAAGACAAATTTATTCTACAATACCACATAACTGTTCTAGGATAGCGTTTAAATATTATGATCTTTATGGTTATACGGTAGTTGTCCTCCAGTGACATTTACTCCTTTTTGACTCGCACTGGTTTCGAAATTCTTTTAAACTATGTATTCCAGATATCAGATAGATTAGTTTAAAAAGCTGGAAATGACCTATACAAGATTACTTTTTTGAGATCTTTCTCCTCTTCGATTCTCATTAGCTTCGAAATTTTTTTTAAATCTATATTTTTACTCAACTGCCAAAAAATTAATATAAAAACAAAAAATCTTATGAAATAAGGAGAATAATTATCATATGGTTTAGTTTTTCTTTTTTAAATCAGTTTTTTAGTCTTGATCAAAATTTTAATCTAATTGAACTATTAGAAAACCTAATATAAAGAAATTTTACAAATAAAGTAGTAATTATCGTATAGTCGATTTTTACCTTCCTATCCATGATTAATTGTACACACAACAAAGATATATTAAAGTAGCTCTAATATATCAAATACATTGTATTTAATGCACCGGTACATTGAATATAGTACACCTATATTGTATTTAATGTATTTGACATATCAGATTTGTTTTTATGTATTGATACATTGAATGCAATATACCAATATTACACTTAATATATCGGTGCATTTAATGCAATATATCTGATACACTACAATCGTTATTATGTATCGGTACATTGAATATAATATACCAATATTACACTTAATATATCGGTGCATTTAATGCAATATATCTGATACACTACAATCGTTATTATGTATCGGTGCATTAAAGATAATAAACTGATATTAAACCTCATATATCGATGCATTTAATGTAATATATCTGATAAACTAAGACTGTTTTATGTATCTATACATTATATATCATATACTCTTTTTAGCGTGTGTAATATTACGAGATAAATTTATTTCATAATCATTGTTTATCTTTTTTAAAGCATAAACTTTACGAAACAAAATTAGTTCCTTGGAATTTCTTGTTTTTCAATTTAATTTTAAAACGAAAACACGAGTAAATTTTAATTTTTAATTTATTTTTGTCAGTTGTATTTTTAAAAGTTTTTAAATAGTATTTTTGGACAAAATGAAATTTATTATTTGTTGTGGGTTTTTATAGTGCATTGTGGGTGTTATTGAAAATATGTGAAATTAATACTTATTCTAAGTTTAATGAATTCAGGAAATTTCAAATTATCCCTGAATCAGCTTCTGGAAGACCGGAGTTTTGTTTACAACGGAAGTGACATACTGAGATGCGTCACATGAAATCGAAGCTTTTCAATAGTGTATTCAGATTCTGTAGTCCAATTTATCTAAATTCTCTTCTGAATCGAGATAATCCACAGAATCCCTAAATTCGGGATTATGTTTTCCGTGTTTTTCATCATTTGTATAACAACCCGACTGAATAAATGTAATCAATTTATGAAATATATTTACTTTGAAAAATTGCCGAAATAAGCAAGGTTAAAGTGGAAAATAAATACTTGAAAGTCGACAATCAACAACTTTAATGATATGTGAAATTTTTATTTTTCTGATGATCTTAAAAACTCCATTCAGATACGTGTAATTACTGTATAAAGTTTATTTTATTGCAAAAAAGTATTAAAATAAGAAAACTGAAAGTAGTAAAAAATAATTTGAAAATTGATCAAAAATTAAAAAATCAGACAGCTAAGCTCTCATTTGTTATATTTTTGACACCTTTTTAAAAAAAGCAGTTGAGCAGCTGTAATCAATGTGAAAAGTTTAATGAATTACCAAATAAAATATGAAAATTAATAAATTTAACACCGGAAACGAACGGCCTAAAAATAGGTAATCAGAACTTTAGAAAATAAATTTTTTTTTCGACACTTGTTTCAAAAAACAAATTTAATAAACTAATTATCACAAAAATGCATTTAATTCTAAAAAAATTATTAAAATTAGTAAAGTTGAAGCAGAAAATAAAAAATGTAAAAATTGATGGTTGAAAACTTGGAAGATATATGAAATTTCTCATTTTTGTGATATATTTTTTAATTCATTTAAAATTATAACTAATGTTTTATGTTTATCTTATTACAAAATAACTATCAAAACTGGTAAAGTTAAAGCAGAAGACGAGCTGTTCAAAGATGAATGATCAAAAATTTTCAAACTAGAAGATTTCCGTCAGTTTTGTTGACGTTATTATATGTAATAGTTTTTACATTCATCTAATCCTCTCATTTCAAAAGAATTTTAAAAAAATTAAAAAATCTGAGTAAATATCTGGCAACCTACGAAACAAATTTGTTTCTAAGTTATTTGAGTCAATTTTTGGCAAATATGAAATTTTCATTTTTCTCGCTTCGGGTGATTCTTCGGTAATAATTGAATGCATATCCTGAATATATGCGATTACATACAAAGCACGCTAAAGGTCGTCCCTAAAGGTCATTTTTGTTAAATTAAATTAATCTTTTTAGGTCTATTTTCAGTTAATTTAATTATTGAAATTCTGAACTACACCATCTCAAAAAAGATGGTTTAAGGTTTCCTGACGAGTAGTCCACCTCCGACACGTCGCATTGTTCTATGACGTTGTTTTCGTCTGAGTGGAGAGGCGTAAAAGTTTAATTTGACTTTTGACGACAAAAACGACAGATGTTTCATCAAAAATAGCTCCTGAATACTATTACTATACTGCATAATGGACAAGTCACAGGACTCTTTTACGTTTCGACTTTTAAGCCAAAAACAAGGGGTGTTCTTTTTGAAAAATAAAAAATCTATATATCAATTTAATCAAAAAGAGTCTTTAAATAATATTCAGAAGGTTATAATCACGACAATAGGCTATATAAATATAGTTTGCTAGTTTTATGAAGATTATAATAATCTACTTTGGAACTTTGAAGATCAGCAATCAAGAACTATTCTACATAACTTTGCATTTTGGCAAGGAGTGACGACTCTAATGCTTCTAAAATGTGGTTTACTTACGTCATGATATGCCAATTCTTGAGAATAGATGGGATAAGATATTTCTTTCAATCTGTTATACATCACTAATGATATGCCATAACAGTAAACTACACTTTTCTCGTCATTGTTAAAAATATCGAATTAGTAACATACAGTTTAAATCACTAATTCAGCAAGTCACGGCGTAAACTATAAACGATCGTTCGAATCCTTTTGTTTTTACTTTATACCGATAGTCTCACTGATTATCCAATACAGGATGTCTCAAAGAATTTTACTTTTGCCTTTAATTTTCTATTAAAAGAGGTGGAGAACTAATTGTTTGTAACTAAGACAATCTAAGACTCATTTCACAATGCTAGAGTTACTTTACAAGAATCAGGGATACGATAACTGGAACGATTTTCAAACAATTCTATACAAAATTTCTCGAAGTTTCCACCATGAACTTCATTTTTTATAGATGATCTGGGCTTCCTTAGACAAGGAATAGATTTTTAATAGCTATTCTAATAACTTTAGCAAGCGATGTTAAAGTTTTGCTCCAAAAAAGTTCATTTTTTAACCTTGTGTTTGCCATTTTCTTCAGAAGTCACCTTGAGTTCTCAAACCTTGCCAGATGATAGTTTGAAGTGAACAACAAATACTGTTGTTCAGAAGTTTTCCCGAGGAAACCTCATTTCCAACTTCTGCAAACTATCACTGATTTAACCAAGGTTCGATAAGGCAAATTTTAGGAAATCATTATTTCTTGAGATTCTGTGGTTGATTAGCGTCAAAATTCATTGATTGCAATACAAATAGACTTTGAATACTGTTTACAATACTATTTTATAAGGACATACTCCGAATTCTTGGAGTTTGAATCAACAGGATTCTGAAGGTATTTATTCAAAAACAAAAAGTAGAGTCAACAATCATCATAATAAGCTCCCAGTATCCCAAAAACAAAAAATCGATCAGATTTCACACCAAGATCACAAGAAACAATGATCTCTAAAATTAACTGTATCTGATTTTTAGAATCCTTACTAGCTTAGAAGCCGGAAGATAAAATCTCATCAGGAGAAATTCTGAATAGAAGAATTTTGTTCCTCACTTCGAGGTCTATCATCTGGTGAAGCTTGAAGATCCAAAGTGACTTCTGAAAAAAATTGTAGGCAGACAAAGTCAAAAATATGAAGACTTTCTTAGAAACCAAATTTTGACGGTTTCTTCTGAAGTCATCATACGAGATATCTAGAACTTTTTCTTACTTACGCAAGTTTCATAAAATACTTTCTGAACACTTCTAAAATATTTCTCTAAACTATCTCTATAAAAAGGGGTTTGTGACAGAAATCTCTGAAATTTTTGTATGACGAACTTTCTCAAAATCGCTATAACTACTGTATCCTGCGTTCTTGTGAAATAATTCTGGTATCTTAAGATGGGTCTTAAAGTACTTGGATGATCCACAAAAAATAACCTTCTAGCTTTTCTAGTAAAAAAGTTAGTTCTGGACGTTTTTTTGTAAACTATTAATTTCTTAAACATAATTCTTATTTCTGGACTTTGAGAAGTTGGTTTTTTTGTTTGAATGATTGTGTATTTGAAAGAATTAATGGTCATATGAGTACGTTATCAGCAGAAAACTGCTGATTATTTAGATTGTTCACTCTAATTCAGCATTCAATAACAGAGGTGAGTTCCTTAGAATGAGATTTATCCAAAAAAAAATAGAATATATCCACTTGAATAGATAAGACAATTGACATTAATTTTCATTTTTACTGATATAAATTTCAATGTGAAACTCTTAGGCTGATGTGAGATCTAGTAGTCATGTGAAGTTGACTATAAAAAACAATAGATCCTAAATGCTACGTAATATGGAAACTTTTAAGTTGACTTTATTTATTTTTTCAGATTCAGAATGATTCTCAGTCGCGACATTTATTTTGATCTTGTTCAAGAGATAACTAAACTCTCAAAGCAGGATACAGAATTAATGACTAGATTCGCGTTCTCTGGAAAAGAACTGCTGGTTAATTTGAAGAAGGCTGTCAGTAAAGTAAGCAGTATTTGGTTCAAATCTAGGAACAAATATGGCTGTATTGCTCTTAGAAAAATTCCATATATTATTATCCAATTTGTGAGTTCGTGAGCTATTAGTTTTTTCTAATAAAAGATATAGGATGATGTCGATGTCTGTACATATGTCAGGAATCCTTCTATGAAGCTGATTGTCCGATGGGTGTTGTTTTTTGTCAAAAAAGTTTACATTGATATTGATGATCCCCTCCCAATAGATATTATGAATTTGTTGTTGAAAAATCCGAGTAAGTTGTATTTACTTCTTAACCCTTTCGCTGCCGGTAAAATGTTAGCGTCAATAGCTTTTATGGAGTAGTAATTTTAAAACCACTAGGCAACTGACACAATATAGTAACTAACTGTGGTAAATACAGATATTGATTCTAAGTCAAATATTGTTTATGACGCATTTCTCGTAAATCTGCTCATTTTTTGGCATAGAAAAAGCGGCTATAATCAGATATCTGTATAAAGTACTTAGAATGGAGTAATCAGGTTTGTAGATTTCAAATATGAGATGAGAATGGAAGGTTACCCTTCAGAATCCCGGATTCTGAAGTTCCAGACCTCATAATATTTCTGAATGAAGTTCAACCCTCAATTCTGACCTCATATTTGGAATCTACAGGCCCAATTATCCCACTTTAGGTACATCTTACAGACATCTGAAAGTAACTATGCCAAGATCTATACAAAAATTGCAAAACTTAATGTGTCTCATATGGCGTACAACACAATAATAACTATAGTAAAAGTATTTATAGCGCTACATCTTTAGATAATGAAACAAATAATAAATAAATATTATCTTGCGTCACTGACTAAGGAGTTATTGATGACCAAGTACTGGAATGTTGTCGTTATTGATGACAGATGTAGGAAAAATTTGAATTTAAGGAAAAATTAGTTTTATTTAAAAATAAACTAGGAAATGATCACTAACGCTAAAAATTAAAGTATGATAATTTTTGAAACATTCATCAATGCAGAGGCCAACATTACATTCACACTTGAACTTTTTCTCAATCCTTGCCCGATAATTTCTGACTACAAACAAAACAGTATTTTTGAGAATTTTGATTATTTGGATTGGGTGGGATTAGTGAAGGAAAGTGCTTTCCAATCAGACAAAAAGAATTTTCATTATTTGACTTTCTATGTAGTACAACCTTGCGATCAATCGTTTTGGGACTAATTTTCTAAATACGACAGGGGGTAACTTGAGTGTTAATCTGATATTCTTGAATAGCTGTACGACAGGTGCCTTCAGTGATAGTTCTTCCTTAACAATATTGCTCTTCCATATTGCATTCTTTCTTCAAAGAAAAAGCTCTGGATATCAGCATATAACGCAGGGAGACAAATACCACTGGGAAGCAACTGTCACTAAGGAAGAAATGTTGTTGAGGAGCAACTATTCTGGAGGTACTTGTTGTACAATCACTTGAACATATATAGCACAATAAGTCAACAAAAATCTCGCCGTCCTATATATAGGACACCGGCAGCGAAAGGGTCAAAGATAGTGATGCTTTTAGGCTTCAAAGAGTTATTTATATTAGAATGTGATTTATCGACTGCAAAACTGTTGCTGGAATCTAGAAGATTTGATTATGTCTACATGGAAGATATATTGGCTGGAAATTTGAGTACTATTCACGTTGATACCGAAGAATTGAAATTTCACCTGGAGGAGGTTTCCCTTGAAAACATTTTCAAGGCTGAGTCCATTAAAACGAATTCATTGGTCGTTTACAGTGGAGGGGAAAACACTCCTATTGATCTTTTTACCATGAATATCAGGTGAATTTCTTGACTTTTACTTATTATAGTTAGAAATTTACAGTTCTAACTTTCAATCTCTCAAAAAGCTGGAATTAAATACCTTCGATGCAGATTCATCGTTCAATCCTGAGGAAATTCTAGTATTTCTGGAGTTTATGAATTCCAAGTTTATCAATCTGAATTTTTTTTGTTTCGAACTTAGCGTATACAATGATGAATTGAACTACAACGAAAAAGAAGAGAGCATTATTATACCTCCTGGTTTCTTTGAAAATATTATGAACTGCGAGAGCAAATTTGCTGATTGGAAAGAACGAGTTAATATCAGGATTAAATACTACACATACTACATGATAGTTTGTCCTGATGCTGAAAAAAAGATTAACGATTTCTATACAAAACTTGAGAAAGAATTTCTGAACTTAGGATACAGTTCCAAAATTAATAAAAACGACTATTTTGTTATCCAGAAGCAGCTCTCAGAGAAATTGACACTAAAATTTAAATTACAGATTAACTATGAATATTGATGAAAATATGATTCCGATGAGTCAATCCGGATACTGATGGAGTAAATCCATGTAGCTAATCTGATCTTGGTGATATTTATTAATAAATGTTGGAAGTAAGATGAATTCAGAGAATAAAGACGCAAGAAGATTTTTTTCAAAAATTTTGAAAGAGAATTATATTTATTTGCAACAGATATCCATATAAGGGATTCTGGCCTCTTCCCTTAGTTGACAATTGTTAACTGGTCACTTTATTCCAGCAATCAATAATACAAAGTAATTAACAACAATTCTTCGCGACTTCGTCCGGGTCTCTGTCCTCGCTCCTGTGTTCCTCTGATTCTGTCTGTCGTTTGGCGCGCAAATTGAGTTTCTGCATCTCCAGGGTTTTCGTGTTAGGAGTCTTCTCGCTTTCTGCGACAAAAGTAGAATGGAGTGAACTTTTCATAGCGATTTCAATTATAAATTCCATAGGATCTTGTATAATCTCTCTACATTATATTTCATGAGTATAGAGGAATTTAGTTATAAAAATTAATATGAGAATGGGAATTCTGAAAAGACTGATTTAGTCCTCAGATACTCATTCTGATTGAAGAGCTGAAACCTGATCTCAAATTCACTGTGTTTAAAAACAGTTCATCTATGGATACTAGGTTTTATCAATTTTCATTAGAATTTTTATTAATTGTCCGACCCACCCAAGCATTTCAGTGAGATTTGTGACATTCTCTTTGAGGAGAACAGTTCTCAACTAAAAATGTCTGTTCTGATTGAAATAAATAACTACTTCGAATTCCAGATACTTCTTGATTTTCAGATGATTGTGATATATTCTCTCTGATTGATCAACTAATTACTTGGTTTAAATGATTAAAATCAATTAGTGGAAGTCAGATCCACTGAAGAACAAACTCTTATTTTCACATCATGATGAAATAGTTGCTTTCTCTCAATCATTTATTTCCCAAATGAGAAAATACAACAAACAAATAGATTTTTCTGAAAACACCGGTGCTGCAAGTAATATGATGAAGCTATTAATTTCAAGAGTTATTTGTCAATTAGATTTACTAAACCTTTCGATGAAATGGGAATTACAAAAGAACTCAACTTCCAATTAAAAGCTCTTGGTCAGAAGAGCAGTCCAAAATTTAAACTCACCACCACAAGATTACTCAAGAGCGGAATCAGATGTTTACCTCAAATTCACACCTTCGAATGTTTCTTCCACCACAGCAGATAAGCTCAAGAATGAAAAAAATTATATCCTTCTCCTCATCATGATAAATCAATGTTTTCTCCCGATTGCAATTTAGAAGAGACTACTGAACATTATCATGACTGAAATCCATTGCTGGAACAAGATGAAATATCCCTCCATAACATGAAAAAATTTCGATGAAGAAGTAAGTTAATTCTCAGTAATGGAATATCATTATTGGATCAACTTTCAGAAAGGAACTTTCATACAAAAACAGAAATGAGCAATAATCGAACTATTCTTCGTTCCCATCAACGAACAACGGAATGAACTTCCATCAGATGCATTTCTTGTGCTAAATCTATAATCGACAATTCAGAAATCATTATTAATCAATAAAGTGCTTTTTTGAATTAATTTATTGAAATAGTTTTCTTCCTGAATTATTATAGATTTCACAATAAAATGCTGTATATGATTTTCAAAAATATACTCAGAAAAACATTCTCCATAGTAGAAATTACATTAAGAAATATTTCTTAACAACTAATTCTGTTGATCATGAATGTCCCTTTTTGATCCCTTAGAGGCGGACGACAATCCAAAAATTCAACTTTGATTTTTGTCTCTATATCAAGTTGTTTTCAAAAATATCATCGTTACTATGTATATTTAAATGGAATGGTTTTGTGTCATACAGAAAAGATAAATAATCTTAATGCCTAGCGTTTCTGTAATATCTACAACGAACAATAAAGTATATTTTATTCTCCTATCAAAGTAAGAAAAGCAATCCAGTCAGAAAAATCCCCCATCGCTAGGGGTCAAACCAGGGTGAGAGCACGCCATCCCGTCCGATCTGGCCAGTGAAACGCCCTAGGGCTCGATTAGTACTTGGATCGGAGACGTCCTGGGAATCTCCAGTGCTCCTAGCTTCCTTTTTGAACAAATCCAGTAAATTGGAATTATTAGAAAACTGATCAGAAAAGGATGATAATTACCTCTGAGGGAAAATGAAAGAATGCCAATTTCACAGTTTTTGAATTTCCTTATGCCTTTCAAAAAAGAAATAGAATGACAAAATTTTCACTTTTTAAATCTCAACCCAATATAGAATCCCTTTCTCTTGTCCGACTTATTCGATTTGTAATCCAATAATTGATTTCAATAGTGACAGTATTAAAAACTACTACAATTGGTTTAAATTATACGTAAGTTTGAAAAAATGAATTTCATATATGAAGAATCATATTAAAAGCTTCTTTATAATCTCATAACTATGAAGTTAGAAAGTTTAATGATCTGTAAAAGTGAAAATAAAACTGTATGCAAAATTTCAGTTCTAATAAAAAAGAACTTTGAATATCTGTTGAAGGACTATGTTGTTAGAAAATAGATTGTCAAATTTAACATTTTCTTAGTCTCCAAATCAGACTCATCAGTATAAAACAGAAATATCATACCAGGACTCCTTAAACATTTCTTGACCTACTCCAATACGATCGTGTACTATTTACTGGAAATAATCTCCTCTTTTTACAAAATTTTATTGCTATAAAAGTGAAACTAAACATTACAATGAAGTAGTTTACGAGTTTTTAGAATGTTCCAAAATTTTCAATTTTAAAAACTTATTTAATTACAGAACATTCCACAGAATTCTAGTTTGATAAGTATTAAATCAGAAATAAATATTATTTTAAAACTCTTTTAATGGAAATCTCCCAAATTTGGAAACTTTCAGAACTTTATATTCCATATATTGGTTTCATAATTTTCATGAATCTAGGAGGATCTAGAAACTTCAACAAGATTAGGAATCTTGAGACTTTCATGAAACTTTAGGTTTTAAAATTCTCTACTAGATTTTCGAAATTTCATAAATGTTAAAGAGCTTCAACGATTTCTCCAGAATTCTAGAAGTTCCTAAAACGTTCTCTGAGATTCTGTAAGATTTTACAACTGTAGAATTAGTTCTGAACGACTCTAGAAATGTCTATAGAATTTAAAACATTACAAAACTAGAAATTGTTTAAAAAATTGTTATTTAACACGTTGACGACAATACGAGTCATTTCTGGGTCGTAAGTTGGCGGCGCGTTGGGACAATACGACCCAGAAATGACTCGTAACTTAAAAAGTTGATTTTTTTTAAATTCAGTTATTTTTTTGCCACTTTTTTGTTATTACCTGATAGTATAGCTCTAATAGACTCTATAACGAGCATGGTCTAGGAAAATATCGATTCCAGCACATTATATGAAGCGTCAAAGTTTCGCACCTTGGACATCTATAAAATCATAAAATCAGGTAACAATCAATGAATATTAACCATAATAGTCTAGATATAACATACTATTTCATTTATTTAGCCAAACAACGCTTATGACCAGCATAAAAACAATCCTGACAAAAATGTTTGAGACATTTATTACATCGAGTATTTACTTTCTTCGTCTTAGCAGACGCAATTCTAGAATCGAAGGTCTTCATGTGGTTGGCATAACATGCGACACATCTTCTCCTTGTAGTTGTTGCAGGACCCGATCGCTCTAATTTGTGATGCATTATCGGACTAACTTGAGGCGTCGAAGACAGGAGACTGAGATACACTTGGATCTTGAAGTCATTGAACTTGATCTTGTCCTTGTTGTCACAGTAGACCTTCCAGGCGTTCACCATCGCGGTCTGGGTCACAATGTGAAAAAAAAGTCTAACATACCACTTCATGGTTCTGCGTAAAAACGGAGTATAACTGCACATCTGGTCAGAGATATCGACGTAAGTTTTGGTACTGTTGTAATCTTCAACAACGATGGGCTTTCCATTCTCCGTCAATGCTGCAGTATGCCTTGTGGAGAGCATGATCAGATCTCGCTTATCGCGCCATTTGAGGACCATTACTCCACATCTATTTTGCATGGCGTAGACTTCTCCTCGCTTCAATTTCCTGTTGACAACCTCGCGGGGGAGCCCCCTTCTGTTTCTTCTGCAGGTACCAACGAGATGGGTTCTCCTTCGGGTCAGTGTGTCCGCCAGAGGAATTCCTGTATACCAATTATCGACTACCAATTCTCTTCCTTCGTCGAGCAGCCCATCTATTAACTTATTGACTACATCCTCCGCTACGGTTCCGGTCCGGTCATCACTCTTGCCCGCATAAACCTGTAGTCTCCAAGTGTAGCCCCCGGCAGTGCATAGCTTGAAGACTTTAAGCCCATATCGATGGCGCTTATTTGGGATATACTGCTTGAAAGAAACACGTCCTTGGAATGGGATCAAACTCTCATCAATGCAGATGAACTTCCCCGGCCGATAAACTTGTTGACAAGCTCGGTTGAACAGCTGGATGAGAGGGGTGACCTTGTGCAATCTGTCCCTGCCATCATTGAAGTTGTTGTCTGACAGGTGAACATGCGTGAGAATACCTTCAAATCGGGCTCTTGTCATAACATTTGCCGCCACTGGCAAGTCCGTGAATACACCAGTCGTAGACCAATAGTCCCTCAATTGTGGAAGCTTGACAACGCCCATCTTGATGCAGAGACCTATGAACTTCTTTAGTTCTGGAACGTCAATATCCTGCCACTCCGGTACCTTGCCTCCGGCATATCTGTTAGTCTCAGTCACGACGAGAGTCCAGATGTCTCGGATGAATAATTCGTAGTAGTCAATAGCATCAGCACAGGAAACTAAGAGCTCATTATTCAGCCCGTGTGTTGTGTCAGTAAATGGGAATCGGTTGCTTTCTGCAAGAACCTCGCTCCAGTCTTCGTCATTACCGCCCTCATCTTCCTCTAACTCAGATTCATCTTCAATAAGGACCACCAGCTGAGACATCTCCTCACCCACTTCTTCGGGATCATCGTCCTCTTCCTCACTGTCGAGAAGCATCCGAATGAATTTGTCATCCAAATCATCAGGTTCAGCCATATTTACTGAAAAACAAAGTTTTTATATCAAATTTATCAACTTATAAACCGCGAACACACATACCAAACAACTAATTACGCGAAATTCAAATGAGTCCCATATATCAATTTATTCCTACTCGCGAACTCGGGCACTATATCGATATAAACACAATGAGATACAGTAAAAATCTGCGAATATCCCTCGATTTTCTAGCAAAAAAATTTCTAAGTTCGAGAAATGGCAAAATAGCGGTCCGTTCGGACAATACGACCCAGAAATGAGTCGTAAGAAACGAACGCCAAAAAAACGGCTGGTCCCAATCGGCCGCCAGCCAAAAACACGCTCGGTCGTCAACGTGTTAAATTAAAAACATAGAATTCAAATCCGTTATATTATCTGATATGTAGTCAAATACTTATTCAGGAAAACACTTGAGGTAAAGAAAAAAGACTAAAATTAACAGAAAAGTAGGAAACTTCTCAAAATATGAGAACGAGTAATAAGCCTGAGTTTTAGCATTAATGATTGTTTCTATCACAATAATTTGATTTCTTTAGTTTGTTATTATTATTCATTATTTTTACTTCTTATCTGCTCACATTCACAATGATTAAGTTGAAGGATATGTTCCGTTATGAATCTGCAGAGATCTTCACTGAGCTAGAAGTATAAATATTCCTACTTTTACTCTTTTACTCTTTTACAATTTCTGTTTAGATTACCCAACAGCGAGACTCACGAATTATCAACATCCATGAAGGAGGATCTCTTCCTGCAGTTGTATGATGGTATCTATGAATTCTACAGCAACCTTTCTTTGACCGATTCTCCAAGGCTTGTGAACAGTTTATATAGTTAATTGTAGATTTTCCCAGGTTCGTCAAAAGACTGATGCTTAATTTTGACATCCAGTACTCGGTCTCTGAAATGTTCAATTTTAACAATTTGTTAACTGTTGAATGTTTTGACAGTAAGTACAGTGGATATCCCGTAAATTTTCCAAGAGGTGAATCTAATGATATGTTCAGCGCTTTTTAATTCTTTACATCAGTTCTCACGAAACAACAAATTGAAATTAACTGGATAATCAATGAAGGTGAGGAAAGTCACTTAAGTTGTCTTCTTGTATGCTAAATATTATTTATTAGTAGATCTTAAACCTCATTAACAGAAAAAAAGAATTTGTTGAATATTCAGAAAGATTCTGAATTATTAATTTTATTGCTGTTGAAATTCTCATTCAAAACAACTCCAATAAAGAATTGGATAATCTTTATTTTTAATTAAACTATGATATTTAACGACTATTCAAAAAAGTTCTAATAAACTGGATGGTGTCTATTTCCAACTCGAATAAAACTTTTCAGTCCCTCTTAATTTCCCTTCTTTGATTGTTGACTCAAATTCTTCTCTCAGTCACCGTCTTTACCTGTTATCAGAGTTATCAACATCACCATCCAAAGTACAGCTTCAATAAAGTTTAGATAACGTATGCTTTCAATTTAAATCATGTTATACTTTCCATTCTTATTTCTGACTGAAAAATGTCTCATTTTTAAAGATCCAGATATCTAAGTTTGAAAAGCAAGAAAGAGTGGAAATCAGCAGTTAACTATTTCTAAAGTTACAAGTTCATTAGAAATGTTTCAAAGTAGATTTTCTCAGATGTCTAGGAAACTGACAAAGTAGATTCAAATGAAACATTGTCGTGATAATGAGCTCCTGGAGATCAGAAAGAAAAAGTTTTTGCGATATCTGGATGTTATGCTCTTTTGAGTATGTACAAGTGCCTTAGTATGACTATTGTCTTCCGAGAATGAACAGAAATCCCTCATATGATCTTGATCGAAGATTTCCAAACCATTCAGTCTGAAATTACGAGACATCATAAAATAAAATACTTTAGTTTTTCAAAACTTCTAAGAATTCTTGTCAAAGTTGTTTCATAATTAAATGCATTTCTGTTTTTATGATGATATACTTGCGGTTATTTTAAAATTGCTTCATTTCAATAAAAAGGTGATATATGGGTAATTCGAAAATAAATGACAACATTAACAGATTTGTGCAGTTTAGGTTAACTCATAGATTTCATTAATAGCCATTCTAATTACCTTAGGTTAGGTTTAGGTTGGATTTATGCTTGACCTTAGGCTAAACTAAGCTCATATATTTGGTTTTTCATTAATATTTATGATTGATGCTTTCCTACTTGATTTATGGAGTGGGTTGCAAATTTTTATTTTTTATGTAAATGTCACATATTTTTGATACGCTCAAGAATTGCAAAAGTGGATCATAATGCTGTAATCATAGGCAATAAAGATGTCATAAATTGTTATTGAAACAGAAATGAATGATAAAAAGTAGGCAGATATATGAACTCTACAAATAAACATTCACAGAAATTCAAAATTAAGTTGTGTTAACATGAAAAGTGGATTTTACACGAAAACAGTGTTTGTCACAGAACGCCAAGTTCACTTTGCCACTGAAGAATGGGCTAGTTCATTCTCGTGGTAACAAAGTTACTACTCACTGATTTTTCAAAAACGAAAGTAGACATCTACTTTCATTTTATGAAAATTCTTGCCACTCCAACATTTATTGAATGTAATAGAAATCGAGTTTTTGATATATTGTTCAATAATGTAATTACATTAATATATGATATAATGTTGACAGTCTTGTTATTTGATTAAAAAATAACTTAATAAGTTTAAACCGTTTATGTAAATTTCTGTGCAAAATATGCTTGATATATTCAATTTTGCTATTTCATGTAATCTTTAGGGATATAGTTACTTCAGAAACACGTATATGATCATTTAGGAATAAAAAACATTAGAAGTTACGAATCATTGAAAATCATAATTCTGATTAAGTGAATCACAGTGAATTTCTGAAAATCACTATATTTAATTTATTTTAATAGAAATGGGTGTAAACAATTGCATTTTCATTCAAAAGTCTACTAAATAGTAATGATTTTAAACTTGACACTTGGGTGTAAATAAATAATAAAGAACTTTGATAAGTGTGTCCAGGTAACTCAGTGATTCAAAATACAATTATCAGGTAATTTAAACGACAGGATTCGATTCCGGGAGAAGACGAAGTTTTCTATCATTCTTCATGAAGATTAAAATTCCTCTAATAAGTAGAGAAAGTACTGTATCAAACAGAACAACCCTACTGTAGGGGAGAAGTATTGTTTGTGGGATTTGGGTCGGTTGGGGGAGAGAAATCACAGCAATGTGGAGTGCAAGGTTGTTGATGAGATGTTCGTTGATTTTCTAACAGTTCTTTGATTTGTATTTTGTTCAATACAGAAACTGGTTATTCTTGAGTTTAAAGAAAATTTAATAGGGAGTAATCATATTTATAAATTCGGAATCAAAAGTCAATATCAGATTTATATTCGGGATCTGGAAATTCAGAGGTTGCAGTTTGCAGTCATCAAATAAAGAAAGACTGATTGACTTTTTCTGATGGTTCTCTTCTTCAGTCTTTAGTTTCTGAGATCAGTACTCTAATTGTCCAGAGAGTACTTGTTAATAAAAAGCATCTAAAGTGCAAAATCCCTTTCTTCAGATGACTTCAAGTCTATTGTCAAAGATAGATTTAGTCAAAATGCATATGTCATTGAAGAAATGAAGCAGATTTAACAAAATGTGGAGTGATGGAATTTCAAATTTCATAATGGTTGAAGTGTTAACTAAGAACTGTACATTCTTGCTTTCGAAATTGAGGAAAATGAAAATTATTTGATGTCATTGAAGAACTTGCATCAGAAGTAATTGATTCTGTGTTACTCTAATTCTTCTGAATTCAAGAATCAAAGAAATCTCTCTTTCGTGATCTCGAGAATTTACAAAATATTCTGAAGATGAAATTATTTCAATTGTTTTCTTCTTTTAAACATATCATGCACTTCTTTTTTTAGGAGAAAATCACTGATAAAAGCTTGCATTTCATCCTTTATCAGTATCGATTTAGAGAAAATTGGAGAACTCACTTTCGGAGAATGTTTAAAAAAAGTTGAAAAGTGAAGAAATTTAAAGACTTAAAATTCAAAAAAGCAGAATCTTTCTTCAATTTAGGAAATTACAGAAGGTTTACAGATTCCTACGTATTATTTCAATAAACAGATAGATGAAATTGGTTTAACAGATTTTTAGAAATCGTTGAAAACTAACAGTTTATGTAAAAAGTTCGATTTTCCATAGTGAATGTTTTGTAATAACATTTCACAAATGAATTTTTATTGTACATCTTGCTTAAATGGGTGTGATAATTCGGATCAAAGTCATGTAATATGTAAAATACTGTTCAGTTTTAGATATTACTTGTTATTTAGTATATTACTGAAACTTTTTAACAAGATTACAATCCAGATCACAATATTCTATTAATAACAAGCTCTTTTCCTTGTGTGAATAATAACAAATTGTGGAAGATGGCAAATTCAGTTGTTTAGGAACTTTACAAATGAATTAGGTGATTAATTTCAACAAGATCATTGGATAGGTTCTGACCGTAGAATTTGGTAGACTTCAGGCATTGTAAATGAATGTTAGAGTACTCAATACTAGTTTTGTAAGTTCCCTCAATTAGATATGTCTGTACTTATTTCCGCACATATTGTACAAATTTACAGAATACGAAAACTTCTGCTCATTTATCTCAGATTTTACTGTCATATTTGGATATTTCTATGAACAAAACATTTGAATTGGCGTCAAATCTCATTTGATGTTGTTTGTATTTTGTCAATGTCAAACAAATTATTCTCTTGTTGGTTAGTTTCTTCTTCAAGATAATTTTAAATAACTACATAAAATAGAATATATAAAGCAGTAGATTAGATCCATAATATGGAAATCCAAGTTTGCTATTATCTTGTGATTCCTTCTGTTTCTATTGTTCTTATTCTCATCTTTGTTTATCATTAAAATTCCTATTAAGATTATCTTCTGACTTTCGTCTGCTACTACAGAACAGGAAAGTGAGTTTTAAGTCAGTTTACTCTTTTTTTCTGTATTGGTTGAAAATTGATTTTTGGAGAGTTTTCTGTCATGGAAGGGAGTGTCTTAAATCATGATCATTGAAAGATGACAGAAGTTCATTTTGAATTGCCTTTTTGTGATAAGGTGTCAGTTAGTTCTGTAGAGTTGGGTGAATTCAGTAAATATTTATTTTTATTGATTGTTCTGTGATTATAAAATATAGAGTTATTATTGGTAATAAAATGTCTTGGTATTCTTGTGATGGCCGTGAATGTAAATTAGGATGGGGATACAATGATTCTTCGGGTCTATTGATACCGGTTGAGGGAGAACCTCCTAATGTTACATCAGAAGTGAAAAATGAATGGTTATATGGGGGCTTTAATTTGTCATCGACTGATATTCTATGTTGGGCAAGTTTCTTGTTTGTTGCATAAATTCATTGTGGATATTTTAGGGATGGGTAAGTCTCTATCTGAAACCGAGCTGCAGAAAATTCCTCGATTTCTGGATTATCTTTGACGATAATGAATATTGGGAAGTTCGTTGTTGGTTTGAAAGACAAACAAAAAGCTCTGAGAAGCTTCCGAAGTATCCACCCAATTGCAGTCATTTTGTCAATGGGATCATTTATGGCATGGATTTGTGGATGCAGTTTCCAAAAATAGAATTTCCAGAAGATGATAAGGTAAGATTCATCAACATAGACCTCATACATTAACAAAGAATTTATTCTGATTCGATTAAATTTCTGAGAGATCTTCAAAAGATAAAATGAATAGTTCTGAGAATTTGTTTTTGACAGCAAATTGTGCAATTATTTGAATTACTTTTGTCTAATTATTTAAACAGGAAGTTCTTTCAGATAGAAAGTTTATTTAGAGATAGAAGTTTCAATGAGGCCCAAAAGAAGACTAAATGCAGAGTTCTGGTTAACTATGACGAAATCAGAGAAATGACTCTGAAGGCACTTCTGAATTTCATGGATGAAATTGAAAGAAAGGAATGTTCTCAATACGATATTCCTGTCTGGTTTGAATATGAAAAATTAAGTCAGGAAATTCGAGGAACTGTCGTCAGTAATGAAGATCAATTTCGAATCTTCCTCTCATATCTCTATTGTGTTTGCCGGAAAATTGAAATGAAGATGGAAAAGGCTGGGTATCCGGATATTCTCCAAGATACGGAATCAGAAGAGAAGTCATTTGTGAAAATTTGTAGTAATCTAGATAAAATGAAGAGTGACTACAAGTCAATGGAGAAGAATAATTTCTTAGAAATGTATCCGGTGTTGAAGAGACTCTTCTTCTGTTACACTGATTACATCAAATATTCAATAGAGCATACAGATTATATTGATGAAGGAGACCATCTTCCAGGAACAAAAGAGGAAATAATACCTTGGCTAGAAGAACTGAACAAATGGTTCCCGATGAAGGTGAATGGAGAATGGATCAACTGTACAGGACTCTTCATTGCAATTCCTCCTGGTTATGAGCAAGTTGTGACAACATTACATAACACAACCAAATTCAGGAATTGTGAAGTGATCAACCTAAATGAAGCAGTTGAACCATATGTCGGGGATGAAGAGAATAAAAATATTATCTTTGGGTTTGTCGATATGAGCGAAGCTGATAGAGATCAAATTTCTGACATTTCGACGATATTAGAATTGCAATGCCCAAAAGAGTGCACTCCAAATAAGAGGAAATGGATCTGCACTAGATGTGGTGACTTTGTCAGTATTAAACTTAATCTCGTTGGATGGCAGTTTCTGTTTTGTTCCTGTGGATCAAAGAGATATAAAGATAATCTCCTTTCTTGTCACCATCCAAATCACCGACTAGGACAGCAAAGAGAAATACAGAATCAACCGGAAATTGTTCACCCACCAGTCCCCGAGATGGAAGCAAATCAAAGTGAAGTGCGTAATGAAGATAATTTACTGTCTAGAATATGTGAACAACTCCAGAAAATAAAATTTAGGGAAGGAAAAAACACGAACCCAGAAATCCTCCTCGCCATTATTGAGTTTCAGTCTAAGAACAAGAACAAAGAAGAAACAAAGGATATTTTAAAGCCACTTCAAAACTTAAATCTGGGTGGAGATACTAAGCATCTTATCCGTCAGTACTTGGATGAAGATAATTAAATGAACGTTTAATTTAGTAATTTCACTATTATTCTATATTTATACGTTTCTCGAAGAAAGATTTGGTTAATAATTTAATCTTGTTCATTTTTCTTAATTACATTTCAAACTTGTATAGTTCTTAAAATTTATTTTGTTTTTATTAGTTTACTGTTAAGAATAAAATGGACTAAATAGCCATCCACTTTTGGTTTTGATAAAGAAAATAACACAATTAAAATTACTAATCAAGCTGATGAGTAGAATGGTCTTTATGGAATAGTCACCCTAGAACTTCCCCGGTCAAGGAAATGAAGTGAGTGTTCTCTTTGATTGTTGTTAAAAAAGAACCTAACTACTAGAGAATTAGAGAATGTCATCATAACGAAAACCCCTAGAACTAGCATTCTGTATTTTAGATAATCTCTGTGTTAGTTGCATTGTAAATTGTCTTCTCCATTAATATATCTTATTAGTATCAAAAAATAGTATTGATATCAGAGCGAAGATAAATAATATATTAACGGCTTTCAATATCATTTCATTACTGAAGAATGGTTTATTGTATTCTAGTAATAAAATGATTCTACTCCATGAAAGGAAAGAACAAGAAGTTTTACAAGATTACATTCACGCTGATCACGAGAAAAGTGGAAAACTGACTTATTACGAAGTAAAAAGAAGTGCGTTAATTTCAACAACAAACGAATAAAATCTCTCTTATATCGGTATTTCTGTAAATGAAAGAATAAATCTGTCTGAGTGATGAGCGGGCTCTTTCATCTGTTGACTGATATTCCTTTAGGGAAACGACAAATCTGGTCAACTATTGAATTTTGGTTAACAAAAGTCAAACAATTTTCCTCTCCTACATTTAAATTTACATAGTGATATCTAGTTGTGTCTACTCAATTATCTAACATCTCTCTTGATCTATTTAGAGACAGGGTTTGTTCAAAAATAAAACTAGAAAACCTTGAACGCGAAAAATTTGAATCTTTTTGAAACCATCCTTTTATGGTTTTTCGAATTTAAACGAATGTAAGAATACTCAAATGACTCCAGAGCATTGCTTTTGAGATATCCTTTAATTCTACAAGTCCGAAATCTACTCTCACCATAATCAATGATGAACTCACTCTTCACAATTGGGAACTTGGCTGGAGTGCAGTCCTCATTCTGACAGACACGAATACTTGAGGAAGACAGTAAATAGAACAGAACTAGACTGAACTCTGATTTGGAGTAACTGGAATCTAAACACCTTGAATTAGATCTTATTGATGTTCTCAAAGTAGCATTACTCTCTTCTCGTTATGTGCTCTCTTTCGAATTCACTTTACTCACGAACACCTTCTCTAAGAGGAGAATTAGAAATTTGTCCCAAAGCAATTTCACACCACTGATCTTTCTGATCATACTCATAAAAGGCAGAAGTAGTTTGGAGAAATTCAAGAAAATTAATAAGAAAGTTATTTTGCTATAGAGATTTTTTAAGTTCATATTGAGACCTTTGGAATGATACAAAACTCATTCAAATCCTATGGGAATTTACACGGGTTCCCTAATTTGATTACGAAATCCAGTAGCTAGTCAATCTGTAACAGACCCATTCGTTGCATTTTTGGCGCACTGTTTTAAGATTGATATGGCTGTGATTCGATCTCTCATTCAAAGAAATTGGTTTCTCTTTTGTTGACTACCCACATCTCCCATTTCCGACACAACTAAATTACTTTCTCTAAGGATGTGAGAGTATGAAGGAAGAACTGAGTAATTGTTATCACTTAGTTACTGTATTGGTTTCAATCTAGGTGAAAAGTGAGAGAATGGTCAGAAGTTTTGTTTCAATTGGGAATGGAAATCTGAAGTTTCATAAGAATTATTAGGTTTAGGAAAATTGTGGAAGACATCAACGCAATAGAAGACATGAGAAATGTTAAGTAGTCTTAACACCGATAAAATTAGACTCATTAACTATTGATAACAAAACTGTTCACGACTTCCTGGGGAAGAGTAACTATTTCCGGCATAGAAATTTAGAAGTATTTAAATTTGGATAAAAAGTAGGATTGTCATGGGCAAATTGATGGGCAACTTTCAATTTGTCCATTTCCCTTAAAATTTGAGCAAATTGAGATTCCTGTTTTTTCGCTTTTCTACCTTGATATTTGCTTATTTAAAAAAGTTCTCAATGTGTTGGGACTTAAGTTCTGGGTGTATTTTCCCTAAACATAAGTTCTAGCACGAATATACAGTAAATACCCGGGATACTCTCGTTCTCTACTTAGGATATGGCAAATCAGCAAGTGTCATTCTGGCAAAATACCGCGAGTGACAAACTGTGGTCGACTTAGATTTTTTAAACATAAGAAAAATGATTAAAATTTTTCAATTTTTTATCAATAAACTAATCTTAGTATATAATTTTGTGTTTTTAAGATAGAGTTAGCTATAGAAAAATCATTTTCAATACAATCATTTAATTTAGTTAACAGAACAGAGAGAATTTGGGTTCATTAATGTTGGATCGTAGCTAGGGGTTCCTAATCCTTATGTAGATGAGAAATATGTAGAAACAACTTTCTGAGACCAAAGGCACGAGATAAATCACAATTATACAAAAATTATCGCGCAATATTAAAATCGTTACTAACCCGCAATCGTACGTCCTTCGTTGATCCTTAGGGTATTTCTCTTCGGCACCAACGCGGTGTGGCTTGCACTCAAATAGATTGTGCCCAATCCAACATATACTAAAAATAATATTACCATCATTTAATATAGCCTTGAAGAAATTTTTATCCTTTTTGGGCAATTCTTTCATTTTTATTATTGATTTATCAAGATCACAGCTATCTTCAGGAATTTCTACAACATAATCTTTATTAATATTATTATTGTTATTTCTATTGAGTAGAAGAATTTATTATTTGCATGATTTATATTTACTTTAATTTTAATTTTTAAATAACCATCCAATTTTATAACTCCTATTTTGTACTTCTTACGCAAAAACTCTTGTGGAAATGAATACTCAAAAGTTGAATCGTTATATGTTAGTTGTAAAATGAAAATCGTCATTTATTAAATAAGAAAATTTCTATAATTATCTTTTTCTTTAAAGTTAAGTTATAAAATAATTTCTTATGATTGTCAATGAATTCTTCTCTCGTTCCAATGAAATAATATTCCTCAGCAAAACACCGTTAGGCTATATTCTGGATGAGGAATTATCTTTCAATGAAACATTCCTTCTTAGAAAACGACAGTATTATTAATTCTTACCACTTATAGATGGATTTTTCCTTTTCTTCTATTTCAAAAAATCTCAGATAAGCTTGTCAGATTAGGTTTTCACCTTTATATTCATTGTTCTGGTAGAGGAAAAGTATATGTTAAGTAATTACAATAGAAGTGATTCATTATGTTGTCCTAATTTTTATCTATAATAAAGTATATTCTAACACAACGAAATTCAATTTCTGACACGCTTATCTTTATCATCGATGAATCACTTGCCAGAACGCAAGTTGTAGGACAAAACTAACATAAGGATGATAACTCATTCACGATTTGGAGAGAGTAGTCCTTGTCACTTTGTTTAATTTCTTTACTTTTGAATTGTCGTGGATATTCATTTGAGTTATCAAATCTGATTTTCATTAATTTAATAAGTTCCAACTGTTGCATCACGGGAACAAGACACCTATCTGGAGCCGCACCACCAAAATGCCCCGAGACTCGGACGAAGAAACAGAGGAAGAAAACGAACTGGATGATAAAATTGTATGCTTTGGATTTGACTCAGTTCATGAATTTGACTTATTTTTTAGGCAATTTCCGGTATTTATGGTATCTACACGCTGATTTTCAGCTTAATAGGCTTCTTTTTGACCTTGGTTATCGCCGACATGACCAATTTCGCAATAGCCTATCTAATATGGTGTATTTGTGAGTGTATCACGGCCAGTGTCTTGCTTTATGGATTGTATCGAGAGAAATCCGTCTACTGCAAACCGCATCTGTACCAAATGGTGGGTAGTTTCAATATTTCCTTGTAATATGTTGTAAACCCAGTTTTTACTCATTTTTAGATAATTGGGTCGGCTTTGCATATGTTCTATATTATTATTATGTTTGCTAACTTTGTGATCCTGCTCTTCGGATCCACCAAGTTCCAGTCAATCTCGATGCTACCCCAAAATGCCGTAATCGCATTTCTTGTTATTCCGTTTCTTGTCACGAAAGTCGTGCTCGAATTCAAGCACGGTTACTTGCCTGTGTCGGAAGTTCGCAAATACCTTTTGGAGAAGGAACAACGTGCGGCGCAAATCCAGCGAATGGTTCAAATTGGAGAACAAAGCGCTGAGAATGTTACCGCAATCTTCGTCGGTGTAGCCAGCTGGTTTGAGAGAGTATTCGGTAGCCCGGAGGTGGATGTTTAGATATTCACCAGGTTGGCATACTAATATTCAAAGTCATCGTAATTCGACCTTTGTCAAATTCCATTTTAAGAAAAGTCCATAAACATGTTTTAAATTCATAGAAAATCGACTTTAAGTTTTAAAAGTATTTAAACTGTAATTTTTATAAAGTATTTGAAAAAATAAAAAAAGTTCATCACACATTACCTCATGGACATTACCAAATCTAACACAATTTCTTTGAAATCATATTTTTCCAGTAATTTTAGGAAAAGCAAACAATAATGTCCGCAGTAATGTGTATTAAGCTTTTGAATTTGAAAAGTTGATAATTCTATAGCTCCAGTATTCATATATTTTCGTAGTTCTAGCGGAGGATCCATTCCAAAAGAGTCAAAGTAATAACACCCCCGGTAGTTCTTATTATAACACACCCAATGAGTACCATTATTTTTACTCACATCAAGATTTACAACTCGCATTCTATATCATTAATTTTACCTGGAAGAGTATCCCTCATTAATACTCCTCTAAAATTCTTTATTATTAATTGCCATATTTATAATGTTGTAATTTGTCAATAGTTTTAACTTTTTAATAAACATTTATAATGAAGAAAAATTGTGACATAACTGGATTCAAGTGTTTAGAAATAATTAAACATTGACCGAATCGTATAAAAACCACAAACCCCTCAGGAGGGGGCTGGGTGCAGCAGAAATTTTTTTAAAGCAAATTGTTGCCAAAAGGCAATCATGACAAAAGATAATTGTATTTTTTCGTAAAAATATTCAGTGACCAGATCGGCAAATACTCATATCTCCGGGGGAGAAGGGGCGTGCCAGAAATATAAAAATAAATTTTGTTTTTTATATTTTTTCAAAAACAATGTATTTTTAAATCTAATAATAAAAATGTTATTTTACTTTGAACTTTAAAACTAAAGTAATCAAAAACCAAATTTCGGAGCAGGTGTAGGTACTTTGACAGAAGTTTAACTATTTCTAGAATTATTGATTTCAGAATTCCAGGTGTTTTTTTGAGAAAAATCCAATTCTGGTCTGATGAAGAAATTTCGGACTTGACAGAAAGCCCTATTTCACAAAATTAAAAACCACAAATTTTACTGTATTTGAAATTTCTAATTATTATTTATTTTCGGCCTACAGTAACCGGGACAAAAGACGAGAGAACTTTGGTTAGGTAGATAATCAAATTCGAATTTCTCTAAATTATTGATCGGATTTCTAATATCCGTTTTTGCCGATTTTTAGGTTGTCTGTAATCCTCCATATTACTGTATTGAAAAGTAGTAATTAGTATTTTACTAATCTACAGTAACCAAAAAATAAGGAAGTTCTAGTTTGAAAAATTAACAACTAAATTTGGATCAAATTTCCAATATCCCCTTTGGAGATCTTCTAAATCCTCTATAATCTTTCAGATAGATCAAATCCAACTTTCTATATTACTGTATTAAAAAGTAGTAATTAGTATTTTACTAATCTACAGTAACCAAAAAATAAGGAAGTTCTCGTTTGAAAAATTAACAACTAAATTTAAATCGAATGTTCAATATCCCCTTTAGTCATTTTCCAAACTTTCTATAATCTTTCAGATAGATCAAATCCAACCCTCTGTGTCTACAATAATCAATAAAAATAAAATGTTGAGAGATTTCTTCAAAAAAAATCGGAAAATCGACCAAGGGTAATTTTTTACTTTATATTTTTGAAATCTAAAAATTTTTAGAATGCAAACAGAAATAACGGGGGATTATTTGAATAATTCTGAAAAATTTACAACGAAGCCTAAGGGAACAGAGGATTTGGAGATTTCTGAAACAAGTTTTTCAAATGACGCAATTCGGCAAAATTCGGTTAAAAAAACTATGCCTTCGGGAAACTTCCTTCCTCCGATTTACCCTTTTCATCCAAATCACCTGGCATCCGTAGCCCCGGGGGATGACCCTTATTTCTTCCCTCCGCCTCCGGTTCTGGATAACACTCTTTTATATTCCGACGAGTACTGTAAACTGACGAAAAAAATTTTGACGGTCTTCAATTATCCAAATCCGGAAAGCTGCGGATCAAAGCAGATTACTGTAGACCACATAAAAAACGTTTTTATTCATCAACAAAACGGTTGCATGATCGATTATTTTTTCGTTTCCAATTACGGTAGACTAGGGAGAATCATCTGGGCCAGGGACAACGGAAGGTAGGACTCCACTACAAAAACATAACTTTTAGACAGATAAAAGTTACGAAATGTAACACAATCGTCACATTTTCTATGAATGTTTGATTTTTGTGACAAAAATTGTAACTTTATAGTAACGATTTACATTTGTTACTAACCCAAAAGTTAGTTTTTTTGTTTTGATATTGATGGATTATATATGATATGTCTATACATTGAAACGGCTCTGATTTGTCAGATATATTAGATTCAATGTATAGTTGCATCATGTTCATAAAAAAGTGACTTTTGACCTCGTAACAAATGCAAATCTTCACTATTACTTGTAATTTCGTCACGAATGTTAAATATTCATGAAAAATATGACGGTTGTGTTACATTTCGAAATTGTTACTTGTTTAATCGTCATTTTTTCGCGATTATTTGATTTTTGTGACGGAATTTAAAACATAATAGTGACGATTTGCATTTGTTATTGAGTTAAAAATTACGCTTTTGATGTGCAGTGAGCAGTGATTACTGTAAATTTAGAGCCTGTATCTGCTGTCATTCTGTCGAGATGAAAGTGAACATTGTCATCGATATCGGTCTTCCTACTTTCGTCGGATTCACCATCGAAGAAGCAGATCTCTTTTATAAATCCCTCAAATCCATCGTGAAACCTACGGTTAACTTTTACGATCAATTACCGTCGTAATTTATGAAATTAATAAAATTACTCATTTGCAGAAGATTACTGTAATGCTGTAATTACGTGAATATAAATCAAAACTTCATTCTATTCAAGTTCAAAATCAAAATTCGGACTTTTCGTGCCAGAACATGATTTTTTGAAATTTGAACTTTTCGCGCCAGGACACAACTTTCCAAATTTGAACTTTTCGTGCCAGGACATGATTTTTTGAGATTCAGACTTTTCGCGCTAAGACACAACTTTCGAAATTTAAAACTTTCGGGTCAAGACATAATTTTTGAAATCCAAACTTTTCGTGCTAAGACACGATTTGAAAATCAAGTTTAGATTCGAAAATTTCTGTTAATTTTGTTAGGGCAGATTTTTGCAATGTAAAAAATCTACAAATGTTGTCTTAACACGAAAAGTTCAAATTTCGACTCGAATTTTATCAACTTGGATAAACTGGAACACAAAACTTTAAGGTATGAGATCAATCTTCAAAGGTACTGTCGAGGATACTGTAGTCACCCGATCTGCAGATAACGAAAAATAAATCGTGTAACATTTTGTGATTTTTAATTTCCTTTCAAATAACGTGTTGAAATTTAAAAAATTTAATTACCAAAATTTGAGATTGAAACAAAAATAAACATCTGCAATAAATAGATAAAAATTTTTTCACTTTATACGGCTCTAATTTAGAAATTCCCAGATCTAAGGAAACATATTTCTAGAAATTAACTGTAAGATTACGAAATACTTCAAGATTATCACATTGACTACTGTAATTTCTGTCAAGTTCTAGAAATTCGCGTCGAGATATTTCTCAAATATGATTTAATTTTAGTTTTCACAAAAATTATTAATTACAAAACTGTTATTCATAGCTAATATCATCACATTGACTACTGTAACTTCTGTCAAGTTCTAGAAATTCGCGTCGAGATATTTCTCAAATATGATTTAATTTTAGTTTTAATGAAAATTATTAATTACAAAACTGTTATTCGTAGCTAATATCATCACATAGACTACTGTAACTTCTGTCAAGTTCTAAAAATTTGCGTCAAGATATTTCTCAAATATGATTTAATTTTAGTTTTCACAAAAATTATTAATTAAAAAACTCTATAAAATTACGAACCTGCTATTCGTAATTAACATCATCACATAGACTACTGTAGTTTTCTGTCAAGTTCTAGAAATTCGTGTCCAAAAAACTTTATAATAATTTTTATTTTTTAAACAATAATACTATTATTAAATCCTTCACCAAAATCAAAATACCCATTTTAAAATAATTTGGCAAGTGAATTCTTGATAATACTGTATAACTGAGTAATTACCGTAATCAAGTATGGAGTTTCAAAAAATCGTAGACAGATTCGTAAACAAATAGCATAATAGCGCCTCCGGGGCCCAATCTCATGACCTTCGGAATGAAACCTCTGTAAAGAGCCGTGATTCCTTCATTTTTCGCCACTAACTTCATTGATTGAATCACGTTGAAATATATCCTTCCAGAAGTCGGTTGAGGACCTTGAATTCTGCTTTTTCCAACATCAAATGGAATATTTGCAAAACTAGCTATTGATCCAGCTATAAATCCCAAAATTAACCGATATAAGACATTTTTTGTTTGAGATTCTTTCGCACTTGGAATCCAATCCTTGACGTTGTGGTAGATGCCAAAGTAAAACATGTTCCAAGTTCCGTTCCTCGCCAAAGTGGCATCTAACCCCAGGAAGATCCCCCTAGTACCCCAACCGTGTTCTTTGATGATTTCTCTCGCAACTTGAGCCGTACTTTTTTGCTTTAAAAAAATAATTTAAAATTAATTTAAAAATTAATAAGGTTGTAATTTGTCCGGGCAATTTTTTCAATGACAACCTTAAAAACTAATTTTGACAAAGTAAGAATAGATATTAATTCTTTTTTTATCAAAAAATAAACCATTTTCGAATATAGTCGACTCTCGATTTAACGTAACTTTCGATTTTATTTATTTTTTTTGATTTTGGCGAAATTTTTTTTTAAATAATGTAAATCGATTCTCGATTTTATTTATTTTTTTCGACTCTGACGAAATTTCCTTTAAAATAATATAAATCGATTCTTGATTTTATGTAATTTTTTTTCGATTTTGGCGAAATTTTTTTTAAAATAATGTAAATCGACTCTCGATTTTACATTTTTCTTTCGATTTTGGCGAAATTTCTTTTAAAATAATATAAATCGATTCTTAATTTAACCTCACTCGATGTAATGTAACTCTCAATTTTTTTATTTTTTTGATTTTGGCGAAATTTTCTTTAAAATAATATAAATCGATTCTTGATTTAACGTTAATCGATTTTACGTAACTGTCAATTTTACGCAATTTTTGTCCGGTCCCTTGAATTACGTTATATCGAAAGTCGACTGTATTTTAACTTCGGTTGTCATTGAGGAAATTAACTGGACAAATTGCTTATTTTCTAATTTGTCCGAAGAAATTACAACCTTAAAAATTAATCAAACCTGAGCCATGGTCACGTTATGTTCTGCTTGAAGTTTCACTTTTACTGTTTCAAAAGGACAAACAACAACAGCTTCCGTCAATCCACTACACAGACCTGCCATCGAGAGAGAAAACCATGGTGGAAGAGATTCGATGCAAAAAATATTTTTATATTGTTCAAAAGTAAAAAATTTTGTTGCTCTTTTTGGAGTTTCAGCCAAAATCGGTGGTAATATTCCCTAAATAATTACAAAATTAAAAATCACATTATTCTAAAAAAAATAAAAATAATTTTGATAGAAATTTCCAAAAATTTTAATTTTCAAATATTGGTTCCAAAATTATATTATTTTAAAAATTACAAAATTGTTTCAAAACACATTTCCGGAATTTTTAAAAATTTTTAAAACTACAGTATTTTGGAAATTAAAAATTAACTTTTTTTTAAAATATTTTAAAAAAAAATTTTCTAGAAATTTTCGAAACTACAGTATTTTAAAAATTAACTTTTTTTCTAAAAATATTTTGAAAATTTCTAAAATTAAAGTATTTTCCAAAATATTTTTAAAAAAATCAAATTTTTAAAGAATTTTTTTAATTTCCAAAAATACAGTATTTTAAAAGTTAAAAATCATCTTTTTTCTAAAATTCTCTTAAAAAATTTTCAGAAATTTTTTTTAATTTCCAAAAATACAGTATTTTAAAAATTAAAAATTAACTTTTTCTAAAATTGTTCTGGAAAAAATTTTCAGAACTTTCCAAAATGCAAATTTTCGTATTTTAATTAAATTTCTACAAAATTCTAAAAAGTTCTTAAATTTCAAAATTTCAAAATCCAAAAATTCTGAAAGCTTCTATAAAATATTCAAATTTCAGAAATTTCTGCAAAATTTTACTTTAAAAAATAGTAAAACAAACTTTGTAAAATCCAGTAATTCCTTCACTTTTCAATGTCTTTCTAAAACAATCAACTAATCCGTTAAAATGACCTCCATGAAGTTGAAGCCTTGTTTTGACCAGATCGAGAGGATGCATAATGCAAACTTCAACCAGTCCCGCAGAACCCCCAGCGGCGATCTGTCTTCCGCCTTCTTTGATTTTCTCCATCTCAAAAAATTTAAAAATTAAAACATGAAAAAATTTAAAAAACTTAAAAATATTTGAAATTTTAAAAATTAAAAAACTTAAAAAAATCTAAAAATATTAAAAACTTAAAAATATTAAAAAATTTTTAAATTAAAAAACTTGAAAAAATCTAAAAATATTAAAAACTTAAAAATATTAAAAATTTTTTAAATTAAAAAACTTAAAAAAATCTAAAAATATTAAAAACTTAAAAATGTTAAAAAGATATAAAATAGACTATGACATTTGATCAGATCCAAAAGGGATAAAGGATAAACTTTATCTAACCGGCAAAGCAGTTACAAATTGCACTGGTCATTGTTAAAAAAGCAAAAACGAGATTCTTCAAAAAACTAAAAGGTCTGAGACCTTGACAACACCTGTACTTTTTGAGCAAAATTTTAAAAAGTAATTTTTAAATTCAATCTTCTATGGATTTCAGATAATCATCCACGGTCCTCATTTCCATGATTCCACATTCATCGCCTCTGGCCATTGTTACTGGTCTCAGCATTCTATGTGTCGCAGTCGGATCCCAACTGTTCTCCGCCCAATGAGCCGGTTGACCTCTTCCAAACACACCGAAGACAACTGCTGACAGAATAAGGATAGCTGCTGTCACGAGGAACACCAGTCTCCAGTACCTCAATAAACTAAAAAAAATCACATTATCAAAAAAATTAAAATTTAAAATTTAAAATTTCCTTAAAAATTTAAAATTTCCTTTAAAAAAATTAAAAATTTCCTTTAAAATTAAAAATTTCCTTAAAAATCTAAAATTTCCTTTAAAAAAATTAAAATTCTCTTTAAAATTTCCTTAAAAATCTAAAATTTCCTTTAAAAAATTACGAAATTATTTTTATTTTATAATTTTTTTGAATTTTAAAAATACTAAACTAAATTTTTTATTTTTTTATTTTTAGAAAAAAATTTAAAAAAAAACTTACTTTAAAGGAGTCAAAATTATGGCAGTAGCTGGAACTAAAATAAAAGCAATACTAAAAACAAGTTGGAGATGTCCAATAATAAATTTCGAATAAAATCTTCCAACAACAATACAACTTTGAAAAAATCCATTAATTCCAAATCCTAATGGAATTAAAGTTGCAAAATGAACAATTGTGTGAAAAACGGAATAATTTTCATCATTATATAAAGCCGCTGCAATTGTTAATCCTAAGAAATAAATTGCACAACCACCAAGTCCAATTGAATTAAAAATTCTAATTTTGATTGTTAATCCGCAACAATTTGTTACTTTGTTCATTAAGTAACTTATCCAGTGAACAAAAACCATCAAAATAAAAGGTGTTATTGAAAACGATCCAGTACTGTATGACGTCAAATACAGTACTTTGTTCGAATAAACAGGTAAAAAAATACAAAAAACACCAAAAGCGAAGAAATATCCATAGGCCGAGACCCAGATAGCTATGGCAGATATGGATTTGAATATCATAGAAATCGAATTTCTTTCCATTAATCTGTTATTTTGTGCTTTTCCTGTGACAATTTTGTTCAATTCCAGTCCATTTACCCATCTGTGTTTTTGAGGAGTATCACGATAGAAAATCAACCAAATAAATCCCAAAAATAATGAAATTCCTCCATGAATATAAAACACAACATTAAATCCAATATTAGAAAATATTTCGTTCGATAAACTCCACGAAATAATAGGTGTAAAAATTAATGCCGATATTGAAGTACATAAAAACCACAGTTGTTCTTTCAAAGCTGCCCAAGAAGCCGAATTTTGTCCGATAAAACTAAAAACAGGAGAAAAAGCCAGACCTTGGAAAAATCGCGTAATTACAAGGGCCAGTTGACCTAAAAACCATGTGATTATTACGTCCGTTATGTGACAGTCATATCGCGAACACTTGTATTGCAATTTTAACTACTTTAAATCGAAAATCACAAACAAAAAACTGTTATTTTGTGTAATTTTTATCGTTTTTGTATGAAAGTTCGAAATAGAAGTCTTTAGAGAAGTCTAAACTTCAGAATCCAGGATTTAAAAAACTAATTCTTAATTCCGACGCCAGATTCAGAATCTACGGGTTTGATCACCCTATTATACGTATTTTTGTAGAATTCTGAATCTGACGTCGGAATTAAGAATAAGCCTTCTGAATCCTGGATTCTGAAGTTTAGACTTCTTCAAAGACTTCTATTTCAAACTTCCGTACAAAAACGATAAAAATTACACAAAATAACAGTTTTTTGTTTGTGATTTTCGATTTAAAGTAGTTAAAATTACAATACAAGTGTCCGGGACAGAATCATCTACAGTAGCGAGCGAAAAAAAGTTGACACCTAACTTTTTTGGTTTTAATTTTAAGTAATTTGCTTCTTTTCTTTTATTTTGAGTGAAATTTGTTCTAAATTAGTTCAAAATAGTTGAAAGCATTAATTAATAACAAAAAAATACTATTCTACTACCAATTTACAAACAACTGGTAATACTTTCGAATATACGCGCGAGCGAAAAAAAGTTGACGGTTTGTTCCTGACAAAATTTCTACTGTGAATAGAAGGTAAGTTTTGTTATTTTTGATTCAATTACTAATTGATTGCTTCTAGATGTCTCGTCAAAAGCAATTAACTGTTGAAACACGACTGGCAATCGTTGAGGCCGTTGTTAGACGTACAGAAAGTTATCGAATAGTAGCACAGCGTTTCCATTGCTCTGTTAATGCTGTAAGCAAAACTATGAAGAAGTACAAGACATATGGCACTGTGGAGCGTCTAGATGGGAGTGGGAGAAAGAGAAACGACGAAACGTGAAGATCAGATTCTCAGAAGAATGTCCGTTGAAGATCCATGGAAAACCGCTGTTGATCTTAATGCTCAAATGAGAAGTAACATAATGTGGATGTTCATCCAACAACGACGAGAAAGAGATTACGTGAAATGGAGCTCTATGGACGTCGTCCAGCAAATAAACCTGCTATTTCTGCGAAAAATAGAGCTGCTCGTCTTCGACTCGCCCTGAACCACCGCGATTGGACTCCTGAGATGTGGAATAAAGTTCTATGGTCTGATGAAACTACGGTTAAGTTGTTCTCTTCAGATGGGATACGTTATGTTAGACGTCCAGAGTGCGAAAGATTCAATCCACGTTACGTATTACCAACTGTAAAGCACGGGGGAGGTAGTATAACTTTATGGGGGTGTTTTACCCGAGACGGAGTAGGTCCATTATATCGTCTAAATCGAATAATGGATGCTGCTTATTACCGGGATATTTTATCTGAGCAAATGCTTCCATTTGCTACCGAAAACTTGCCATCTGGATGGATTTTCCAGCAAGATAATGACCCAAAACATACCTCCAATTTAGCTAAAAACTTTCTCAAGAAGAAAAAAGTTAAAGTTCTTGAGTGGCCTGCTCAGTCTCCTGATCTAAATCCCATTGAACATCTTTGGGAGGATCTTAAGAGACGGGCTAGTTCAATTAAAACTAAAATGCAGATGAGAAGTTTAAGCTTTTGGAGGAAACCTGGAAGAACATTCCAGGTAATGTTTTGCGTACTCTTGTTGATTCCATGCCTGCCAGATGTCGTGCAGTTCTTCGAGCAAAAGGTGGACCGACAAAATATTAATATTGTTTTGGTTGTTGTTGTTATTTTTTAATAAAATAGGTTAGTAGTTAGTGTCAACTTTTTTTCGCTCGCGCGTACATTCGAAAGTATTACGAGTTGTTTGTAAATTGGTAGTAGAATAGTATTTTTTTGTTATTAATTAATGCTTTCAACTATTTTGAACTAATTTAGAACAAATTTCACTCAAAATAAAAGAAAAGAAGCAAATTACTTAAAATTAAAACCAAAAAAGTTAGGTGTCAACTTTTTTTCGCTCGCTACTGTATATCTATTTTTATTTTAAAAAAATTACTGTATTCAATCACAAATGGGACTGCTACAGTAGACATACCAGAAATAACCAAAGAAATAAAATAATTTTATGTGACTAGGGTTTTAAGAAACAAACTTGTCGGAATGTGGAAAATAAGCATTCCGAATCCAGGAGCAGCGAAAAACAGCCAATCCATGACTTCTGAATCCCAGGATCTATCGAAGAAAGAAACACCGGAAAAATCAACATGAGATGAATCTTCGTTTTCTGGAGACTTTTCAATTGGATTTTCTTCAGAAAAATTTTCATCTTTATCCTCAAAAATCGGATTTTTAACATGTCTTTTCGTCGCTAAAGAAGGCAAAATTGTCGTGACAGAATCCGGCACATCTAACGAATCTTCTGGTTTCTCGACTTCTGGAGCAAAAGTAGCCCTAGTCAAGACGATTCTTCGAGTGTTCGGGATGATCGGCGGATAAGTCGATGCCATGACAACTTTCTCGAAAGAATCATCAACAACCGGATGTCCATCATCGACATCTTGTGGAGGTTTCTTTTTTAATTCAGGTTCTTCCACTTTTCGAATTTCAGTAATCAAATCCAAAGTAGAATCAGCATCATCAACAATCGGAATACCTTCGTCAAAATTCGTTTCGTTGTTTGTTCCTCTTCGGGACCGATTTCCAGTTATCTCAACAGGAGCAACAGTTACTAAATAAATTATTAATTATTAATAAATTCCACTTTTATAAAAATTAAATCCTTTCAAAAATTGTTTGGACATAAATTTTCGAAAATTTCTAATATTTCTAAATTTAGACAAAAAGTACAAAAATAAATCAATTTTAATTATAAAACATCAAATTTTCTATTCTTTTATTTTTGAACAAAAATTTTATAATTTTAAAAAATTACTTTTATAAAAATTATAATTAAAATTGATATATTTTTTACCCATATTTCTGAATTAGCGAATTTCCTATTTTTTACTTTTGAACAGAAATTTTAAAATTAAAAAAATTAAAAATATAAATAAATAATATATCAATTTTAATTATAAAACATCAAATTTCCTATTTTTTACTTTTGAACAGAAATTTTGAAATTTTTAAAAATTATTTTTATAAAAATTATAATTAAAATTGATATATTTTTTACCCATATTTCTGAATTAGCGAATTTCCTATTTTTTACTTTTGAACAGAAATTTTAAAATTAAAAATATAAATAAATAATATATCAATTTTAATTATAAAACATCAAATTTCCTATTTTTTACTTTTGAACAGAAATTTTGAAATTTTTAAAAACTATTTTTATAAAAATTAAAAATATAAACAAAAAATATATCAATTTTAATTATAAACTACCAAATTTTCTATTTTTTACTTTTAAACAGAAATTTTGAAATTAAAAAAAACTATATATTGTTTTTTAATTAGAATATTTCTTTAAATAAAAACTCACCGAATCCTTTTGTTGAAACAGCTAGAAAATGCCTAGGCAAAATATCATCATTGTAAATAACAGCAAAATTGAGTAACAAAACATTTGCGAAAAGCGAAACAATGCAAAAAAACGAAAGAATCAAAATGAGACTTCTGACGCTGTTATAAAAACAGCAACAACACGTTCCCTTCATAGCATCTGTTTCTTATATAATCCTGAAATAATTTAAATTAATAAAAAAAATAAAAATAAAAAAAAAGAATAAAAAAATAAAATTTGTAAGAAATTCGATCAATGAAACTTCGGCGATTCCTCGTTTGACTTTTGTTTATCCCCGTTTAGGCCATTCAGTTCCATATATGTTTAAAAACAATCGATCACATAGGTCAAATGGAAATAAAATAGAAAAGGTTAAAGTTAGCAAAAAAATTCAAATATAACGCGTTTTTTAAACCAAAGGTCTGGATGATATATGAAAAATTGTTTTTACGTTAGACTTCAATTTTGTTCATGTAATAGAATGAAAAAAAATACAAAATATCGAGTTTTTAAATAGATTTAGAAATGAATTTTTTCGAAGCTTCGAAATCTAAAAACCCTGAAGGAGGTTTTAGAATCTGAAAATCCTAAAATGAGATTCAGAATCTGAAAATCCTAAAATGAGATTCAGAACCTGAGAATCCTAAAATGAGATTCAGAATCTGAGAATCCTAAAATGAGATTCAGAACCTGAGAATCCTAAAATGAGATTCAGAACCTGAGAATCCTAAAATGAGACTCAGAATCTAAGAATCCTAAAATAAAATTCAGAATCCGAAGTTTTTGGAGCAATTTTCAGATTTTAAATTTCCCAAAAGTTTTTAAAATAATTTTCAGAATCCCAAAATTTCGAGGTAAATCTAAAAATCAAAACATTCTAAAGTGATTTTCAGAACTCTAAACCTCAATATTTCACAATTTTATTTCCATGCGATTAAGTAAAAATTTCATCATTTATCATGCAGACCCTAAATGTTTTCAAAAAAACACGATACACCGAATTTTTTGAATTTTCTTCAAAAAAAAATAATATATGATTTTTTTTCAAAAAAAAGATATATGAATTTTTCCAAAAAAAAACAAGACAAATTTTAAAAAAAACGATATATGAACTTCTTTAAAAAAATAATATATGAATTTTCTTCAAAAAAAAATATGAATTTTCTTCAAAAAAAATAATATATGAATTTTCTTCAAAAAAATAATATATGAATTTTCTTCAAAAAAAAATTATATATGAATTTTTTCAAAAACACGATATATGAACTTCTTTAAAAAAATAATATATGAATTTTTTCAAAAACACGATATATAAACTTCTTTCAAAAAAATAATATATGAGTTTTTTTAAAAACGTGATATATGAATTTTTTGAATTTTCTCGAAAAAAAAGAAGTGGAATCGCGCGGCAAAAAATTTTCTTCCAGTGATCTGGCAACAAACAGGAAATCGATAATTATACAAAGTTGAATCATCACAGCTGTGGCAGTTGTTTTGGGACATTTGTGGTCGGAAAATGTAAAAATTTTGGAATCAATCATCCTCTGACAATATTTTGAAAAATAAATTTTAAAAAATTTAAAAAAGAATTATATTAAAAATAATGGAAAATAAAGTTTTTAATGTTTTGACTTGACAGAAACAAAAACATTGGAAAATGCAAAATCGAGATCGATCGACGATTCCAATTTCGAAAAACGCGTGGTCCAAAATCAAACCGTGAACGGAAAAAATATAAGATAGAAAAAAATAAGAAAAAAAATAAGAAAAAAAATAAGAAAAAAAAAATAAGAAAAAATAAGAAAAAATATTAGAAAAAAAATGAAAGGAAAAATATAAGATGGAAGGAATGTAAGAAGAAAAAATATAAGGTATGAAATAAATCACTAATTATGTGTAAAAATCGGCTTTTGGGATTGAGCTTAGGCATCTAGACCATGGTGATAACAACACTATGGAAGATTTTGGGACATCATCATAATTGGTTTAATATTTTTTCTATTTAATATTTTATATTTTTTCCATTTTATATTTTTCCATCTTATATTTTTCCATTTTATATTTTTTCATCTTATATTTTTTCATCTTATATTTTTTTCTACAGCCAAATCAAACAGCTCATGATTCCGCGGAAAGGTGCGTCTTTCCGTCAAACGTCACAATAACAGAATAACTATTCTGAAATTTAATTTAGCTGAAATTACATAAAAACTACTAAAATATAATTTAAACTTTTAATTTTCCAGAATCTTAAAAACCTAAAAAAAATTCTGAATTATTCCGAAATTTTCGAAAATTCCAGAAATTCGACAAAAAAGTTGATTTTTGTAATAATATTATTTAAAAATTTTAAATTTTAAAAAATTCTGAAAATTCGCGTCGAGACAATTCAACAAAAAAGTTGATTTTTGTAATAACATTATTTTAAAAAATTTCAGAAATTCGCGTTGAGACAATTCAACAAAAAAGTTGATTTTTATAGTAACATTATTTAAAAATTTTAAATTTTAAAAAATTCTGAAAATTCGCGTCGAGACAATTCAACAAAAAAGTTGATTTGCACATTTTAAAATAGATGAAACGTTAATGAACAAAAGAAACAATGTTTTACCCGACCAGTCTTTTGTACGTCCACGGTTCGAAGGACAGAGAGCGACCGCCTCGACTGGTCTCGCAGACATGAGTGTTCTTCTCGACTAGATACACGATATTCCGCCTCGGGCAAATGACCATCTCATCTCCAAAAAAAATGTCAACAACTGAAACAACACTAGTCCATAAATTTGGCAATTTTGAATTTATTCGTTTGCGCAGAATTTCCCGGGAGATTTTTTAAAATTTGCATTTTTCAAAGGTTTTTAAAATTCCCATTTTTCGGAAATTTTTAGTTTTAATTTTTCGAAAATTTTTGAAATTTGCATTTTTCAAAGATCTTTTAAAATTCAAATTTTTTTAAAATCTTTGAAATTCGAATTTTTGAAGATTTTTGGAATTCGAATTTTTGAAGGTTTTTAAAATTCGAATTTTTTGAAAATTTTTAAAATTCGAATTTTTGAAGGTTTTTAATATTCAAATTTTTGAAGATCTTTGAAATTTGAATTTTTGAAGATTTTTGGAATTCGAATTTTCGAAGGGTTTTAATATTCAAATTTTTGAAGATTTTTAAAATTTGAATTTTTCGAAAATTTTTAAAATTCGAAGACAGCTGTCGAAAAAGACCAGTTGCGCAATTGCCGAAGGAGATAACCATCTAAGAATAGCCATAAATGAAAAATCGATTGTTGTGATCCAAAAAATGATGAAATTCGGTGTTTTTTTAATTTTCTTTTTTATTTCTGAAATAACTGGTCAAGAAGGAGCCAATCAAGAATTTTCGCCATATGTCTACAAAGCTGTGAAATTACCGTATAAAGGAGTCGGTATTTTTATTTTTAAAAGTTTCAAAAATTTTTTTAAATTTTCGAAAATTTTCACTGAATTCTAAAAACTTCAAAATTCAATTTATTAAAAATTTTCGAAATTTTTTAAAGATTTAAAAAACTTTTTAAAATTTTCGAAATTTTCAGAATCCGATGGAAGATTCTGAAACTTTTCAGACTTCTGTTAAAATTTCCATATTCTTTAAAAAATCGAAAAAATTTTAAAATATTTCAAAAATTAATAAAAATTTTTGAAATTTTCAGAATTTTTAAAAAATTCGAAATTTTTGAAATTTTCAGAATCCGATGAAAGATTCTGAAACTTTCGAAAATCTCCTGGGAATTTCTGGAAGAACATCATAAATTTTCCTAAACTTTTCAGAATCCAGTGAAAAATTATAATCTTTCAGAATTTCGTAAAAATTTTTGAAAAATTTAAATTTTAAAATTCTCCAAAAAATTGTAAATTTCATACTGGGACAATTTCGGAACGATTATTTTTAACTTTGTGATAATTATTGAATTCAGAGAAATTATGCTGGGGATTTCTTCAATCAAGATGTGGCTTATGTCCAGAGTGCCTTCGCTGCTCAGGCCAAACCAGGAAAACTCGTTCCGGGAATCAAACTCCCCACGATCCGTCCTTATACTGTAAGATGGTCCAACTTGAATGACGTCAGAATCAACAACGAAAACACCTGGAATTTTGAAAAAAGAGTTGATTCGAAAATCTGGTGGCCTTGAATTTAAAAAATAAAAGTAAAATTTCCAATTTAACGTTGTTAAAAATGGAAATTTTCGTACAAATTCGTAAAAAAATCAATTTCCGTCGTGAAAATTCACAACGAACATATCAACACTTTGTGGACAATGTGGGCCGTATGTGGTACACAATACTTCGTAACAGATTTATTTTTACGATTTCGGATTTTCTTTCAAGTTTTTGTAACTCACAAATACCTCTAGATTGAGCTAAAGATAGACAATTTGGGCCACAAAAAAAATATCACTTTGGATCCATGGCACACAACACTCAAAAACATGAGTAGTATGGGTCTCCGGGGCTGCGTAGGATGTTGAGCATTTAATCATAGTTACACGGCTCCGAGATCGAGCAGACAATTGAGGTTCCTACCATAGGTAGTTTGCCAAATAAGTTTATTCAACATTATCAAGTGAATAGAAAGAAGATGCGTTCTTAGGCTCGTTAACTAGAACCGACGGATCTCCACAGAAATCCAATAGATTCAATGAACCATCTGATTTCCTCTCCGCGAGGTTCAGTTTTCCTAGCCTTATATCGTGATTTGGACAAGTCGGCTGATAGAGCGGAGACTCCCTGAGGGAATCGTGTTGTTGTATTTGGATTTTACGTATATTATTTACACCACAATGATTTTACTTTTTATTGTACTATTCTCATGCTCGTCTTCTTCGTAATCCTTTCATTCCAAAAACATCTTGATGCGATATTTTTGTTCCTAGCATTTATGTTCCAATTTCTACAACATTAACTTAAAAAATAAAAACTATCTTAAATAACTTTGTATTTATTATATGGCAGTTTAAAAGCCATTCTAGATAAATTTCCACTTTTTGTATGAAGTCCCCAGTAAAGAATTTTAGTTGTCCTTAAAATTGGGATTTAGTCTTCAGAATTCTGGATTCTGCAGGTCAACTTCTTATTCTCACTTCGGATTCAGCGTTTACGGACATGATTACCCTATTATGAGTACTTCTTGCTCAGCTCTGACTGCGGAATTGGAAAATAAATGCTCGGGACACAAATGTCGTGCAATCTATAATTTATATTTACTAATAATAACTGTTGAAACCAGTGAATTCAAGATAGCATAAGGACTAGCATATCTTCAGAAAGTAGTTATCTCCGGTTTAGAACAGTCCGTATTAGGGTATAAGGAAACTTGCTCCTCGACTCATTTGTATTGTACTTGATATCTATTGTTTCTACCTGTTACTAATAAACCTTGTAACCGAGGACCTGACAGTAGCCTATTTCGTACCATAACTCTCTTTCACTACAAGGTACAGAATGCAGAAATGTCATGTGTATTTTTGTCCAAGGTTTTAGGGAGCTTGTCTAAAATATATAAAGGTTACATGGAATTTTTCTGAGACCTCCTTCCTTCTGTAAGCCCTACATATTTTAGGCAAGCTCATTAAATTAAAAAAAAGCTAAAATAACCTATAAAGAAGCTTGTCTAAAATATGTAATGCTTACAAGGGGAGGAGATCCAGAAAAGCACCATGTAAACCTTATATATTTTAGACAAGCTTTTTTATTAGTTTTATGTTTAAATTGAATTTTTTTCGGTTACAAAAATATTTCTTTGTCATTGGTCATAAGCAGGTGTTTTTCATTTTATGAATTCATAAAATTTAGGTAACATTAACTGAGCATAAGGAATTTATTTTTAAACATCACAGTAGAATTCTTAAAATTCATTAAGTATTAACAGATTTGAAACACCTACAGACTTTTTCTGACACTTTATATCTTATGATCTTTGTTTTAAAAAAATCTTATTTCAGCTAAAATCCAAATTTTTTTTCTAAGTTCACCAATGTCCGATGTGAATTTCAGTTCTCCAGATTTGGAGCCTGTTGCAGTTGAACAAGATTTTCTTTTTTGGGGAAATATTATTCTTTCTGTTCTTGGATGTTTTCTAGAATTCACAGTCCTGATATTCTTCTGCAATGAGTTTTTGAAATCCGGTACATCTCCTTTAAAAACAGCCTATTTTGCTTTGATAAATTACGGATATTTTCTCGACATCGTATCATCCCTCACTTTTGACGTAGCACAAGTAATCCAACCAGATCACTCAGGAAAATTGACTTCTATAGCTATGATCCTGGTTTTATATTCTGATTTTCAATGGGGGCTTTGGTCAATTATGTTGGGAGCCAACAGATGTACTGCTCTGATGTTCCCGTTTATTTTTAACAAGGTTAGAAAAATAATGATAATTGTTAAAAGTTCTGTAGGAAATTAAACATATTTCCGGGATGTTTCAGATTTGATTTGTTACTAATTTATCTTGGTAAAAAATATCCAAATAATGAATAATGATAGTTTTTTGAATTCACCGGGTACTGTTTAATTTTTGAGTTTACTGGATATTATTCAATTTTTGAATTCACCGGGTACTGTCTAATTTTTGAGTTTACTGGATATTATTCAATTTTTGAGTTTACCAAGTACTGTCTAATTTTTAAGTTTACTGGGTATTATCCAATTTTTAAGTTTATTAGGTACTATTCAATTTTTGAGTTTACTGGGTATTATTCAATTTTTGAGTTTACTGGGTATTATTCAATTTTTGAATTCACCGGGTACTGTCCAATTTTTGAGTTTACTGGATATTATTCAATTTTTAAGTTTACTGGATATTATCCAATTTTTAAGTTTATTAGGTACTATTCAATTTTTGAGTTTACTGGGTATTATCCAATTTTTAAGTTTACTGGGTATTATTCAATTTTTGAGTTTACCAAGTACTGTCTAATTTTTGAATTGGATAAGAAAGTAATTTTGAATTTAAAAAATTTTTAAAATTATTATCTTGAAAATATTAACATCTTCACAACCGAATGCGTTTAAAAGTTTTTTGACGACCAATTTCTTTAAAACCAAGTTAGTTTATCAAAATCCAAGATGGCATTATTTATCAGTACTGTCCATCATTTGTTTTGACAAAATTTGGGCGAAATCGGAATCAAAAAATTTTTCAATTTCATGACTCCGTTTTTTTCACTAAAAAATTTTATATTCAACTTTAATATTTTTTTGTGTAGGAACGGAATGCTTAAATTTTTCAATTTATCGAAGTGGTTGTGCAAAAAAATCATTAATACGTCGATGATCGTGCTTTAACGTGTGAGATATGACATGTCTCATTATGTTGAAAATATTAAATTACCGTATTCCCTCTAAAATAAATCCCGGGGTTTATTTTTTCAATCATGTCCTGAGTTGTCAATTTTGAACTTTCGAATCGGATTTCGGACCGATTTTGAACTAATTCGAGTTTGAAAATTTAAAAATTCAATTTCGAATCCAATATTCGATTCGAAAACCGAAGATTTTGGAAAATTAACAGCTCTGATCACGTCATGAAGAAAGTTTACTTTTACTTTTACTTTTACTTTTACTTTTACTTTTACTTTTACTTTTACTTTTACTTTTACTTTTACTTTTACTTTTACTTTTACTTTTACTTTTACTTTTACTTTTACTTTTACTTTTACTTTTACTTTTACTTTTACTTTTACTTATGTCGCACAAAATCAAAATTTACAAACAATTTTAAACAGTTTTCAATTGTCTGCTCCTTTGAACTAATATGAAGAAGGTTTACTTTAGAGTAAATACAGTATTTATTTTCAGATCTGGGCGAAACGTCCATTTGTCGTCATGATTATGTTTTTAATGATTTTTCCTTTTGTCCTTGGATACAGAGGTCTTCTGAATCCCTGCATTGTTAATTTTTACGATTTATCTTGTATTTCATTCGCAGACGAATTTTATTTCCTCATCTCGATAGTGAACATTGTTTTTTGCTCCGTTGCTCTCATCGTCGTCTCCATCACAGTTTTGTTATCTCAGAAATCCAGCACTGCTTCCGAAATGGTGAAGAAGATGGAACGAAGACTCATCTGGCAAACAGCTACTTCGACAATATTGTTGACGTTGTACTATATCTGTATTTTACTTACAATCTTGACAATTAGTACAAATCCTGAAACAGGATTGATGTTCCAATTGATCTCAAGTTATGTCTACTGCTTCCACACATATCCTCCTATCATCGTTTTGTTCTTCATTTCGACTGCATTCAGAACCAGATTTGTGGAATTTTATAACTTGAAAAAATTCAAGAAATCAAACACGAATTTGACCGTTACTATCAAATCCATAGGCACAACAACTAATAGATAATTATTTGTGGAAAAATTAAAATAAAAGTATACTGTAATTTTTTATTGTTGGATGCGTATAAGCTATTTGAATGCAAGCCACAGTAATGGTCTCGAAGGGAAATACCCTAAGGACCAACGAAAGATGTACGATTGCGGGTTAGTAACAATTTTAATATTGCGCAATAATTTTTGTAGAGTTCCGATTTATCTCTTGCCTTTGGTCCCATAAAGTTATTTCTACATATTTCTCATCTACTCGCGGATTAGGAACCCTAGCTACGATCTAACAGTTATTATTTGTTCACCAGTAACTTCCAAATTTACACACAAAAAAGCGTAATTTTCGATTTTGTAATAAATGTAAACAGTCACTATTGTGTTACAATTTTGTCAAAAGTGTCAAATATTCATGAAAATTGTAACAATTGTATTACAGTTTTACCGTAGTTGACAATTGTTAGGAAATCCAAAATTCCACTTTCTTATGTATATGATGTTATCTGTGAACTTTTATTTAGAGCTCTTTTTCTCATAACATCCTCCGGAATAGAGATAAAGTTATAACAATTGTATAAAAGCCGAAGGGTTACCTCAGATATCAGTGTGTTATTCATATTTTACTTGTCTATTCTGGTGTCTCTATTAATAAAGTATTATTAATATTCTCTACTCGTGATCTCTAAGCCCTCCGGTTCTTCACAAACCCCAACAAATTGATTATGCAAGATAATAAAAAAATAAAATGAAGAAACCCCCAGAAAACAAACATCTGAACTGAATGACAGATAGTCTTCAGTCGTCCTGGATAAAGCCCAAAGTAACGGTAAGTTACGGTCATGATCACTCCACCTCCGGCCATCAATGCAAACATTTGGAATATAGTTATTCCGATGATAGACACTGTACGCGAAATATTCTTGATGTAACCATCACAGTAGAAAGAATTGAATCCACCCAACATGACAGACTATACGATGATGCCAGAAAGTGACAACAGTAGATATCAGATGGAATGATTAAAAAGCAGCCATTCGAAGGCTCCGAGGGTCTTCGATTGAGTTAGGATGATGTAAAACTGGAACGGAGATAGGCTAAAAATTAACGAAACAATGATTTCAGCGAGGATTCCAACGGCATGGATCACTGATTCAGACCAGTCCAAATTGTCTTTTAGCACTTTATCGAACGTTTTCAAAGCAATTACTATATTGGATTTACAACATTATATACTCAAGCTTGGACTCCTCTATTGTTCGCTTGCGTTCGCGCATCTTAGCCTTTCTGATCATCTTCAGGGAATTCTTCCTCTTACTAGGATCATCTTCAGGGAATTCTTCCTCTTACTAGGATCAACTTCAGGGAATTCTTCCTCTTACTAGAATCATCTTCAGGGAATTCTTCCTCTTACTAGGATCATCTTTTTGGTCTTTCTGACCTCGCTTCTTTCTTTGATGAGTACGTCTTAGCCGTTTGTAGTCAGATTGCGGCTGGCAAGGCCTGGATCTGCAGTCTTTGGTCGGGAATCGAACCCGAGTCTCGTAACTTTACTGTCACGTATACTACTATTGTACTACCGAAGCCCAAATTGTCTGACATATCTAAATTGTGATAAAAAATATAAAAAATAACATTTACAAACTTAAAATGCTCTCGTTCAGGTGTAAATTTAATTTTCGAAATTAAAAATATAATGTTTAAAATTGGATTATCTGGAGGACTTGCCGTGGTCGTTCTGTCAAAACAAAATAAAATGGATTAATTTTTAATTTTTTTCATCAAATCCAATAAACTCTGCAAAGTAGTCCATAAATCAATTATTCAGAAAATAATTAAATCAAAAATTGATTTTTAAATGCATTAGATCGTAGATAGGAGTTTTGGGTCCACGTGGAGACGAGAAATAAGTACAAATTTGATTTATTGAAGCCAGAGGCACGAGATACAAAACAACTCTTTTTTCTTTTTTTTCTTTTTCTTTTTCTTCTTTTTTCTTTTTCTTCTTTTTAACGTTTTTTCCACATCTGGACAGGATCCGCTAGATATAAAACATCTTTAAGAAAGCTTATCTAAAATATGTAAGGCTTATAGGGGAAGGGGGTTCCAGAAAAGCGCTATATAAACCTTATATATTTTAGGCAAGCTCCCTAAATTAAAAAAAGCTAAAATAACCTATAAAGGAGCTTATCTAAAATATGTAAGGCTTACATAGTGCTTTTCTGGAACCCCCCTCCTCTTGTAAGCCTTACATATTTTAGGCAAGCTCCTTAATGAATATTATGCAATCAATTTAATTTCCCACCACCTTGTAATTATAAATCCCCTGTTGACCCTCAGGGTATTTCCTTTGGGAGTAGTATTATACGGATTTTCACTCAAATAAATAGTCCACAATCCAACAAAATGTAATTTCGCAAATAATAAATACAATAATTAAAATTATTTTTACACAGAAAGGAATATGAGATAAATGACGTCATTGTTTTTCCAAAGTCATCATCGATTTCAATAATTTTTACAATTACTTTTTTTTTAAATTAAAAAAAAATTAAATTTGATCAATTTACATTTTTTTAAAAATTAAATATAATAAAAATTTGCAAAAAATTAAAAAATATATTTGTCGATTTTTATTAATGTATTTTTCATAATTAATTAAAAATTGACTAATTTGACAAGACCGGATTTAACTGGCATGAAGTTGTTCTTGTAATTTTCTACTTTCTTCGATCCTTTCCAAGGCCAACATAGGATCGAATTCGGCGGCAGTTTTGCTAGGTTCAATCGCGACTTTTTGGAGGAGTTTGGATTCGCCGGAATCTGGCCAAGGCCAATGTTCAAGAACGAATTCTGTAGGATCTTTGAGTTGACCTCGACATCCAAGAATCATCCCTTCTTTCGCTGCTCGAACCATATAAGGTACCAGATTCTCGTTCCAAAGTCTGATAAACCAATCTCGACTGGCTTCCATCGAGAGCGGACACTGCACGAAGGTCCTCGGACCGATGGTTTCGTCGTGAGCGTTGGCTTTTTCGATGAAGGTGTTTATAGCAGTCAAAGTTTTCCCAAGGAAGTCAATAACGACTTCTAATTGTTCTCGACAACGACATTGACCCGTCAATTCGGCTTCTGCGATCCGTCTTCTGAGATACCGTCCCATGAATTCCCTCACGGCATCCATCTTATGAGTCAGATGGAAGGATCTGAATCCATAACATGGTGATTGCATTTCTTCTAGTTGTCTTTGAAGAGCTCCATTTACAGTACAAATAACAATCGGCCCAGAAGACAAACCAGGATCAGTGGACTTCATCGCGGACAGCAGATGAGGAACAGATTTTCTTTGAACGTTGTCGATTAACAAAATCGAACTTGTTCCGGCTTTCAACAAAGTTTGAAGATTCTGCTGAACTTGAGTAAATTTTTTATCTTTGTCATCATCGGGATATCTGACATCAACAATGCTTTCTGGTTTTCCGTCGACTCCATTTTTGATGGAAAAGTACTTAGCCAGGGTCTTGGCGAGATTGGATTTCCCGATTCCTCTTCCGCCGTAGATGACTATTCTTCTGGATATCTCGATTAATCTGATTAAATTTTCGAGAATTGCCTGAGGAAAAAGACTTTCAATGATCAATCCATCAACAGCTTGTTGGTTGACTCCACGAAGACGGATTCTGATGGTTGTCGATGGAGAAATGACTTCAGATGGGTTCTGACTTGGATTAATTAAATCCAATCCATTCCGATTTCGAATAAGTTCTGTTCCAACACGGTATCCGATGATGGAGTTCACAACGTCGATCCCCATGATCGACAATCTCGGTTTAGTCGGATCAATGTCCGATTTTTCAGACATTATATCAATCCTCTTCAGATACTCTCTCAACATGGCCGCTAATTGAGCATCAATATCCATCCATGTCGTCTGTTCTGTCGGTTGAGGAAGAGATCCGATCGTCAATTCGTGCTGATGCGGAGTGAACTCCAAAGATCCACTTGGTTCCAGACTGATGCAGACCCTCGTTGCCAGACTTCCAGAAGACCTTTTGGAACTTGAGGTAGATGAGAACGATCTCTCACTCATGTGAGAACTCGAAGAACCTCCTGCCGTCGTCGGCAAAGGATCATAAACAGGATCTTCGTCCTGACAAGTCGAGATCGATTGTCTCGAGCTCGTCCTGGAATCGATCCTTCTAGCGAGAAGGGTGCAATTCCGTTTTAACATTTTGTTCTCATTCTAAAATAAGTTGTTTTTATATAAAAACAATCCAAAAACCCACAGCAAGTCTGGCAACAGTTTCTCGAAGAATGTCGACTTCTCTGGCTTTATCCAACGCATCCAATCTGACATCCGTCAAAACTTCATCCTTGCTTCTGAGTTCCTTCTTCAACTGCTGGACTTCTGGAGGTAATCCACACTCATCTAGTTGATTAACTGATCCGGCAATCGGCTGCAGAGAAGTCCCGTGAAGAGGCGATTGTTCGACGTCCGAAGTCGTTCCATTTTTGGATTTCTTCTTGTGGAAAGCTTTAGAAAACGATGAACGAATCTGAAATTAATATAATATATAAAATTAATATATGAAAAAACAAAAACAATCACAACGACCAAAGTTACCTGATTGTCAACATTAGCTGTCTTAATTAATTATTTTTAATTAAAATAAAAATTAAATAAAATACTCACCCAACTTTTTTTGGAACTTTTGGAAAATCCATTTTTACTGCTTTTTGATGAAGTACTCATGGAAGACCGATGACTAGCCACGGATTCCATCGACGGATGTCTCATTAATTCTCCGGCTCCTTCAATAACCATTTTTCCGTTAGAACAAGAACTAAGAGATCTCAGATATTCAATCTGGGATTTAAGCTTCTCTACTTCTTCTTCTTTTAGTTGGGATTTCTGGTTCAATTTAGTGACATGTCGAACGAGCATTTGAAGTCTGGCGTCGAACATCTGAATCATCTGATGGTAGTTCTCATGTTTGGCAGTTAGCTTATTTATGGTCGCTCTATAGTTCTCCAATTCGTAGTTTAGCTTTCTAATCTCGGTTTCGTATCTTTCTTCACTCGCTCCAATGGAAGCCAGAGACATTTCGGAACCAGTCTGCGGGACCGGGGGTCGATGGACTTTGGACAGCGGAGATTGGACGTTCGACAGTTTATGGAGCTGGAACCCGTGGTAATTTGCATAAACATCCGAGGATTCCGATCTTGCTGAGAATGAACCTGAAATATAATCATTAAAATTGAAATTTATATATGGAATAATGTTAGACACGTGACAAGCTTGTTAGCAGACGAATCTAAGACACCAGACGAAATCACGACATCGACCGAACCTTGATTGCCGCTCTTAATCCTCGCCGGAGTTGACGGAACGCTTCCGCCGAAATCAATGTCAACTGCGGCCATCTGAGCTCTTCTGAATCTGGGACTCTGTTTTCCATTCGAAACAGATCCAGAAGCTCCGTTCCCGTTTTCTATTATCGACAAAGCTGTTCCAGACAGTGGCAGAACAGCTCCATCTACTGTTTCAAAAAGAACCATCGATTTCGACATTCCAGAATTCGAAGAATACGACAACGACGAAGATCTTCTTTGAGTCGTTGAAGTCCTCGCTAAAACCAGAAAAAAATGGAAAAACAGGTTAGAAAGTACAAAATCTACCAAGCTTGGCAGAAGCACAAAGTGATTAAAATTAAAACAATAAAAATTTTAAAACATTTTAGAAATTTTAAAAATTAAATATTTTTGGAAATTTTCAAAATTAAATATTTTTGAAAATTTTAAAAATTAAATATTTTTGGAAATTCCAAAATTAAACATTTTTGGAAATTTCCAAAATTAGATGTTTTTGAAAATTTTCAAAGTTGGATGTTTTTGGAAATTTTCAGAATTAAACATCTTTGAAAATTCCAAAGTTAAACATTTTTGGAAATTTTCAGAATTAGATGTTCTTGAAAATTTTCAAAATTAAACATTTTTGAAAATTTTCAAAATTAAACATTTTTGGAAATTTTGAAACTAACCTGTTACACTTTGTCTCCCGCTACAGTATCCTTCTGAACTCATGATGCTGTTTCTTGGAGAATGCAGATTCTGATTGGCTACGGATAATCTGTAAGGAGAATTCGGAGCAGACGATTCCACAAAAGCCTTCAGATGTCCATGACGGTCCAGACTCTGACTGTGATACGGTGAATTTTGAGCAGAATGACTTCCAACAGCTCCAGAAGTCATTTGACCAGAATATCCTGCAAAATTTATTTTCGAAAATTTTCAAAAAAATAATTAAAATTCACTTGAACGGTCAAGTGGCTACTTAAACAAGTTCGTTTTAAAAAATTACTTTTACACTCACCATTGAAGGTTTTTTGCCTGAGGGAAGACCGACCAGCAGTGTTTTTCGTGATCGATAAAGTATCGCCGTCTTCGCTCAGGGCCAATTTCGGAACTAAAGTATGGTACAATCTGCTAGAAGAAGTCTAAAAATCAAAATATTAAAAATTAAAAAATTGAAATTTCCTAAAATCAAAATATTAAAAATTAAAAAATTAAAATTTTCTAAAATCAAAATATTAAAACTTTAAAAATTAAAATTTTCTAAAATCAAAATATTAAAAATTAAAAAATTAAAATTTTCTAAAATCAAAATATTAAAAATTTAAAAATCTTTTACAAAATTCTCAAAATTTTAAAAATTTGAAAATCTACAAAATTCTCAAAAATTTTTAATAATTTTTTTAAAAATTCAAAAATCTACAAAATTTTCAATAATTTCTCCAAAAATTTGAAAATCTACAAAATTTTAAAAATTTTTTCAAAAATTCGAAAATCTGCAGAATTTTTAAAAATTTTTAAAAGTTTGATAATATTCTAAAATTTTTCAGAACCTTCAATAAAGTTCCAAAAACTTCCACTAAATATTTCGAAACTTGAGGAAATTCCAGTAAAATAAATACAAAGTAAATCCTGAAAAGCAGGAAGTCAAACAAAGTGACCGAGGTCTCGAATGACTCCCACTGTCCGAAAATAATAAAAGTCCCTCCGGCAGAAAAGCCCGGGATTAGTTTTTAATGGATTTTAACAAGATAATAATCAATTTTAAAAAATAATTGATTTTTCTCGAGAAAGATAAACATTATCTCGTGCCACAGATTGATGGCACTTTTTGGGTCTTGTTTGTCATTCAGATTGACCCCGAATGATCCAATCTGCTCTGTTTTTTTTGGAGTTAATAGTCAAGGTTTGGATCAGAAATTTTCGTGATGGGACAATTTACAAAAATATCCTTTTAAATTATGCTTTTTTAAAACTAAAAATCTTCGTGATGGGACAATTTACAAAATTATCTTTTTAAATTAGAATTTTTTAAAATTAAAAACTTTCGTGATGGGACAATTTACAAAAATATCCTTTTAAATTAGAATTTTTTAAAACTAAAAATTTTCGTGATGGAACAATTTACAAAAATATCCTTTTAAATTATGATTTTTTAAATTATATTTTTTTAAAACTAAAAATCTTCGTTGTAGGACACAATTTACAATTTTTTTAATAAGAATTTCGAAATTTATGTTTCATTAAAAAAACTAGTTTTTAAAATCTTTAAAATTCACTTTTATAAAATAAAAAAAAATACTTTTTTAAATAAGAATTTCGAAATTCATGTTTCATTGAGAAAAATTAGTTTTTAAAATCTTTAAAATTCACTTTTATAAAAAAATTATTTTTTTTAAGAATTTCGAAATTTATGTTTCATTAAAAAAACTAGTTTTTGATCCTCAAAACTCTGACCATTGACCTTGATAATTGGAGTATTGGTCAGTGAGAATCTCCGAGGCAACCCGCTGAATAAATTACGAATGCACTTACAGGAGGAACGTTATTTCTGGATTGCCTCTGGCTACTCGGAAGAGGATTCGGCAATTTCGAAGAATTTGTTCTGAATCCGAGAGCATGGTATTCAGAAGCACTTCTGGCAGCAGCTGCAGCCATGGGGAACTCGCAAACAGAGCTGCCAGTCAAGTCGTCTGTGGACAAATCTTCAAAGTTCTCAGAAATGCCAGAGGAAATGGAAGAACTGTCTTCGAAGCTGAAACCATTAGGTGAAATAAATTCAGTGGGAAAAACTGGTCACGCTCGGGTGCTTGACCGGTCAAAAATCAATATTTAAAAATTTAAATTATAAAAAGTATTTTTTTTAAATTTCAAAAATAAAAATTTAGAAAACTTTGAGAATAAAAATTTTAAAGTATTTCAAAATTATAAATTTTAAAAAAAAATTAAATTTTCAAAGTACTTCGAAATTATAAATTTAAAAAGAAATTAAATTTTTTAAATATTTCGAAATTATAAATTTTCAAAGTACTTCGAAATTATAAATTTAAAAAAAAAATAATATCTTTAAAGTATTTCAGAATTATAAATTTTTAAAGTATTTCAAAATTTAAATTAAAAAAAAAATAATATTTTTAAAGTATTTCAGAATTATAAATTTTTAAAGTATTTCAAAATTTAAATTTAAAAAAAAATTAATATCTTTAAAGTATTTCAGAATTATAAATTTTTAAAGTATTTCGAAATTATAAATTTAAAAAAAAATAAATTTTTTAAATATTTCGAAATTATAAATTTTCAAAGTATTTCAAAATTATAATTCGCCAGAGGCAATACCCCAGATTAAAGAACCCCCCGACGACCCGCTGGGAACATAAGTCTGGATTTCAAGAGTTGCGCGACCATCTGCCATTCTGGATTTTCTTAAAAAATGAAAGGCAAATTTTGAAGAACAAACAGAAGCCGTCAATTCAATGAAAAATAAAAATTAAAAGCGGTTGCGCAGGTCCAAATGGCTTCCGTTTATGCAGTCGCTCAAATGGACATGGCCTCGTTCACCGGTCACAAACAGGTCACAGGAAACAAGCCGCAATTGATACAAATCCATGAGCCAAATTATTTCAAAAATTAGAACTTATTCAAATCCATGAATCAAAATATTTCAGAAATTAGAACTTGTTCAAATTTTCGAATAATTTTTTAAAAATTAAAATTAATACAAATCCATGAATCAAAATATTCCAAAAATTAAAACTTGTTCAAATTTTCGAATAATTTTAAAAATCAGAATTGATACAAATCCATGAACCAAATTATTTCAAAAATTAGAACTTATTCAAATTTTCGAATAATTTTATAAATCAGAATCTATCCGAATTCCTGAGTTAAATTATTTCAAAAATTAAAACATTCAAATTTTCGAATAATTTTTAAAATTAGAATTAATACAAATCCCCAAATCAAATATTTTTAAAAAATTAGAATCTATTCAAATCCATAAATTACATTATTTCAAAAATCAGAATTAATTCGAATCTCCAAATAAAAATTTTTTAAAAATAAAAATTTACTCAAATTTTACAAATTAAATAATTTCAAAATTGGAATTTATGAATCAAATTATTTTAAAAATTAAAAATCAACGAAATTTTAACTATTTTTAGACAATTTAAATTTTTTTAATTTTAAAAAAATTCGAATTTTATTTGGTCATTTACGATAAAACTAAAAATAATTTTTTTTTTGAACAAAGACAAAATGATTCAAAACTATTTAGATTTTTGTGAACAAACTGGTCTTGGAAAAAATTCGTACATCAATTTTCCCGGACATGTTTAAAATAAAAGATTTTTCAAAAGTTGAAACATCTGTTACAATTACGAATTTCATTTGAAAACATAAAAACGGTTCAATCTGTCATGGTTGACAAATTTTGAATTTCTGTAATCTTAAAAATAGCAATTTCAGATTTTTGTAATTTTATAAAAAAACTAAATTTTCGAATTTTTGTAATTTTATAAAAAAATTAAAATTCCAGATTTTTGTACTTTTATAAAAAATTAAAATTTCAGATTTTTGTAATTTTATAAAAAAACTAAATTTTTGTAACTTTATAAAAAAATTAAAATTCCAGATTTTTGTACTTTTATAAAAAGTAGAAATTCCAAAATTTTATAATCTTAAAAAATTGAAAATTATTAAATTTTAAAAAAAAGTAAAAATTCCAAAGTTTTATAATTTAAAAAAAAATTATTAATTTTATAATTTTAAAAAAAGTAAAAATTCCAAAATTTTATAATTTCATAATTTAAAAAAAGTAAATTTTCTAGATTGAGAGATCGAAACTCACGTCTTCAGTTTTCTTCTCAGCTGGAGACGATCCAAATAAGACATTTTAGGAGTTAAATTTGCTCAAACAGACCAATATTGACGGAAAAGCCGGACTTTGGGCCAGAACGAGAGAACAATGCTTCTTCATTTTCGGCTTACCTTGGAAAGAAACGAATTTTCCGAAAATGGAACAAAAGACTGGTCGAAGTTTTACAACTAACTTATTAAAGATTTCAAAAGCTACAATTACAGTATTTAGAATACATTGAAATTTTAAAAAATTAAACTACAGGAATTTAGACATTTTAAAAATAAAAAACTACAGTAATATTGAAAAAACTGGAATTTTAAAAATAAAAATAAAAAAATAAAAAATTACAGTAATATTGGAAAAAAATGAAATTTTAAATTTTAAAAATAAAAAAAATAAAAAAGTAAAAAATTACAGTAATATTGAAAAAAATGGAAATTTAAAAATAAAAATAAAAAATTACAGTAATATTGAAAAAAATAAAATTTTAAATTTAATTTTTTTTTAAAAATCGAAATTATTTAAAATATTAAGTTTTGAATTACAGTATTCTAAAATTTAAAAAATCAAAATTTTTAAAATTTAATTTCTTAAAGATTTATAAAATCTGAAATAACAAGGATAAAACAGAAATCCAGGACCTCGGAAGAAAGAAATAAATTTGGCCAGAATATCCTTTTAATTTTGCCGCCTGAACCGATTGTCAGTTTTGTCCATAAAGAAAAATTTGAACTGTTTCGGAGATTTTTATCGAAAAACTGAGAAATTTTAAGGATTTTATTTGATCCTTTGAAATTTTAGGGGTTATGATAAAAAACTGTAAAATTTAGGAAATTTTTATTGAAAAATATGAAATTTTAGGAATTTTTATTGAAAAATTTAGAAAATTTGATGATTGTTAAAAAATGAGAAATTTTAAGAATTTTTATCATAACTTTTCAAATTTGAAAAATCTGAAATTTTAGGAATTTTTATCGGAAAATTTGATGATTGTTAAAAAGACTGAGAAATTTTAAGGATTTTTACCATAACTTTTCAAATTTAAAAAATTTGAAGAATTTTTATCGAAAAAATTTAATAATTGTTAAAAACTGAGAAATTTTAAGGATTTTTACCATAACCTCTCAAATTTGAAAAATTTTTATTAAAAAATTTGAAATTTTAGAAATTTTTATCTGAAAATTTAATAATTGTTAAAAAATGAGAAATTTTAAGAATTTTTATCGAAAAATCCCAAATTTGAAGAATTGTTATTAAAAAATCTCAAATTTTAAGAATTTTTACCATAACCTCTCAAATTTGAAAAATTTTTATTAAAAAATTCAAAATTTTAAAAATTTTTATCGGAAAATTTGATGATTGTTAAAAAATGAAAAATTTTAAGGATTTTTAAGTAAACCCAACCGAGCAATATTTCAAAATGTCCATTGTGGAACATCAGAGAACCCTAACAAGCCCCGCGAGAGTTGACCATTCCTCCTTCTGCAAAATTACTCATTTTCTGTTCTCGAAAAATTTGCATAACATCGGAATGAAGATTTGCACGCAATTGAAATTGTTTGGACCAGTTTTACTCCAACTATTCCAGAGTTAAATGAAAATAAAGAAAAAAATTTTCTGGAAAAAATGATTTATTTTTTTTTTTTGGACCAAAGTATAATTGTCGAACTAAACAATGAGTGCGAAATCTTGGAAAATCTGACCTTGCACCGAAAAATTGGTTTTTTTAATTAAAGAAATTTAAAAATTAACGTATTTTTAGACTGGTGTATAATTTTAAAAAATCTGATTTTGAAAAAAAAATGGTTTTTTTTATTAAAGAAATTTAAAAATTAACGTATTTTTAAACTAGTGTATAATTTTCAAAAAATAAAATTTTAAAAAATCTGATTTTGAAAAAAAATTAATTTTTTTATTAAAGAAATTTAAAAATTAATGTATTTTTAAACTAGTGTATAATTTTCAAAAAATAAAATTTTATAAAAAAATTTAAAAATTAACGTATTTTTAGACTAGTATGTAATTTTAAAAAACCTAATTTTGTAAAAAAATTAATTTTTTTATTAAAGAAATTTAAAAATTAACGTATTTTTAAACTACTGTATAATTTTCGAAAAATAAAACTTTTAAAAATCTGATTTCGTAAAAAAATTAATTTTTTTATTAAAGAAATTTAAAAATTAATTTTTTTGTTAAAGAAATTTAAAAATTAATGTATTTTTAGACTACTGTATAATTTAAAAAAAATAAAATTTTAAAAATCTGATTTTGTAAAAAAATTAATTTTTTTATTAAAGAAATTTAAAAATTAACGTATTTTCAGACTACTGTATAATTTTCGAAAAATAAAATTTTAAAAAATCTGATTTTGAAAAAAAATTAATTTTTTTATTAAAGAAATTTAAAAATTAACGTATTTTTAGACTAGTGTATAATTTTAAAAAAATAAAATTTTAAAAAATCTGATTTTATAAAAAAACTTAAAAAAGATAAAAAAGAAAAATGTCTTGGAAAAAAATAGAATGATCCACTTTTTCCAGACCAGTCCATAATTGCCAGACCAAACAAAGACCGTGAAACCGCGACAAATCTGACCTTGCGCGAAAAAATTGGTTTTTTTTTACTCAACAAAAAAAGTTAAAAAATGGAAAAATTATTCCAAAATAATATTTTTAATCCAATTTTTAATTCAAAAATCAAAGTTACGAAATTTTGGAAAATTTAAATAAACTTTTTTTTTATTTAAAATTTTTCTTAAATTATAAGATTTTTAAAAATTAAATGATTTTTTTAAAATTAAAAATTAAATTTTCTTTAAAAACTAAATAAATTTTTTTTAGATTAAAAAATTTCTTTAAAAATTAAATAATTTTTTTTTAAATCAAAAATTAAATTTTTTTAAAAATAAAAAAATAAATTGACTGATTTCTAAAATCAATCTAAAATAAGCAAAAATTACGAAATTTTAGAAAATTTAATTTTATATAAAAAAAATAATTTTTTAATTCAGAAAAAAATAATTTTAAATAAAAATATAATAATTTATTTTTTCTTAATTCAAATAAAACCAAAATCAGAAAATTAGGTCCTGAATGGAAAAAATAATTTTTTAATAAAAAAGTAAAAAAGAAAGTCTGTCCACTGACCACTGTCCACTGACCAGTGAGAAGTTTGTCTACAAGCTGTTCTTTTTTCGAGGGACACTTGAACGCCAGCCGTCATCTCTGCGAAGATCCCATTTCTCAAAAAATAAAACATCCGGGAAAAGGATTATTACCAAATCCATCGATTTTCGAACCAATTTCGAATTAATTCAAATCAAAAATCAAAAAATTCAAATTCGAATTTAAAAATTAGAGTTCGAAAATCGAAAAATTCAAATTCGAATTTAAAAATTTAAATTCAAAAATCGAAAAATTTGAATTCGAATTTAAAAGTTAGAGTTCGAGAATGGAAAAGTCCTAATTTGAATCGAACAAGTTTGATTAAAAAATTGAGAACTTTCGAATTTGAATCAAACTAATTGGAGTTCAACTCTTAGGTTTGAATTAGGACTTTCGACTTTCAAAGTTCCAAATTCTAAAGACCCTAATTCGAATAGAACTAGTCAAAGTTCGAAAATCGAAAAATTCAAATTCGAACCTAAGAATTTAAGCTCAAAAATCGAAGAATTCGAAAACTCGACAGTTCTGGCTATTGCTGAGTTCCCAGAAGCTCATTAGAGTCACATTATAAATCAATCGGTTTGTTTACTGGAAGGACAACAAGTTCTCAGCTTTACAATCATCAAGAAATTGTAAATGAGATCTGCGCGAAACGGATATTTCTCAAAAAATGCAAAACTGGCTCATTCAAGGATTTCGAAAAAGATTATTATAAAAATAAAAAACCAAAAATTTTCAATAAATTTTCTAAAAAAGAATTTCAGATATCTGTTTCGAAATCGAGTAATTATAAAAATTAAAATAAACTTTTTTTATAAAATTGTTTCAAAACGGATTTTAGAAGATTTTAGAAATTTCAGGATTTCAGATATTTGTTTCGAAATCAGATTATTAAAAAATAAAAAAATAAACTTTTTTTATAAAATTATCTCAGGACAAATTTTGCAACTTTTTAGAAATTTCAAAATTTCGAATATCTGTTTCGAAATCGAGTAATTATAAAAATTAAAATTAACTTTTTTTATAAAATTGTTTCAACACGGATTTTGTAACTTTTTGGAAATTTTAAAATTTCAGATATTTCAAAATTACAACAATATTAAAAATAAATTTCGTTCGAAAATTGTTTCAACACGGATTTTGGAACTTTTTAGAAAATACAGTACCCTATGATTTTAGTTTTTAACAAATTCTGTAATTTTACACAATTTCGTAATTAATTTTTAAAATCACTTTTTTTTCGACCAGATCCACCAACTTCGAAATCAGGGTCACTAGGGTACTTGAGCCACTGTCCATCCTCAAGGGTCAACTACCACACATCAAAGAGTACTAATGGGTCTTCAAGAAATCATAACTAAATCCATAGTAGTTCCCAGACTGCTTGGAAAATAAATTCTGGACATGCCAAGGGGACTGACACGCGATTCCCGATTTTCCGGTCATAAAAAACTAAATAAAAAAAACCAACCTGTCACTAAATTCCGGCTGTTTTCGTTTCGAGATACTTGGACTTTCGAAATTTCGCTTCGAGATACTTGGATTTTCAAAATTTCGCTTTGAGACATTAGAACTTTCGAAATTTCCCTTCGAGATATTAGAATTTTCGAAATTTCGTTTCGAGATACTTGGACTTTCGAAATTTCGCTTCGAGATATTTGGACTTTCGAAAGTTGTTCTGATTCTTCTGGCATACATGGCGACTTCTGAATTTGATTGATATCCAGAATTTGAACCACTTTTGATGGGAATATCAGGAAGTACTAGTGATTCTCCTTCGGAAAAAATTTCTGATTTTCTTTTAGGACCAATTTCAGACGAAAATTGGTCAAGAACGGTCAACGGACCTGAAATAAATTGTTTTTTAAGAAAAAACAATAAATCGGGGATTATCCAATGGAGGACAAATGAGGCCACTGAAATCAAGGTCAAATGAGGAAAAACGGGCAACTGTTCTGGTCAAGCTAACAGGATTAAGAATTTTCGCGCATAACAGAGCCAATTAATCTCAATTAATCTCAATTCAACTTTTGGATTACTTTTATGAAAATTTAAAATAAAATTTATGTTTTTATTTAACATTAAATTTGCGAAATTTTCTCAGTGAGGATTTATTTGAAAATAATTATTTTATAACACAAAAATAAAAATTTATAAATTTAATAAATTTAATAAATTATAAATTTATAAATTTAATGAATTATAAATTTAATAAATTATAAATATTACAAGAAAATTATTAATTTTTTTTTATTATTTAAATTTATAAAAGCGAAATATCGTGATCTTTAATAATTTCGTTTTGGGAATTAAGTTTCGTTTTTTCCTCAAAATTACTCTTAACACGAATTTTGACTTGCACTTAAAAAATTAACTATCATGATCTTTAAAAACTTTCGCGACGGGAGTTAGGTTCATTTTCAGTGTGAATTTTGACTTTACTAAGAAAAACTAAATTATTACGATCTCCAAAAACTTTAGCGACAAGAGTTAGGTTCACTCCCAGCACGAATTTCGACTTGCACTTAAAAAAATGAACTATCATGATCTCCAAAAACTTTCGCGACGAGAACTAGGTTCACTCCTAGCACGAATTTCGACTTTACTAAGAAAAACTAAATTATTATAATCTTCAAAAACTTTCGCGACGAAAGTTAGGTTCACTCTCAGCACGAATTTCGACTTTACTAAGAAAAACTAAATTATTATAATCTTTAAAAACTTTCGCGACGAAAGTTAAGTTCACAATCCGCGATATGTTTGTGCTTGTGAAAGTAAACTAGACATATCCGGTAAATAAACACGGGGTGTCGATCTCGATGGCACGCGATTCGAAACAATGGAATCACACTTGTTTTGTTCGTTTTTTTGCGGTAATTAGTCAAACAATGCCACTGTAGAGGTCAATCATTGTCAAGGTGGCTAACAGGACTTCGATTATGCGCAAAAACGGAAAATTGACTGCAGTTTGACATTTGCAATGGAAATACACACCTGGAAGATTACTCAATCCAGGAATTTGTTCGGATAATTCAATTTTGACATTTCGAAAAAAACTACCGTAATATTTAAAAAATTCCAAACTTAAAAAACAATTTTTTCAAATTTCAAAAATTTCCAAATTTCAATTTTCAGAAAATAAAAAAAAACAATTTTTCAAATTTAAAAAAATTAAAAATTTCCAATTAAAAAAAAATTAAAAAATTTTTCTAATTTTTTTGAAAAATAATCTTAACACGAATTTTCGAAGCTTTCCAGTTAAGACCAAAAATTGCGAAATTTTAAGATTCTCAAGATTTAATTTCATTATTTTTAAAAAATTTTAAAATTTCGAATTTAAAAAAAATAATTTTTAAAAAATTTGGAAATTTCGAATTTTTGAAAAAAATTATTTTTAAAAAAATATTTTTTTTAATTTTAAAATTTAAAAAAAACTCACCGGTAGAATTTCTGATTCCAGGAAGTTCGTTCATCTTCAAGGGTTTCATCGGGATAATGACGTCATCATCGTCGACCTTGATGGTCGGACTGTCGACTTCTGGAGACTCCACTACAGTATCATTCTGAATTTCTTTTTGATTCTGATTTTGAATTTCTGTTTTTTCTTCGAATTTAGAGACCAGAATCGGAGAAACGATCCCGACAGTCACGACCGGATTCTGATTTTTCGAAGTCATGCCTTTCACCGCCAAAATCGGCTTCGGATCCTGAAAATTATTTTTTTTATAAAAATTACTTTTTTTAATAAAATTAATTTTTTTATTAAAAACCACTTTTTATATTAAAATTAATTTTTTTTAATAAAATTAATTTTTTTTATTAAAATTATTTTTTTATAGAAATTATTCTTTTTTTAATAAAATTATTTTTTTATAGAAATTACTTTTCTTAAAAATCACTTTTTTATAAAAGTTCTTTTTTTACAAAAATTACTTTTTTTATAAAATACTTTTTAAATTTTCTTACAAAAATTATTTTTTAAATTTTTTTATAAAATACTTTTTTTTTAAATTTTTTTATAAAATATTTTTTTTTATAAATTTTTTTATGGAATACTTTTTTTTTAAATTTTTTTATAAAATATTTTTTCTTCCAACTGGACAATCCAAAAAAGGAAAAAGGAAGGAAACAATTTGATTCTCAAGTACTTGAAAAATAAAAACAATCTTACAGGACTCGTGCTCGAAGTTGCTTTACAAGAAGCATCAGAATGGATTCCGCTGTCGTCGAAATCAGAAGGCGAATGAGAAGATGTCGTTGGTGTTGTTTCAGTTTTCATATTTGGAGAAACCAAAATTGAATTTTGAAGACTGTCTTCGTTTCTAAAATGATCGAAATTTTAAAAATTACACAATTGCAAAAAATAAAATTTTTCTAAAAACTTCTAAAATCTAATTCAGGATTCTGAAATCATGGAAAATCTTAGAAGTTCTCAGAATCTTCAAAAACTAAATAAAAAATTCTGAAATTTTGAGAATCTTAGAAGTTTTAAGAATTTTCAAAAACTAAATAAAAAATTCTAATTTTTGAAAATCTTAGAAGTTTTTAGAATCTTCAAAAATTAAATAAAAAATTCTGAAATTTTAGAATCTTAAAAGTTTTTAGAATCTTCAAAATTCCAGTAAAAAACTCCAGAATCTTCTAGAAGGTTTTCGAAAATTTCCGAACTTTCATCTAGATATTCAAAAATTACAAAATTTCCTACTGAATTTCGAAAGCATCCAAGAAATTTTAAAAAAATTTAAAAATCTACTCGAAAATTACAGAAAATTTATATAAAAATTTTCAAAAATTACAAAAATAAAAATTATAAAAATTATAAAACTTCAAAAAAACATAAAAATTATAAACATTTCAAAAATTACAGAATTTCCAAAAATTATAAAAATTATAAAAATCTAAAATTTCCAAAAAAATTAAAATTTGAAAAAAACAAACCTCAGATTTTCCTTCGTTTTGGAACCAGGATTTGATGAAAGACTTTTAGGAGGCTGGAGGAGGGATTTCTTTAAGCCCTGGGGCTGAAATGAGTAAGTTTAAATAACCCAAAGCCGACGGTGCCATCGGAGAAAATAAATGAACGGTCTGCGCATTTGATTGATTTTCGTTCTTCTTCGAGAAAACAAATCAAAAGACGGCTGCCGGAGGCTATAAGTGCCAGCCGGAACAAAAACGGAAAATTTCACTTACTTTCGATGATGGAGATTTTAATGATTTTTCTTTTTTATCTACAGTAATATGGTTGATTTCTGATTTTTGAGGATTTTTTTGTTTTGAAAAAATTTTTAACATGTTCGAATTTTGATTTTTGGATTTCGAAACAGAAATAATTTTCGAAGGCGGTTTTAGGGACTTCTGGGAGTCCTTTACAGTAGTCTGCACAGAAGCATAAGTGTTCGACGAAGAAGTCGACGAATGAACCGAAGTTCTGAAAAAATTTTTAAAATTAATTTTTTTTCATAAACTTACTGGATGGACGTTTTCTGACTTGATATGGTCCCCGGAGGCTTCAGTTTGCTTCCAGAAGTCGTCGGGACCCTCGAACTTCTCACAGGACTAGGACTCGGAAGAGTTTTCTTCGTTAATGTCCCTGAAAAAACATATTAAAAAAAGTTCAAAAAAAAAATTAAAAAACTTTAAACAAAAAAATTTAAAAAAAAAACAGTTTTTCAAAAATTTGAAAATTAAAAATAATTTTTTTTAAGAATTTTAAAAATTAAAAACAACTTTTTTAAAGAATTTTAAAAATTAAAAATAATTTTTTTTAAATTAAAAATTAAAAACAATTTTTTTTAAGAATTTAAAAAATTAAAAACAATGTTTTTAAAAAATTAAAAATTAAAAATTAAAAACAACTTTTTTAAAAAAATTAAAAATAACTTTTTTTTAAAAATTTCAGAATTAAAAATAATTTTTTTAAATAAAATTAATGTTTTCTAAAATCGGATTTTACAAAAGAGGTCATCCGAGGTCGACAGCTGACAGCTTTACCTGTCTTCTTGGACCTCGACAAAGCAAATAAACAATCTAACAGTTCTTCCGGATATATCCAGATCCGTCAAGTACCACTTGACTCTAAAATGCCAAAAAGACCCATTTTTCGTTTTGGAAGATTTATGATTTCAGAAATGTTCAACTTTGACAAGTTGGTTTTTGAGAATTTTTTTAGAAAAAATTCGAACAATGTTTTTTCTTGGGAAAGTCCAATAATGAACATCCTCGAAAAGCAGATCAAAGAAAAAACAAAAGCGATTTCCGATTGAACAATGATCGGAAAAGCAAAAAAGGCCGGAATTGAGAAAATTGCGCAAGAAAATAGTGCTTCTGTTCATTTATAAAAAAAAACAAATATGATTGACAGAGTTACAACTTTATGATTTCGTTTCGAGAAAAAAAGTTATTTTAAAAATAAGTAATTATAAATTTTCGTTTCAAGAAAAAATAATTTTAAAAAAAGTTATAAATTTTCGAGAAAAAATCATTTTAAAAAATTTGTAAATTTTCGTTTCGAGAAAAAATAATTCTAAAAAAAGTTATAAATTTTCGTTTTAAAAAAAAATAATTCTAAAAAAAGTTATAAATTTTCGTTTCGAAAAAAAAGTTATTTTAAAAATATGTAATTACAAACTTTCGTTTCAAGAAAAATAATTCTGAAAAAAGTTGTAAATTTTCGTTTTGAGAAAAAAATAATTCTAAAAAAAGTTATAAATTTTCGTTTCAAGAAAAAATCATTCTAAAAAAATTTATAAATTTTCGAGAAAAAATAATTCTAAAAAAAGTTATAAATTTTTGTCTCAAAAAAAAATCATTCTAAAAAAAGTTGTAAATTTTCGTTTCGAGAAAAAATTTATTTTAAAAATATGTAATTACAAATTTTCGTCTCAAGAAATATCAGCCTAAAAATGCTTAGTTATAAATTTTCGTCTCAAGAAATATCAGCCTAAAAAAAGTTGTAAATTTTCGAGAAAAAATAATTCTAAAAAAATTTGTAAATTTTCCAAAAATAATTTAAAAATCAAATTTCTGTTTCGAAATCAATTTCCTTTCGAAATATCAAGTTTATTTTCGTTTTAAAACCTAATCTTAATTCTGACTCGACCCAATTCGTGATTCAAAGTCAAAACGGGTCCGAGAGCAAAACAATAATTTGACTAATGTGAAATAAGCAGAGCTTCCTTCCTAGCCTCTAAGGAACCGAAAACAGTCTCGATGAATTTGGAGGAAATTAACTTTGCCAACGAGAGCTCATGTCCGTAAAAGGAAGGAAAACGGCAATTCCTCGGTTCGCGAATTTAAAATGCGCGAGGAGCGGCTCTCAATGAGTAAAACTGCCAAAACTTAATTTTAATAAAAACACGAAATTTTATACTTTTTTGGTTTTCATTAAAAAGTCAGAAAATCCTATCGAGACAATTTTCCAAAAATTCAAAAAAATTATTCCAAAATTTTACAATTTTGGGTCCCGAATGGAATTTTTAGAATTTTCCACTCGGGACCACTTTTTTAAAAGTTCATTAAAGATATTTGAAAATTCATATTAATATGATTAAAACCTTCTAAAATAATCAAAAGAGAAATTTTTACAATTTTGGGTCCCGAGTGGAATTTTTAGAATTTTCCACTCGGGACCACTTTTTTGAAATTTCATTGAGGATATTTGAAAATTCATATTAATATGATTAAAACCTTCTAAAATAATCAAAAGAGAAATTTTTACAATTTTGGGTCCCGAGTGGAAAATTCTAAAAATTCCCCTCGAGATCACTTTTTCTTCAAATTTTCAACAAATGTTTTTAATTTTAAAAAATAATTATTTTAGAAATGATTAAACACAAAATTTTTACAATTTTGGGTCCCGAATGGAAAATTCTAAAAATTCCCCTCGAGATAGATTTTCGAAATTTTATAATTTCGATTTCTTATAAAAATTTTATTCAAACATCAACTTTCAGATTTTGAGGATCTTCGGAGATTTGAAAAAAGATAAATTTCTTTTTCGCGGAAAATTTGAATAATCCGAAAAGTGGTTATTTTATTCAAAATCAGCTTACCTTTCGAGGAATGGCCGGGAGTGACCGAAATCCGGGTCGGAGGAGCCAGTCTGGACACTGCCGGGGAATTCGGACTCGAGGAACAGCCAATTTGGGAAACGCGAACAGAGCCCGATATCCTGGAACGAATAAATTATAAAAGTACTTCTTTTCAAAAACCTATAATTTGGCTTTTCCTGGTTAAAATTAAAATTTTCTTTGACATAACCAGAGCTCCATATTGTCAAAATTGAAAATAAAAATTTAAACTTTTCGCGTTAAGAAAAATTAATTTTTTTTAAAATATGTTTTATTTAAATTTTCGAATTCAAACATAATATCCAATTTGGGTCTCACCACGAAAAGTCCGAATTTGAATTTTAATAAAATAAATAATTATATTATATTTTATTAAAATCAAAATTTAAACTTTTCGCGTTAAGAAAAATTAATTTTTTTTAAAATGTTTTATTTAAATTTACAGAAACTGATATTTATATTTTCGAATTCAAACATAATATCCAATTTGGGTCTCACCACGAAAAGTCCGAATTTGAATTTTGAATTTTAATAAAATAAATAATTATATTATATTTTATTAAAATAAAAATTTAAACTTTTCGTGTTAAGAAAAATTAACTTTTTTCTATTTTAAAAATGTTTTATCTCAATTGATAATTGAAACTTAGGTATTTTTTTCTAATTCAAACATGATTCATAAGTTGCGTCTTAATATGGAAAATTAAAATTTCAAACTTCAATTTTCAATTTTCAATTCCAATTTTGACAATACGAAATACAGCGCTGTCGATGTTCGAATCGAAAATTGAGAAATTTGAATTTAAATTGAACTAGTTTAATTCGAAAATCGAAAAGTTCAAATTCGAATTTAAAAATTAAAGTTCGGACTTCTAAGAGTCCTAATTCGAACCGAACTGATTCGAATCGAAAATTGAGAGATTCGGAAACTCGACAGCTCTGAACATAACCACAACTACCAGTCTTCGGACGATTAGCTAAGATTTGAAAAATATTTTCATATGTGAAAATTAATCTTAGAAGATCGAATGGAAGGATAGGAATTCTATACCTAATCTAAGAAGTCCCAATTTTACCCAAGCAGAATATAACTTTAGTAAATAAACTACAAAAAATCACATAGCTTACTGTAAGTTCTACTAAGTTTTATAAATTCGCTGCGAGAATTTTTGTAAAAAAATTAATTTTTTGAATATGTTACCGATTACGAAATCGTCAAAAAATAATCACATAGCTTACTGTAAGTTCTATCAAGTTTTAGAAATTTCGTAAAAAAACTCATTTTTTGAATGTGTCATCAATTACGAAATCATTAAAAAATATCCACATAGCTTACTGTAAGTTCTAAGTTTTATAAATTCGCTGCGAGAAAAATTTCTGCAAAAAAAATTCATTTTTTGAATGTGTTATCGATTACGAAATCATTAAAAAATAATATAGTTTACTGCAAGTTCTAAAATTTCGTAAAAACCCCATTTTCTAATATATTATCGATCATGAAATCGTCACATAAATTATTTTAATTTTTAAATATGTTTAAAAACTTAAAAAAACTGAAAATTAAGTATTTTTAATTTTTATAATATGTTTAAAAACTTAAAAAAATTGAAAATTATATATTTTTAATTTTTATAATATGTTTAAAAACTTAAAAAAAATTGAAAATTATATATTTTTAATTTTTATAATATGATAGTGAAATCTTCAAAAAATGACATAGGATTTAAAATTTTTATTTTTTATTTTTTAAAAAGTGACAGGTTGGATTTTGTTTTACCCAAAAAAACCAATTGCGGTTTCTGGACGGCTTATAGGGCCATAAAAGCTGTCTAAAATGCCTCCAGGCCTAATCAAAATCGCAGAAACTGACCTGGAAGGAGGAACTATGCCACTCGTGTTCGGCGGCATCCTGGCTTGGAAACTTGTCAAATTAATTTTTCCAGAATCCTCGATTTGAAGAGATCTTTGTTGTTGTTTGAAATGAGACAAAGAATACAACAAAGACAAAATAGTCCCAAGTTCGCCGTTGAGAATCTCTGAAAAATACATAATTACAAAAAAAAAATTATTTTTTTCGAAAATTTAAAATTCAAAAATTCCGATTAAATTTTCGAACAATTATTAAAATTATATAAAATCCTGAAAAATTGAAGAATTTATAAAATAAAAAAATTGAAAAATTTAAATTTTCAAAAAATTCTAAAAAATCAAAAAATTTAAAAACGAAATTTTGGCGGAATGTGAATACTGCCAAATTCGGAACTTTGGCAAAATGGGAATGAATGCCAAATTCGAAACTTTGGCGAAATGGGAATGAATGCCAAATTTGGAAGTTTGGCGAAATGGAAATACTGCCAAATTCGAAACTTTGGCGAAATGTGAATGAATGCCAAATTCGAAACTTTGGCGAAATGGGAATGAATGCCAATTGAAGTTTTTACATTATTTTTAAAAATAAAAATAAACTTTTTTAACAAAATAATTTTAGTTTTTTTTGGAATTTTTTAAAATTTAGTATGATTTTAGAGAATAATCAAGTAAAATATGAAAAACCACAAAAGGTAGAAGAAAATTGGACCAGTTTTGACAGTCTCACGCTGGCAGCTCCGAATAAGAGATGGATCAGATAAGACTCAATCGAGACAGATTGGCTCGGATGCTTCTGGTGACAAGTTCGGACTGGATTTGTTGACCCGAAAACTGGCCGACAAGTGTCCAAAAAAAAACCGAAATTCCCAGGCGATTTTTTGAGCAGCTGCCTTTTGAACGTGGGGAAATTAATCATTTGTAATGATGGGAGAATTTCAGAGAAGTAGGGATGTCATGAATGGGGAATTTTCGCGTTAGGATTTAGTTTTATTGTAAAAAGTAATTTTTATAAAAATTATTAAAAAACTCGGATCCAAGCAACGATGGTTTAGTGGTAAAATGGCCGCCTGCCACGCGGTCGACCCGGGTTCGATTCCCGGTCGTTGCAAATTTTTTCGACTTCCAAATTCGAAAATTGAAAAACCAAAGTACCCTAACAAAGAACTATTGAATTTTTAATTTCCTTTTTTGGAAGTTTAATTCAATTTACTCATTTTTGAACAAAAAAAATTATTGGATTTCTTCAGGAGGATTTGTCAATTAAAACAAGTTTGATTTTCAAACATGATTGTTCTCGTTCAAAACGGACTTTATCCAATCAAAAACAAAAAATTTCCAAGGCGTGAAATTGACCAACGACAACATTGGCCGACAAACCCCGCGGAAATCCATCAATTTCGGATAAATATTAATGAATACGATGAGAATTAAGAAAGGTCAAATTAGTACAATTCTTGAAAAAGTACTTTTTACAAAAAAAATTAAAAATAATTTTCTAAAAAGTATTTTTTATTTAAAAAAACTCGAAATAATTCTGGAAAAAATACTTTTTACAAAAAAAAATTTAAAATAATTTTTTAAAAAATACTTTTTATTTAAGAAATTTAAAATAATTTTTTAAAAAATACTTTTTATTTAAGAAATTTAAAATAATTTTTTAAAAATAATTTTTTATTTAAAAAAAATTTAAAACTGACCTCGACTTTGGATTCCGGAGACGTTGACCCCGAGTCTCGCAAGGTACTCGAGACTTTTATCAATGCATTCTATCTGAAAATTAAAAAATTATAAAAATTTTAAAAAAATTAAAAAATTATAAAAATTCAAAAAAAATTAAAAAATTATAAAATTATAAAAATTCAAAAAAATTATAAAATTGTAAAATTATAAAAATTTTTAAAAAAAGATAATTTTTTAAATTTATTATTCGTATTTTGAACGTTTTTGTAAATTTAAAAAAATTCTTTTTTGGACTGTTTTTCCACAAAAGTCAGGAAAATGATTCATAGCACGTGCAAAACTACAAAGAATAGTCCGATTTTGGATCGTTTTTTCAAAAATTTACTGTCAATGAAAACGACTGTACGACACTTACCCTCCGGCGACATTTATTCCCCTGTATTTCGTAATATTTATTTAATTTTTTTTTTTAATATTTTTATAATTTAATTAATATTTTAGTTAAGTAAGAAAAATAATTATTTAAAAAATTAATTTCGAAATTAGGAAGAATTAAAAAATAAAAAATAGGGATCAAATACCGCTGGAGGGCAACTGTCGTAAAGCCACGAAAACAACTCACCGAAGACGGGCAATTGAGGCAGCAAAGAAGATTATCAGGAGTTGTTCCGATGGAATCGCTAGCTTAAAAATTTTTAGTTTATTTAAAAAAAAAATTTGATTAGTTTATTTACAAGTATCGAGGATCATAAACCAATTGATATAAAAATAAAATAAAATTTTCGATCAAAATATTACATAAATAAATATACCGAAATATTGCATGCAACCTGCAGAATTAACTTTGATTTTAAAGTTTTCATAATTATATATATATAAAAATATTGATGAAACTGCTTAAACGTTGCACGCAACCTGCAGAATTGATTTTAATTTTAATGCAAATCTAGTTGCACGCAATGTGCAGATTTTATTTTAATGTCGATTTAGTTGTCTGAAAGTTGTGCGCAATGTGCAGATTTTATTTTAATTTTAATATCGATTTAGTTGCGTAAATGTTGCGCGCAATGTGCAGCGTCCATTTTAATGTCGATTTAGTTGCCTGAACGTTGCGCGCAATGTGCAGATTTAATTCCAACTTTAATATCGATTTAGTTGTCTGAACGTTGCGCGCAATGTGCAGAGTTTATTTTAATTTTAATATCGATTTAGTTGCGTAAATGTTGCGCGCAATGTGCAGAGTTCATTTTAATGTCGATTTAGTTGCCTGAACGTTGCGCGCAACCTGCAAATTCTATTTTAGTTTTAATGTAGGATTTTTTACAAAATTTGGAACAGATTTAAAAAATCCGGCTGTTTAAAAACCAAAAATTTTTGACGAAGTTTTGGATTATGACAGCTGACAAAATGACCGTTTGTTGGACAAAGGATTTTTGGGATTAAATAAAACTTGAACAAGCTCTGGGCTTTGGGCTGATTCATGTGTTTGAGATAAATCTCAATTTGAAAAATGGCTTTCAAAAAAACCAGAAAAATATCAAAGCTATGGATTTGGAAAATTACACTAGTGTAAAAATTAAGATTTTTTTTGCGAAATTTTCTCGAAACGAATTTTTAGAATTTTCAATTTCAAATAATCAAAAAAGAAATATTTAAATTATGGAGGATTCTGAAAAATTAAGAGATTATAGAAAATTTTAGAAACTTTTATAAAATTTCTAAAAAGTCCTAAAAATTTTTTAAAAATTCCAGAAATTTCTATAAAATTTCCAAAATCTTAGAATCTTCCACTGAATTCTGGAGGATTCTGAAAACTTAAGAAATTATAGAAAATTTCAAAATATTCGAAAAATTTAAGAAATTCAAAAATTTCTATAAAATTTCAAAATATTTTAAAACATTTAAAAAATTCCAAAATCTCTTGTTTAATCTTAAAAAATTACAAAATCCAGCAATTAAAATTTGCATGAAACCAATAAAATTAAAATTAAGCTATTCAAAGTTAATCAATCTCGAAATTTTTGAAACCTCGAAATCTTGAGATTTTCGAAATCTTGAAATCTCAAATACACTGAACATATTGCACTCAATTTAATCGAGAAAATCGGTCCTCGTTGATGGGTGATCAAAGAAAATTCGTCGAAAACAAGCCACGAGACCAATTTTCGGCTTAAATAAAGCCGAAATTGTAAAGTCATAAAAAATTAAAAACTTACTGACTGCATTCAGCAATCCGATAAGTATTTTTGGATTTCTGAGATCTGTGGTCAATTCCCGGATCGGATCAAGTTTCGCTTTCAGAAGATACCGATTTGTCCAATCGGTATAAATCTGAAAAAAGTATTTTTATAAAAAAACAGATGGAAATAAAAATCTTGAACAAGAGAAAAAAACGTAATTTTTAGTTTTGTAACAATTGCGAAATGTAACAAACATTTAACAATTTGAACATTTTTATGAAAATTCGACTTTTATGAATTTAAAAAAATAGTAAAAATTTATATTTGTTACTAACTCAAAAGTTTTTTTTTGTGTTTATATCGATGGATTTTATGTGATATGTCTATACATTGAAACGGCTCTGATTTGTCAAATAGATTATATTCAATGTATAGTTACATTAAGTTCACAAAAAAGCATAACTTTTAGCTCCATAACAATTGCGAAATGTAACAATCGTCACATTTTTATAGATATTTGGCATTTGTGATGAAAAATAAAAAATAGTGACGATTTATATTGGTTATTGAAGTAAAAGTTATATTTTTGTGTTTATATCGATGGATTGTATGTGATATATCTATACACTAAAACGGCTCTGATGTGCCAGATACATTAGATTCAATGTATAATTACATTAAGTTTATAAAAAAGCAACTTTTAGCCTCGTAACAATTGCGAAATGTGATAAAATGTGACATAATAGTCACATTTTTCATGGATATTTGGTATTTGCGATATGTCGTAGAAAAAGGTACTTGAGTCTATGAGAACATACAAATCACGATCCCCTATATATAATAAACATTAACACAACAAGATAAGCCCTATAGAGTTACAATAGCCGTGCTGAGATCGTTTAATCAGGAAGCGCTTTAATTTTCAATAGTGACAAAAATTGCAAGCAATAGTGACGATTTCTATTTGTTACTGGACCGAAAGTTACGCTTTTTGAAGAGAAAACAGATGTCGCAAAATATTTTTCATGAATTTGGAAGAACTGGAGCCCGCCAAGCTGTATTTTTGGTTTATTACCGATCATTTTGATCTTATCTGAGAAGGTCTAACGGAGATGTCGAAAACTCGTGAAAAATATAAAAATTAAAATCATTCTTATGAATTTAAAGTATGTGTCGAAATATTCGAAAATCTCAGTATCAGCAAAAATTCGTTAATCAAGTAGATTGTTCATTTTTAATAAAATTTAACCAAAAATGATAAGAAAAATCATCCACAAAATGTTCATAGATTCATTTAAAAAATTAATGATTTAGATATTAATTTAGAAGAAAGTTAAAATTCAAATATTAATTTTCGAAGAAATTCAAAATCTAGATAGTCATTCAAAAAAAAATTATTGATTTAGATATTAATTTAGAAGAAAGTTAAGAATTCAGATAATAATTTTGAAAGAACTTCAGAATCCAGATAGGCGTTCAAAATGGATTAATGATTTAGATATTAATTTGGAAAAAAGTTAAGAATTCAGGTAATAATTTTGAAAGAACTTCAGAATCTAGATAGCCATTCAAAATGGATTTGAAATGTAGAGATTTATTCGTAAGGGGGTTAGGGATTCAGATAATCATTCAAAAAATTAATGATCCAGATATTCATTTGGAATAAAGTTAAAAATTCAGATAATAATTTTCAAAAAACTTCAGAATCTAGATAGTCATTCAAAAAAATTAATGATTTAGATATTCATTTAGAAGAAAGTTAAAAATTCAGATAATAATTTTCAAAAAACTTCAGAATCCAGATAGGCGTTCAAAATGGATTTGAAATGTAGAGATTCATTTGTAAGGGGGTTAGGGATTCAGATAATCATTCTCAAAGGACTTAAAGACTCACAGATTCATTCACAAGGGGGTTTAGAAATTCATTTGCAATAGGTTTCAGGATTCCGACAGTTATTGAAAAAAAAACAAATTCATTCACAAGGGAGTCAGAAATTCATTAATAAAATGTTTATTCACAAACGATTAGATATTCATTTTCGTAAAAGTTATTCAAATTTTGAATTTGTTTTTTACATCCATGAGAAAGACTATAGAACGGTAGAAGTTCACAGATACATAGAACACGATCAGGGTATCAAGGCTACGGAAATCCCTCCAGGGGGTTCCAAGGGGGATTTCAATAAAAACATTTTCAAAAACCGCACAAAACTAATTTTACATAAAATTTAAATTAAATTAACTTTTTTATTTAAATTAAATTAAATTTTTTATTTAAATTAAATTAAATTTTTTATTTAAATTAAATTAACTTTTTTATTTAAATTTAGAAAATTATTCAACAGTTTCCAAACCGAAAATTAACCGTATCTTTAGGACAATCTGAAGTTGGTATTTTTTCGCTAAAACAGAAATGAAAATTTCGGATTATTTAGAAGGCCTAATTTCCGCTTGGGAGTCGTTGAACAAGTTTTTCTTTCTCACGCTCTAATTCGATAAAAATTGGATTAATATTAGTTGATTTTTTTATTTTTAAAATCACTATATATCAAAGTAGTTTTTTACAAATAAAAAAGTAAAAAATTTTTAAATTAAAAAATAAATAATTTTTTATATATAAAAAGTAAAAAATCTTTAAATTAAAAAAATAAATAATTTCTTAATTTAAAAAATAATTTTTATATATAAAAAAGTAAAAAATTTCCACTTTAATTTTAAATAAAACTTTAAAAAAAATCATTTTTATATTTTTAAAATCATTATATTTCGAAATTATTTTTTTTTTTTCAAAATAAAAAAAAATTATTATATTTAAAAAAAAGTAAAAAAATTATTTTATTTAAAAAAAAATAAAAAATAATTTTATTTAAGAAAAAAATTATTATATTTAAAAAAAAATAAAAAATTTAAAAATGTTCATATACGAAAAATTTTTCATTTTTCGAAATAGTCCAAAATTGGAATTTTTGGTTAATGAAAATATTTACAAAAGAAGATGGATTGAGATCATAAAATTAAAGGAAGCTGGTTGGTCATTTTTGAAAGACAAAACTGCGAAAACAATGCTCTGACCGAAAGCGCATCAATTTGATGCGGCTGTCCTCATTTACCCTCTCGAAGACCCCACAGGAACACATTATGAAAAAACCGAAATTTGAGCTCTCTGGTTGGATTTGAACAAGTTCGTCTTGTTTTCGAGTCATTTTTATTAAATACAGTAACGTGGTCGATTTATTCAAGACCCCCACTTGGCCGGCCACTTGGGGTTCTCGATTGGTTATTTAGGGGTTCTTGACTGGTCATTTGGGGGTTCTTGACTGGTCATTTGGGGGTTCTTGACTGGTTACTTGGGGTTCTTAAGCGACTATTTGGGGTTCTTAATCGCTTACTTAGGGTTCTTAAGCGACTATTTGGGGGTTCTTAATCGCTTACTTAGGGTTCTTAAGCGACTATTTGGGGTTCTTGACCGATGATTTAAAATGTTTAACCGGTCATTTGAAGTTCTTAATCCCTTACTTGGGGTTCTTAAGCGACCATTTAGGGTTCTTGACCAGTCATTTGGGGTTCTTGACCGATGATTTAAAATGTTTAACCGATCATTAACCCGCCATTTAGGGTTCTTGATTGGCCACTTGGGGTTCTTAACCCGTTATTTAGGGTTTTTAATCGCTTACTTGGGGTTCTTTACCGGTCATTTGAAGTTCTTAACCCGCTGTTTAGAATTCTTGACCAGTCATTTGGGATTTTTAACTGACCGTTTGAGGGTTTTTTGACTGGTCACTTGGAATTTTTAACTCGCCATTTGGGGTTCTTGACTAACTTGAGACAGCTGTTATTAATCAAGGATCCTTGAACCAAAACGGATTCTTTAGCGTAATGAGGTCAAACAAAAGAAAACAAATGACCAATCAGAAATAATATATCGTTCTTAAAAATTAAATTTTTAAAAGATTCTAGAATTTTCCAGAATACGGTAGAAAATTTTCCGAATCTTTTAGAATTTAATAAAAAAATTTTCGAATCTTTTAAAATACGGTAGAAAATTTTCCGAATCTTTTAGAATTTAATGGAAAATTTTCCGAATTTTCTAAAATTTAATAGAAAATTTTCCGAATTTTCTAGAATTTCCCAGAATACGGTAGAAAATTTTCCAAATCTTCTAGAATACGGTAGAAAATTTTAAAATTTTCTAAAATCTTCCAGAATTTAATAGAAAACTTAAAAAATTCGTAAATGCTTCCAGAACCCGATAGATTATTCTGAAATTTCAAAAAATTTCAAGAAAATTTGATTTTTTCTAAAAATTTTCGTAAAAAATTTATTTTTAATTTCCAAAATAATAGAGTTCTACCAGATTTCATGTTTTGAAAGAAATCTGAGTGTTCGTGATATTTCTGAGTGGCCAATGGTCATTTTCCCCAGGGCAAAAAAGGAAAGTCATCTCAAACAAGCGCTTCCTTCGCGTGTCGTTCTCGCACATTATCGGCATTTTGGTCTTGTTGCTTTTTCGAAATGTGAGCCTAAAAAGATGGAAACGACTGTCAGAAGAAAACGACATGCATCCAAAAAGTGTAAAACTTGACAACTTTATCGAAGACATGTCTTACAAAAAATGCAACAATTCTGCAGAGGAGGATTAGAACAACAGTCAAGGAACATTATACTAATATAAAAACAATAATATTGAATACAAAGTTCCATAAAATTATCTTAAAAATTTTCAAAATTTCCTAAAGTCGAAAATTTAAAAATTTTATGTTTAAGTAACTTTATAAATATTAAAAGTACTTTAAAAACAATAATATTGAATACAAAGTTTCATAAAATTATCTTAAAAATTTTCAAAATTTCCTAAAGTCGAAAATTAAAAAATTTTATGTTTAAGTAACTTTATAAATATTAAAAGTACTTTAAAAACAATAATATTGAATACAAAGTTCCATAAAATTATCTTAAAAATCTTCGAAATTTCCTAAAATCAAAAATTAAAAAATTTTATGTTTAAGTAACTTTATAAATTTTAAAAATACTTTAAAAACAATGATATTGAATACAAAGTTCCATAAAATTATCTTAAAAATTTTCAAAATTTCCTAAAATCAAAAATTAAAAAATTTTATGTTTAAGTAACTTTATAAATTTTAAAAATACTTTAAAAACAATGATATTGAATACAAAGTTCCATAAAATTATCTTAAAAATTTTCAAAATTTCCTAAAATCGAAAATTA